>CM040178.1:13615000-13952500 GCA_022606695.1 Vaccinium macrocarpon
TGATGCTGTGTAAAGGAAATTATAAAAAGTAGCATGGTGGAAAGTTGTGCTAAATCAACACAGTTCACTTCAGAATAGATTACCAAATTTAAGCTTTGGAGGAAAATGGATGTTTCAGTAAAGTATTTAAACTTTAACGTCAATCCATTGTATGAATTTGCTGGTCAGTAAAATACTTAACTTGAACATCAATCCATTGTTTCAATTTGTTGGTCAATCGATTAAGTAATTGGTTGGTACAAGTAGTTTGTGTAATTTATTTGATAAATTTTTTCCATCAACTAGTGATTGAATGAAGTATTTGTAATGTAAATATCTTTATGTATGTTTAGGGAAAACGACCAATGTTTTTCATAATATATATGCTAATATGGTACAGTTTGACTTTGGCATGCTTAATTTCTATATTTGAAGGGCGAAAGAGTATATTTTCAAGGAAGAAACTTTGAAACGACAGGCGTCAACATCCTTCCTCTTATACAACTATCCTTTTCTTCCCTGCACTTGTCAATAGTACCATAGTATAGACGTAGTTATGTAAATTTGTGCGACATTATATCATATATATGTTACTCGACATTCATGTAGTAAAGAAGTGTACGCGAAATGGTCACAATAAAATGGTGGCAACAATATGACAAACGAGGTGAATGTGTATTTTATCATGATATGTATGATGAAACTTTTTAAATTTTTCATGTACTTACACAATATGTGAAGTTGAATGATCATGATTCCATATGTCTATACACTTTGCAGTAGAAGGTGAAAATTGGCCGGCAATGGAATAATATTCTACCGGAGGAGAAGAAGAAAAAGTATGTTGATAAGGCTAAGTTGGCAAAGGATAAGTTGGAAAATGAGAAGAAAAAGATTGCCAACCTGAAGGAACCAAATTTGGCAAAACCTAGGAAGGTGCGTACAAAATATATGTTTAATTTCAAATATTAAAATATCATGGCACATGATGTTGGAAAGCTAACTTGTACGATTTTGCTATTGTTCCATTTGCAAAGAAAGATCTAGACACGTATTGCTTTAAACCAAATCAAAGAAATTATAGATAAATTTAGTGATGACTGCTTGACCGTTCGGGTGATTAAAAATTAACTAAGATTTCGTCCCAAGCGTAGGACTATCGACCGGTGCAGCACAATAAATCCGGAAGTACCGGAGTCGAACCACAGAGACGGTCTACGGTGTTTCACTCAAACTATGCCAGCTCTATGTTTGTAATCGGCTCTCAGGTAGCCACCCCTTGATCAATTGAGTTACTTAATTAACTAATTTAGACTAATTTTCACTATTGGACTTTTGAATTTAACAAGGAGAGCACAGCCGTGGGTACTACGGTGTCCGCAGCTAGTCTAATTCACATTCACTCGGGCCACAATTATTTAGTTAATAGATTTTAAAATATGAAAATAGTTTCCAACAGATGCACACCACTCGTCACCAATCTCTGCGCGCATTTGGAATTGGTAATGCCCGGATTCGTTTGCTAGAAAAATTCCATATTCAAAAACTGCGCATTAATTAAAATGATTCGGCACCGAGGTGGAACATAAATTAGCTTAGCCACGGGACACCTTCGTCCCGCGGCCGCACTCAATGCGACTACTCACGCATTATTGGGGAAGCAGTAAAAATAACACAAACCCTAGATCTAAACATAATGAAACAGTGAAAACAATAACAGAGAATTATGCTAAAGATTGTGCAAAGAAATTACCCTTGATTAATTAAAGCAAAACATCAAAACCACGCTGAGAAACTTGAAAACAAAACGCTGAACAAAGAACACGAGATCTGTAGCCGAGAACTTTAAAGACTAAAACCTAGGTAAAAATTGTGGAACCCTAAACTAGGTTAAAATAAGAGTATTTATAATAATCTCTAATTTCTAATTAAAATCCGAGACAGAATAGGATTATACTTTGCGGACAACCAAAACGCTGCCGTTCACTGGCCAAGATAAGCTGTTTGTAGCGCTACACCACCGCTTGCTTATCTCCCCCTTTGACTGGTTGACTCTTCCCGTTGACCATTGACTTCTAACAATCCGGTAGCGCTACACCTCTTTTGGTGTAGCGCTCCAGAACATTCTGTTCATTTCGGAGCCCCTTTTGTGCCATCTTGAGCGCTCTTTCACTTTGGGGTAGCGCTCCCGAACATCTTTTCTCTAAATCCTGCTCCAACACTTAGTCTCCACAACGCTCCAATTCTCAACCCACGTACATGACCATCCTGACACTTTCCGTTAACGCCAAGTCACCTCAATTACCTGCAAATTAAGCATAAACACCCAATGCAACTACGTGCACATATTAAATAGAAAATGAGGATTAAATCCATGATAATTAGGCCAATTCTACCCTACTCAGGCGCTCAAAAGCAAGCTTTCCACGCGCCTATCAATGACCAACACACCGCCGTTAAAGTTATTAGGTTGGGTGGAATTTTGGAGCTTAGGTGTATGATGCTAAACCACGTGCTATGCCAGTGGTTAGTTGATAAATTTAATCCCAATTCATCTTCTCTAAATGTTCACAGTCGTACATTCATTCTTACAAAATGCGATGTACACGAGTGTTTGGCATTAATGGTCAAGGAAACACGCATCAGATGAAGATGGCAGAAGATTTCGAGGATTTGTGTAGAGGTCTTGGAGTCAGCAAGGGGGCAGTATCCTTTGAATGACTAACAACGGATTTGAGCTTTTCCAAGGTTGCTCTAACATGTTGGGATCTTTCTTATGCCCAACCACAAAGCCTACTGTTAATCAATTATATAATCACTTGGTTAGTAATGTTGGTGGTACAGAGAATGTTAATTGGGCCAAGATTACTCTAGACTTCTTTTGCCAAGGTATCTGGGTCCAACGGAGTAATGGTCCTGTACAACCAAATGGCCGCCTATTCCTCTTAGTGGTATGATTTTTCATTGTCAGTTAACGCATCTCTTTCATTGTTAATTTGATCACTTGTCATTGCTACCCATCTAACAAATTATTTTTTTGTGATGTAGGTATTCTATTTTGAGCATGTATTGCCAATTCCTCAGACAAATTCTTGTCTAGCTATTTGGGGAAATGGAGAAATTAAGGATGTGGTGAGACAACTAAAACAAATTGGAGGTTATAAAAAGGAGGGAGTCCTTGTAATTTTTAGGAGGGATGAAGAAGGCAAGGAGGAGGCAAAGGGTAAAGCGAAGGAAGGCTATAGTAATGATGGTGCTAACTTAAAATCAAGTCTGAATACTTTGACCACTATACTAGAGCGGCAAACTAATGTAATTGAGAGGCATTTTGTGTCTCAAGTGCCCTATAACTCTCAAGTGCGCTTTAACTCTCAAGTGCTCTATAACTCTCAAATGGCCTCTCAAGTGCCCTATAACCCTCAAGTTCCCTATAACCACCACCATGTCCCACTTACTAGAAAATGGAGTAGCCCGTAGAAGGGAGATAAGACTTCATATCCTGGCACCTTTCGAACCCCTCCCGTGGGTGTGGGGGAGCGAGATGGTGAGGTTGTTAGGGACAAGTTCAAAGGTGAGCGAGATGATATTGAAGAGAAAACTAAACTTGTTGCCTTTACTCTATATAAAGGTGTTTTTTGTACAAAGGGTTTTTTTGCAGGCTGAGGTTGTAGGCAACCTAATTTTTTGTATGCTGTCATATGGATGAAGTATTGCAACATTTAATTTTATTTTTTTCAAATGGTTGATATGGACATGCAATCTGAGAAACATATATATTAATGATGATGCATTATCTAAGATCCTGAAGTTTCTAAGCCTGGAGACCGGATTAGGATTTGTAGGTACTTTGTTTGGCATATTGATGGTGTTGTGGTATGAAATTATGAATACAATGTATTTATCTATTTCTAACTTGCTCATGCATTTGAGTGTGTGATTGTCTGTAATTTAGTTGCATTTACCTGTCTATTGTGGTTGTGGGTGTTGGCCGTGAGGTTTGCATGTGCGGATGGTTGTGGATGTTGACAGTTTGCTTGAAAGACAATCGATTTGGCATTCGATTGTTGAACTGTAAGTATTCCTGTAAAATTTGGTATATTGAGTGAAATTTGTGTTGCTTTTATAATTAATCCTACCCAAGTCTCTGTTATTTTTTGTGTTGTGTTGGTGCAACAGTGTGGGCGATGCGATGAATTGTGGACTCTCAAACAAAATGTTAGACATTTCAGTAATTTTCTTTTTGTGTTTGTGTTGTAATTTTAACTTGTTTTTCCATATGAAATACTTTTTTGGTCTGACTTTGCATGTAATTTCCAATATTAGACGTTTAATTGGATTGAAACAATGTTTGTGGGCCTTGAAGCCTATGGAAGGTTTGGGTGCTTTCAAGAAAATTTCTTTGAAGGAAATCTCACCCAATAAACGTTCTGGGCCAGTGTTTAATTGGATTGAAACAATGTTTCTGGGCCTTAAAGTCTTGGAAGGTTTGGGCAATGTGAATAATTGTGGTTTAAAGGAGATATTGCAAAAAAAAAAGTTATGGGCCTTACGAAAGGGTCTTTCTCTTCCAATGGGCCCTTGCCCTTCACCTAACAACTTGTGATGTTTGTGGACCTTTACAACTGTCATCACACTCTCATTCATGTTTTTTGAATATTTTATACAAACACATGTGTAAGTTGTCAAACAGATTTTTTTATTTCTTTAAAAAATCGAGAAAAAAATTTACAACTTGTTTTTTACACGCTCATATCCACACCCTTGTCTTGTCTGCAAGGCTCTTTTCAGTTATACAAGGGGTAAATATTGAGAAAAATATTTTCAAATGAAGTAAATAGAAATTAAATCTACTAATTGATTAGTTAAAATCCCCAACTTACTTTCTCGTTCTATCTTGAATGATTTTTTTTTACAACTTAACGGGACCTAATGTGGATAACAAGACGATGGTGTGAAAATTATTGCCTAACCTAACAAACTAGAAAATAAAAATAAAATACTAGTAGTAGTAACACCTCTCCACCTAAAACTCCCACCAACCGAAAACCACATGTTCACGTTTCCCACTGAAATTTTTTTAAACTCCCCTTTTCCAACCGAAAAGCACATGTTCAAAATGTAAAAAATTTTGAAATTTGAATTTTGAAATTTTCATCTACCTTTCCCCTTCCCACTTTCATATCTGCCATCCATTCCCCAACTTTTCATCCAAATTCACCCTACTACAAGTCTCTCTCTCTCTCTCTCTCTCTCTCTCTCTCACACACACACACACACACACACACACACACAATCTTTTTTGTCTCTCTTTGGTTGTACCATCCATTATCGTCACTAGTAGCTAAGGTAGCGTTCAAACCCGCCATCTTTCACCGCTTATTCATAACCTAAAGTTCATGATGCTCAACTGATGGTGATCAGTTGGTCAATCAATTTATAAAAGGGGTACATGGTCATCACACTTGGTTCACGATGCTCAGTTGATGGTGATCAGTTGGTCAATCGATTTATAACAGGGATATATGGTCATCGCAATTTTTTTCTAAACAAAAATAAACACAAATAAATGATTTGACCTCTCACCAAATTTGGAATTACAAGGGGGGATATAACAGTAGTCAATTTGAGAAATAAAAATAATGCAATTGAAAGGAATTCACACCAACCAAACATGTGAAGTATGATTTCAATCAAGGATTAAAAAATGCAAGCAAGTCTTCATCACTAACATTGGACCGCTATTGACATGATATAAAGATTAAGCGCATTGCCAAATTTTGTTAGTGATACTCATTAGTCATCATCCATAGGAATAAAGAACAATTAAAAAACAGTCAACCACATGCTATTAAAACCCAATTTTTATTAGTCGTAGTCATTAGTCTTTATATTACATCAACTTCATCCATAGGAAAGAAGAAGAACAAAAAACACTCAAGCAACTGTTGTAAAACACTCAAAAAACACTCATTAGTAATTTGATTTTAACTTCTTTGGATATGTCCGCTTATCATGGCCTATGAATTGGCAAACCCTGCACTTCCTTTTCTTTCTTTTTTTTTCTAGTTGTACCAGTTTTAGAATTCTTTGTAGGATTTTCTTTTGTCTTAACTATCGCAGAATCTATCACGTTGAATAGCCTGCCTACAGAACTTGGTCCCATACCCACCTTGTTTACCCTCTCCAATTGCTTCCTCATGCATGCCGTAATTTCATTTCCGAGTTGCCTAGCATGTTGAAAAGACTCATGCGTATGCAAGACATAGAAGGACATCAAATTGTAAGCAGAACTTAATATCCCATATTGTGCCATGGTGCAACTGAGTAACTTTCAAAAAAATACCCAAGTCCATATTTGACCATGAGAACAACAGTTTCCGTCTCTCACAAGTACAGTTGTGGTCCACAAATTAAAGCTAATACCAAAACCAGATTCAATACCCAGTCTCGGTTTAGCATGTGAGAGCCACGCTCTTCTTCCCAAATGAAAATCGGGATCCAGTAGCAGTAGATTCACAAAAATGACAAGGTGCTCAATAAAAACACTGAAAATATGTTACCCATTCGCAGCTAATTAACACAGTGGTGATGAACAAACTAGCTTAAATTCGATTTTCGATCCAGATCCACATAACTAAGGATGAAAATTGGGGACTACAACTAAAAACCCAGATCGGTGCCAGAAAAATCAACTATGAACAACCAATATCCAGACCCAGAACTCATGTTCATCTCTAATAAAATGGATTAAACTATATTAAACGAGTTACCTGTAACTCGCAGTGTTCCATGATAATCTAGATCTGATTTTTGACCGCTCAGTGTGGAGATGGAGATGGAATACGGTCAAACCCATCGGGATAGTTGGTGGTTATGGTGAATCGATCATAAAAGGGTTTTCTGAGCTCCATGCTTCAAATCCCCTTTGTTTAGGTACTTCGCCTGCCTTGTTGAAGCTTTAATTGCTCTGAGTAGCAGCGAGTACTCCATTCACGGTCATGTCAGGAAAGTGACGAGGAGAACCTCATGCTTTTGAGGACTCAGATCCCTTGTGTTGTACCTAGATTCAGATCTTGAGGGTCTCCATGTTTTGTTGTAAGGCGCAAGACCTAGATTGGTAAACCTTTGTTGCTGTTGAAATGGGTGGATCTCGAGAGAGATTGATGGATATGTGTGGTAGATGATGGGTAGAATCAAACCATAGTTAGGTCAGATTATCAAAAATAATCAGTGGTTTTTGGAGAGGGGGAGTCCATTCTCTCTCCATTCTAGAGAGAAGCTCTCAACCCTTGACAATCTCTATGCTTGTGAGCTTCACACAACTCCTTTATTACTCCCAGGTTCTAGTTTTGCACCACGAAGACTTCCGGAACAATAGAAGTGAGGATATTGTGATCGGATAACAAAATAATGTTATTTGAATAACAAATGTTTGCCATTCAAATAACAAGTAAGGTTGCAGTTTGTTATTTCTTCTTCAAAATATCGGTCGTATTTTAAGAATTTGGTTTTAGATCCCGCCGAATCCGGTTCATTGACAAGCCTACTTAGAATACTAAATAAATACTACAGATATTGGTATTAAAAATTTCCAAGTGCTCCATTCTACAAATGGGTAGTCCATTAAGTATCTATAACTGGCCATTATCTCCCTCAGCATTTCAACAAATTCATCACTTTCTGAACGTTCACACTTTAGTACCTAAGAATGCTCTAACCAACCATAATTTAAACAGCCCTGCTGTAACATTTGGACGCCATTAGCTTGGAGAGGAAATTCATACTGAAAGTGCAATTGTCATGCTTGTGAATTAAACATCAGCAATGATCTCTTAAAATTGAATATTAAAAAGGCAATAATCACCTAAAATTGAAGTAAACATCAACAATGATCAGCTCTTCAACCTGCATATCTATGAGTTGTACCAATGCTGCCACCTACTTATCATTCCAACTTGCAAAACATGAAAAAAAATATCTAGCTTCCAAAGACACAAAATGGCAACTACCTCGTGCTTATGTTACAAGGAGACTTCTAAATGCATCATGTACAAGTGTCTGTGACAATCTACACATGGATAAATAATAACATAACTATTGTTGGATGTGATTTTAGTTCTTTCTTACCCCTTTTTTTGGTCATGAATCCCTACCTGATTAGTGGAATAGTCCAGTAGGATTATTGAACGGAGATAGAGCTTGCTAGCCATCCATTATCCTATCTTAGTTTTTTTCTATCGACAAAAGTCAAACCCTAAAATGTTGTCCATTATCTTATCTCATACCCTAAAATGTAACTATGTCTGGGTGCAATTGGTTGGTGTATATTAAACGAAACAAAAGTACCCAAATTACTCACTCACACTTTGTACATATAGGGGGTTTGGTCTTGCCCTTTTGAAACTGAAGCAGTAGGTTTACACTCACCGACAACCACCATTATTTTGCCTTTGGGTGGCAAATTTTGCAGTTTACCTCGGGCAAAAATATACCAACTCTAAATGATCTAAAGAAACTATCCACAAGGGAAACCCTAGTTTGGTCCGATCTTCAAAACAAGAAAATAATTTCAATCACGAACGATTTGCACATACCTAAATAAGGCAGCAGCAATTCCGAGCTCTAATCACATACCTACACAAGGCATCAGCGATTCCCAGCTCCGATCTTCTCAAACAATTCTTCCTCGGCAACCCTGCCTCAGTTTTCAACCATTCGTTAAGTCAAGACAGCAATGAAACCCTTGTTTCGAGAACACAGGAACACACACACACACAGCAAACCCTACGTGCTCGGTAACGGAGAGGAAGGAGGGGGAGAGACAAATAATCTGAGGATTTTTGTTTTTTGTTTTTTACCTGATAAAAAATGAGGGAAGGGAAATGGTTAACCATGATCAGTTAACCCATGTAGTTAAAGATTTTTTTTTTTAAAGGATGAGAATTGAAGAGAGATCAAGATCAAAGGATGTGGAAGCACTTCCCAAAAAATAAAAGAAAAGAAAACTAAGGTGTCTAGCAGGCACATTTGGGAATGCCACTTCAAACAAAATGAAAAATGCTATCGAGATGTTTCCTATCCATCTAACAAAGGGAGAGGAAACATTTACACAATTGAATGATACCATGAAAATAGCAAAACCCACTGGCTATGGGAGCCGAACATGTGACTTCAAAAACCTTACATCGGACATAGCTAACGACCACAAGGAACAGGGGAGAGGGGACCCTTTGGAGCATGGTACTCCACTATGAACACCCAACTTCGACTTTGAACTTAGGAGCCAGAGGACAACCCTTTGGAATAAGTAACCCAACACAGTGGGATCAAAAAGTGGTAGAAGACAACTTCTACCTGAGCTTCCCCCAAGGGGTTTAAAATTTAAAAATTACAAACTATAACAACAAAGTGTGGGAAATGAAACACCAGCAGGTATCTATCAACACATAATTTGTACACAGAATTAGGGTACCTGGGTGGGGACATCTCCCTCTCCAGAACCGAGCATTCAAAAGGACCAGCATCACAAATTACGTACCAAAAGGCAACAGATATGTAAAAACCCAGAAATAAGGCGTAATAGTTGTTGGGAAACGAATCCCAAAAGCCAGTAATTGCGTGTACAGATTAAACAACAAAAATAAACACAAACCCTACAAGGCAGAATTAGGGTTTATCTCTCATCCGTAGACACGAACGCTGGTTGACTTTTTTATTTGAGAACTTGACAGACCTAATTACTGTATGCAACAAGCTTTGCTCGACAGTACCTCATGATCTTCTACCATATTCCCTTATATCTCAAACATGTAGTCAAGTGTGGACTTCTACATGATCTCTTTGTTCTCTCTCTCACACTCTCTATTCTAAATTTCTGAATGACAGTTATGTGACCTAGAGAACATAACGATATATTTATAGGGCTAGAGCAGGGGCTTGACGAGAAATAAATCTGGGCTCCTTGTGTAAATAAGAAAACCTAATCTCACCCCGATTCTATTCTTATTTCACAAATTATAATTCACACCACTAAAGAATTATAATTGCACTCCCATCTTTATCTCAATTATATTTCAAGCTCCACATTATTAAATACTTATTAATCTCCCCACGTTAAGATTACAGATACCCGTTGATTAAATGTCGATTACTAACAGTAGGACCCAACACTACAACAGAACGCTATGGGAAATTGCATCAACTCACGGCGTCAATCAGTACTTTCACAACGGTAATAAAACGTGGATTCTTATACACTGATTCAAACTGAGACATGCTCCATAAATAACTATGTTCACCCAGAAAGGGAGTAATATTTTACTGAAGTTATACGTAACAATGATTTTATGTATATATATATAACTAGAATAGAAATCTATGAAAATCTAAATAATTTTGAAATGGAAGCTATATATAACTGTCATGTAAACTTTTCTCAACTTCTTTCGTTGATAAAATAATAACACATGGGCATTGCAGAAGTCGACAATAAAATAAAATGGATAAAATAGCTACACGATATCCACACACACACACACACCAAGCCCTTCCTATCCATGCTAAATGTTTGTATATATAACACTAAAAATGACACTTCATCTCCATCATTAAAATCAATGGTTGAGATTAGAAGTTGAGTTGTTACACATTACCACTACACCTTAACCTCACTCTATCTACCTCTCCCTCCAACAACACATCTCCCCTTTTCTCCCTCCCTGCCTTAGCCACCACCACTCCACCTCCGTCGCCGGCCAACCCAACTCTAGCCGACCTCATGACCAGCAGACCCTCTCTCTCTTTTCTTCTGATCACCAAGCCGGGAAAGGTTACGCAGTTGGTGGCGGAAAAAGGTGTTAAATGAGTGATGTCGACGCCCATTTTCAGGAGGCGCTTGGCGAGTTGGAGAGTGGTTAATATGACCATGCACTAGAAAGGTTACTAGAAGGATCTGACCATGCCCTTCTGATAAAATTTAACAAATTAAATTGGTGTAACCATGTACCAAGTTATTTTCAGTTGCAAGATCGCATAAACTTTACATCATATTGCGGCTGAAAATCACTTGGTGCACATGTACACCAAAAACCAAAGGACTTGGAAATGTTCAGAGACGTTCACCATATTGAGCTCGTTGAGTACTACAAGTATACCAAAAATCAGCTCGATAAAATATCGTCAGGTGCCTTATCAGAACTTTATTATCTTGAAATGCATGCATGATTCCAAATGGATCCAAAACACTAGATCAAAACCACTGCACAAGTTATATGTGTTCCGATGAGACTCTTATTGATATTCGATTTATCTGATTTTGGGAACGCGCGCATGTAGAACTCAACGAGCTCTGCCTGGTGAACGTCTCCAATCGTTAGTACAATACCAGCAAGGTGGCACCGTGCTTACACAACACCCACCTCAGATTCTGAGGACTTGGATCTTTTCCCATTAATAGTGCAAAATAGACGTGGTACAAAACAAGAAATCCACCACCAAAAATAGAGCAGGCGACCCTATATTTTTGCTTTCTTAGGTCAAAAGTCAAAACCCACCTTCCCAAACAAATAAAACCCTCCTATATCTTCTCCCTCCCTCCCTGGCACTTTGAGCAAATTAAATCATTCCCCTCTGCCCTCTCCCTCTGATCTTTACCAAGGCGAAGGAGGAGAAGAGAAGAGAGGAAGCAACAAAAATGGTGAACACGCCATTCTTGAACCAGACGAAGATAATCCAATTACCAGGTGCTAGACCCGGCGAAAGCTTAAATTGTTATCAGATAACCATACTCACCGGCAACCATACCGGAATCTGGCAAGAAGTGAACCCTGTATCTAATGCCCTCCCAACGTTCATTACCCAGCTAATTATCATTACCTCTCTAACTCGCCTTCTCCTCCTCCTCGCCAAGCCCCTCCGTCAGCCCCGCATTGTCGCCGAAATCCTTGTAAGTAAAACAATTTTCGAAATCGCTAAATCCTTGCATGTGTGATTTTTCATTGCTCTTTAATAACAGTATTGCAACAAGGCGAATTATATTTGGCAATACGTCATAAACCCCTTTTTTTGTTTTATTGATGCATGGCAACATGCATAACGTTATGAACACAATTTTTGATTTGGCAGCATGACCTTATAAACCCTTATGCATTTAATTTCTCCATGGCCACTCATTTTACGAACATAATTTAAGGCTCTCCTTGGATAAATTTTCAGACAGACAGTGAAAAATCAAGCAGACCGGACGTAATCTCATATGCATGTTAATGATCCAAGAGTCTTCTATATCCTGGTAAAACAAAAAGTTTTATGTTAAAACCGACATTCGTCCTCCATTACCGTACGTGTTGCTGTGAGGGTAGGATACATGGAAATTGATTTTATCTTGACCAAAATATGTCACGATATCCTTCCCATCAATTGAAACCATGAGAATCCAGATTCACACCTAATGAATAAAACAAGTCGTATGAATTGCATGTGCCGGCCCTGAACATTTTGGGGCCCTAACCATGGTTTTAAATATCGGTCATTATGTAACGGTTTTTTACCTCTCTGATAATGTTACACTCCGATATACTGGTGAGAGGGAAAAATTACAAGCATTTCGGCCAGTTCTTGTTACATATGGGTCTATATCCGATTCACGGGACATTTCACGACCGTTACGGCCGATATCTGACCGTTAATTGAGCACTATAAAAAAAAAATTTATGAAAACATTATTTTTAAGAATTCATGACCGCTACACCCAGTTCCCGTTACGTAACATTTGATACTGCCGAAATGGTTATACTCAAACCATTAGCATTACGCATCCCGAAACCAATATTTAAAACCTCCTTTGTACCTTTTTATAACTTGGTTTCAAAAGTACCTTTAGAATCAAATTTAAGGATAGAGTAACCACCTACATCTACTTTCATTTGTCTCTTTCTAAAAAAATGTGTACTTTCTTGGCAAAAAAAATAATATCATTTTACCCACCAAAAAATAAAATCATGAATACTTATTATATTTTGTGCTGTTTAAAAGACTAACAATAGGAAAAAGAGAAAAATTGAAACAATGAAGGTGTAATATCTTCATCTGAGAGATTGTTTACGTATGTCAGATAGTTTGGGGAACACGTATAGCATTTTGGTTCAGCGGTACTAGCTAGGCCTAGTTTGGCTAAATTTGATTTTTTAGTTTATTGGATTATTTAGTTTTGTTCTTATTCAATTTTTTTTTGCATTTGTTAGTTTTCGGTCGATTTTTTGAGGTTTCTTGGCTTGTCTCGACGAGAGGAATCTAAAAAGTATAAAATTATTAGCCAAACTTAAAGTTTTATGAATAAAGACAAAAATAAACCAAAAAACCAATAATCTAATTTGGTTTATTTTTGTCTTTATTCACAAAACTTTAAGTTTGGCTAATAATTTTATACTTTTTAGATTCCTCTCGTCGAGACAAGCCAAGAAACCTCAAAAAATCGACCGAAAACTAACAAATGCAAATTTTTTTTGAATAAAGACAAAACCAAATAATCCAATAAACCAAAAAACCAAATTTAGCCAAAAGCACCCCTAGGCTTAGAATTCATCTCTGTGGTTTGAGTTCGACAGTTAGCAACAGCTTTGTGACGTAGTTTTCAAAAAGAATATTTTTTTCGTCATTGAAAACGAAGTTAGCGAGAGTCGAACCAATTGCAAATCACCGAAGGGTTAACTGTCATGACTTGGGGGTGCTAAGCGACGGCTTGGAAGGCCAACCCAGGGCCGATTTCTTAAACCCTTGCCAATAATAAGTTGAAATGCTAAGGAATTAAATTCTATGCAACTTGTCGTCCATTCTCATGTCTAATCTATTCAATCAGTGGGCTTAAAGTACCATGGAATTTGCCGTTAAGAATTTCTTGTGTACTCTTATTTGGGTCCGTTTTTTAGGAGGACATGGTAAACGGGTCTTTAATTATTGTAATATGGACATCAATTTTTTTTAATGTCAGGAGGACAAATTACCTATACATTTCAAAAATGCTATTGATAGCCAATGAAAGTGTCTAAACCCCATAAACCCTATGAGAGACCCTAAATCCTCAAACCTAATTAAAGTGTCTAAACCTAAACTCTATGGTACCTTATAAAAGTATCTAAAATTCTAGGATATCCTACGAAAATGTCTAAAACCATACGGTACCCTATGAAAGTGTTTAAAATTCTATGGTACCCTATAAAAGTACCTAAACCACTAAAACCCTATAATTGGAAAGTGCATCCTAAACCTAAACCCTAGGTACCCTATAAAAATGCCTAAAATACTATGATACTCTATGAAAGTGTCTAAATAGCTAAAACCTTATAATGAAAAAATGCACCATAAGTGTCTAAACCAACTATATCTTACATCAAAGAACTTAAACTTTCTAAAATTAAAACTCAAAATTAAACTCATTCAAAATTGAAGAGAGAAATTGATTTTATTCCACCGATTAGTCTTTCCAATTGATCATTCAATTTTCTTCGATCACTGTAGGCTGGTGCCTTGATGGGTCCCTCTGTTATGGGAAAGCTAAAGAAGCACTCCCAGTTTCTGGACGCCGTCTTCTCCGTACCAAGCCTTATGAGCCTAGAAACAATGGGAAACATCGGCCTCATCTACTTCCTCTTCCTCCTCGGCTTAGAAATGGACATAACAACAATCGCCCGCGTTGGGAAAAAGCCATTGGCCATAGCCATCACCGGCACCGTTTTCCCCTTCTTAATCGGCTTAGCCGCTTACTACCTCCTCCTTCCACAGTTTGGAAAAGATTTCCAATTGGGTTCCATCGTTTGGGGCACTTGCCTCACCGTCACGAGCTTACCCGTGACCGCGCAAATCCTAGCAAACCTCAAGCTTCTCTCCACTGACATCGGGAAAACTACCATCTCTGCTGCCCTCGCCAATGTAATCACTTCATGGATTCTCGCAACAATAATGATAGCAATGGGGAGTAATTTAAAGAAAGCCCCCTGGATATTAATTAGCACACTTGGGTTTGTATTGCTCTGCTTTTTCGTAATTCGTCCAATTATTACATGGACAATTCGTCGAACACAAAAGGGGGGTTCTTACAGTGAGGAGACGATCTGCATTATTTTAACCGCGGTTTTGGGATGTGGGATGGCGACGGATATTCTGGGGACAACTTCGATGGTTGGGGCTTTTGTGTTTGGGATAGTGATTCCGAACGGGTTGCTTGGTCCGAGGTTTTTGGAGGTTCTTAAGGGTTTTGTGGAGGATGTTTTAATGCCGATTTTTTTCACGATGAGTGGTCTTAGGACGAACCTGGACGCGCTTGGGAGTACTAGTTCGTGGGTTTTGGTGGCGGCAGTCGTGGCTTTAGTTAGCTTGGGAAAGGTTGTGACCACTCTCGTGGTTTCCTTACTTTATGGGATGAAGTTTAGGGATGGGGTGGCTTTGGGTGTTCTTATGAATACCAAAGGACTTCTGGCTATTATTGCTATCAACACCGGCCGTGACCGTGGGGTAACCTCCTTTCTTTTTTTCAACTCCTTCAACTAATCTTCACCTTGTCCATAGCGCTAAAGTTAATCGAGTAAACAACAATGACCTACAATAAATAAACAAAAAATGTACTCTATGAAATACTTGTCTATAAAAGAGCAATTCTTACTTCTTACTAAGAACAAGGAGTCCTGTAGCACCCCAACACGTATATGTGGTGGGTTGTACGCGTTGTTAGTGTGAGTGTTTTGAGATCGTCGAGTCTATATTAACATCACAAACCTGACATTTCTGTTGTTAGCAGTTTTATTCGCCTCACTTAAATAATTATGGTTCAAATTAAGAGTAAATACAGTGTCTCCAAATGAACTTTCTCATTATAGTATAGATTATCTCCATCGAAACATAAAAGGGGGGAAAAATATTGACATGTGACATATCTAAGCTAGATGGAATAACTTGTCATGCATGCATTATAGTTTCTTCTTATTCCACTCATCCAATTCTAATGCAATTATAATTGAAAGGGTGTTATTACTTTTCGTATCTCATGATCAATGAAGTTCACATAAAAAATTCATATTGGTAAACAAACAAATGAGGAACCGAACATAATACTCGTTTTACTAAAATTTGCAGATGATAGAAGATAAAGCATTTACAGTGATGTTCATTTCGATTATGGTGATGACAATGGCGACCCAACCCATCCTGAGTATCCTGTGCAGACCCAAAATGCAATTCCTTCCAAACAAGCACAGGGCCATACAAAATCTCAAACCGAACACCGAGCTCCGAATCCTGGCCTGTGTCCACGAGCCCCACTCCGTCTCCGCCATCATCAACCTCCTTGAAACCTCTAACCCATCACGCCTCTCCCCAGTTGCAGTCTTCGCCCTCCACCTCATCGAACTCACCGGACACACCACTGCCCTCCTCATGGTCGACCCCCCACAAACCAAATCCACCTCTGAACAAGAAAGCTCTTTCAATAGTACAAACAAGAGCAGTAATAACAAACACCAAATACATGAAGCCTTTGAGCGGTTCGAGAAGGAACACGGTGGTGGAGTGTCTGTCCAGCCGCTCACAACCGTGTCATCTTATGGAACAATGCATGAGGATATCTGCAGCATTGCCGAGGACAAGCGGGCCACCCTAATAATCCTCCCTTACCACAAGCGCCAGACGATACACAACAAAATGGAAGAGATACACCACGCTTACAAAGACATAAACAACAACGTTTTGGCCAATTCCCCTTGCTCTGTTGGAATCCTCATCGATCGCGGTTTTGGCATGTCGACAACAGATGCACGACACATTGCAATGTTGTTTATGGGCGGTGCGGATGACAGAGAGGCGTTGTGTTACGCTCGAAAAATGGCAAAGGACAACCCTAACGTAACCCTTACGGTGGTTCGATTCATACAGAGTAGAAGCCAAGTAGTGGATGTGAAGCTGCTTTCAGACTTGTTTGATAATGATGATGGTGATGAAAAGAATGACGAAGACATTCATACGAAGAAAATGATAGAATCACAGCTGGACGAAACCTACATTAGCGAGTTTCGACACAGGACGGTGGGAGACAAGTCGATAGTGTACTTGGAAAAGGCGGTTAGAAATGGGGCGGAGACGACAGTGATTTTGAAATCCATGATGGGTCAGGGACAGGGTGGTGGTTGTTATTATGATCTATTTGTGGTGGGGAGAGGGATGGGAAAATCATCGTCGCCGTCGTCGTTGGTGCCGGTGATCGATGATCAGAGCGAGTGTCCGGAGCTAGGGGCGATTGGCGATCTTTTGGTGACGGCAGAGTTTTCGTCAACGGTGTCGGTGTTGGTGGTGCAACAGTACGAGGGAGCTGGAGGAAGAGACGAGGCAATGGCTACGCCGCTTCTGTTGCCGAACGAGCGTAGCTACGTGCCATTTGTGAAGCAGAGAGAAATGGGCCAAGGATACTGAAAATGTGACTCCACAATCACATTCATTAATTACTATAAGGGGCATACCCCACTGACATTTTCATCAGTAATATGGAAACCACATCTATCCGTCAAGTTTCACAGTATATTTTGTTGGTTTTAAAAGATAGAAAAAAAGATATTTTTCGGAGACACTACATGAAAAGGGTTAATCTGTGAGGAAAATAAAATTTGTCTCTAATTATGTCTTTTTTGTGAGAAAAATCATAGTTTGTCAATAATTTATAGGGAAAGCAAATTTAAGGTGAGGAAATTTTATTTTCTCGCTAAAATTTTTAAATGGGCGAGGAAAATTATTATTTCGTCTCTAAAAGAATGGACAAACGAAAGTTTAGGCGAGGAAATAATAATTTCCTCGCAAATATGCTCCCTCCATACCATCCCCGGGCGCGCAAAACCTTGAAATCCGTTGGACGACGAAATGATTCGTCACTGAAAAACTCACCTTGGGCAAGGAAAATGTTTCCTCATACATTTGTACTGACCGAAATTTATTTTTATATTATTTTACTTGGCCGAATTGGATGACGAGATAATTCCTCACTAATGAACTCACAATGTGCGAGGAAATGTTTTCCTCATTAATTTGTATGAACTGAAATTTCTATTTACAATATTTTACTTGGCCGAATTGGATGACTAAATAATTCCTCAGTAATGAACTCACAATGGGCAAGGAAATGTTTTCCTCATTAATTTGTATGGTCCAAAATTTCTTTTTACATTATTTTACTTTGCCGAATTGGACGACGAAATAATCCCTCACTAATGAACTCACAATGGGCGAAGAAATATTTTCCTCATTAATATTTATGGACAAATTTTTTTTATATTATTTTACTTGGCCAAATTGGATGATGAAACAATTCATCACTAATGAACTCACAATGGGCAGGGAAATGTTTTCCTCGTTAATTTGTATGGACCAAAAATTCTTTTTACATTATTTTACTTGGCCGAATTGGATGACGTTATAATTCCTTACTAACGAATTCACAATGAGCGAGGAAATGTTTTCCTCGTTTAATTGTTTGGAGCGAAAATTTGGCGGGAATAATTTGTATTGGGTGGGTCCTGAAATGTTTTACAAGAAAACAATTTATTCTGGGCCTTATCAAAAAAAAAAAAAAGAAAAAAAGAAAAAGCCCCAAATCAGTCTAACATCTTTTGTCTTCCTCTCTAACTTGTACTCTCCCATTTCAAAGCCGAGCCCTACCTCTCCATCTTTGCCACTGCTACCATCACTGACTGCTACCTCGCCGTGTATCTCCTAGTATGAATTTCTCTTTCTTCTCTATCACTTTCCCCAGTTTGTAAACTCTAATTGGATTCCATTTTACAAATAAGGTCTGGTCGACTGATTTCTCTCTTCTCTAATTTTGTCTGATTTTCTGAGCAAACCTTGAGCAAAATAGAAGCACAGCAGCAAAGAATGACGAAAAATGTTCTAGTAAGTCCAATAGCTCTTGTTTGGGTTTTGATTTGCAGCTCTTGTTTGGGTTTTGGTGCTCTTTTTTGCTCTTCTTGTTTTGCTATGGTGCTTGTCTGGGTTTGCTGCTATGGTGCTCTTTTTTGCTTTTGTTTGGGTTTTCTGGTTTGGGTTTTGAATTTGGTTTTACTTGTACAGACATTTTTGTCCTCCCCCGCTGCTACCCTTATCAAGTCCCCTTTCCTTATCCCGGGAGGCTTTGAACCCATAGCCATATTTGACGAACTGTCACCACAGTATTCTATCAACAAAACCCTCCCCATCCCTGCTTTTACCATCAATAATGAAACCCTCCCCATCCCTACACGGGACCATCTTGGTATCTATTTTTTGAATTGTGAGCCGAATACCTCTGTCTTGATGAACGTGCATTTAGAAATGTATAACATCGACTTGAAGGACTAGGACTATCTTTCAGTCGGTAGTACTCGATTGCCCACTGTCTTCCATTGATTGTCCGAAGTGTCTACACTTTACAAGATTTGGGTTACACCTTTAGTCTCTATTTATTTCTTTATTTTGAATGCACTTTAGGCTTTATTTGAAACAAGGATTTGTGTAACTAAAGGAAATTGAATAGTTTAAGGACCTAGCCATTATGTATTAACGACCTCTTTGCTAATTAAAAATTGGTTTGGGATCTGATGAAAGACTATGGATTTGGTTCCTATGTGCACATGGTTTTTGTCTTGTTACTATTTCTTTATTGTAATACAAGTTCCTATGTGCAAAGGGGTCAATGATTTTCATACTTCAGTGGCTTTCCCTTCTTTTTTAATTCTAGTAAACTAGTATAAGTGCACATGTGATCCACGTGGTTGTTCCTATGATACTATATTACAAAAAAATTCTCCTAATAGTTAGCACATAACTTGAAATAGAGGTGAATTTCGACTCCTAACAACTCCTCTCTTCTCCACTTAGGCTTAGGTAACAGATTGACTAAATGCAATGCAATGTGATAGTTGGAGGACTACACAAATCTCTCTCTCTCTCTCTCTCTCTCTCTCTCATTTGCAGGCAATTTGGATAAAAGTTTAGCTTATCTTTTCTTTGTTCAAATTTGTAGTTTTGTTATCTAATTCTACATTAGTGAATGATTTGTGTCTGCTTTTGGGATGATTTAACTGATTTGAGCCCATGGATGCCAAAACACGAGAAAGATGAGGACTCGGCTCTAGTTTTATATATATAGGGTAAACTTCTAATCCGACTTTTAATTTCCGGACTTTTTTATACAAAATTTTTTTTGACAATCCGATCCGTCCAATGTGTTTAGAAGGTGTTTTCAAGGGTCCTCGCGGAAAATCTTCAAAAAAAAAACACCGGGAAGGGCTTGATCCAAGAAGTTTTTGCAAAAACTGTATTTATATATTTTTGCGAAAACTGCTTGGATCAAGCCCTTCCCGGTATTTTTTTTTTGAAGATTTCTCGCATAGACCCTAGAAAACACCTTCTGAACATATTGGACGGATCGGATTTTCCAAAAAAAATTTGTAACACAAAAAAACCCCTATTTTCCCCTTAAATCCGGGAGTGTGGACTAGAAAATCCACCTATATATATATATATATATATATATATATATATATATATATATATATATATATATATATATATATCTGCATATTGTACTTTTCTTACTTATAATAATTAGGCTTTTGAATTACTAAGATAGTATATATCTTATAAGCTGTCCGGTAGTGTTCGTCCTAAGGATAGAAAAAGTTGGAGAGAGTGACACCTAACTATTAAAAACTAGTTTACTAAATCTACTTATGTAATATGTGATCTATGCAGGGCTTGACATTATTTTGATGACTTAAATCAGACATGGACAAAAATTGGATGAAGATGGGCATGACAGCTGATGGGAGAATTAGTCAGGCATATTATAATGGTGCAAATTCATTTATTGAATTTGCAAGAAAGGTTGTAGATGGACAAGGTAATATTCCATGCCCGTGTTTACAGTGTGTAAATTTCTACTGTAAAAGTCCAGAAGATGTGCGAATTCATTTGCTCCGACATGGGATTATGCAAAGTTACACGGTTTGGCATGAGCATGGAGAACCACGTGTATCGGAAAATGTTTGCCATCGGGAAATGCGAGATGGTCAAGATGGAGATCTTGGCGGGATTGATGCATTGTTGCAAGATCGAATGAGAAGGGAATCCAGAGATACAACCCAATGGGAGGAAATGAGAAACTTCGATAAACTTTTGAATGATGTCCAACACGAGTTGTACCCAGGTTGTGAAAGTTATACTCTGCTAAAATATGTTATTGAAGTATTTAATATGAAGGTAACAAATCATTGGACCAATAAATCGCTCGATATGTTCTTGAAGTTCCAAAGTGATCTTTTACCAAAACCTAGCTTAGTTCCCAAGAATACATACAAGGCAAGGAAATTATTGTCTAATTTAGGCTTGTCATACAAGCTTATTGATGCTTGCACAAATGATTGTGTACTCTTTTACAAGGAGAATGCAACCTTGGATAGGTGTCCAAAGTGCAATGTGTCAAGGTACGAGACCAATTGTGGCACGGAAATAAGATCGCCCCGTAAGGTTTTATGTTACTTCCCTTTGACATCAATGTTAAAAAGGTTGTTCATAACAAGGATGATAGCTGAGTACATGAGATGGCACGTGGATAATCCTGGCGATGGTGATGAATCCAGGCATCCGGGCCATAGTGATGAATGGAAGGACTTTGATGTTTAATATCCTGAGTTTGCTCGTGAGGCTCACAATGTGAGACTATGGTTAGCAGTTGATGGGTTCAATCCTTTCCAGAACATAAGCAGCTCCTACAGTATGTGGTCTGTCATTCTTGTACCTTATAACTTGCCACCATGGCTAGTTATGAAAAAGTCATTCTTCATGCTCACATTATTGATTCCAGGGGATAAGCAACCTGGCATCGATATAGATGTTTATATGAGACCTTTGATAGATGAATTGAATGAGTTGTGGCAGACTAGTACATTAACTTACGATGCCTTCAGTCGTGAGAGTTTTCAAATGCATGCAACTTTAATATGGACAATACATGATTGGCCAACATTTGGTGACATTTCTAGCTAGAGAACAAAGGATCATTATGAATATTATACTTACAACGATGAATCGTATTTTGAATCATTTAGAAGTAAGACTGCTTACACAAATCATCGATGCTACGTACTAGAAAACCACCCAGAAAGGCGAAAGAGTGTGGCCTATAATGGTAAGCATGAGAAACGGAAGAGAGCTTTGGAAATTCCGGTGGAAAAGATTCAAGAATAGTTGGACAATGTAACATGGTTTGTATTGGGAAAGAATCCAAGTAATAAGAGAAGGCGTCTTCACAAACCGAATTGGACAAAGATAAGTGCCTTGTATGACCTACCATATTGGAAGAATAAGAAGCTACTACACAACATTGATGTCATGCACGGTCAAAAAAAATTTATTGAAAACATTTTTGGGACAATGGTGGGCATTGAGGGAGAGAACAAGGACATAGATAAGGCATGAAAGGACTTGGAAGATTGGGGAATAAGACAAGAGTTGTGGCTGATTGAATGTCCCAACGGATCATATGTCAAGCCTCATGCGAGCTTTTCAATAACCGTTAAAGAGAGGGAGGCTTTCTTTGAATTCTTGAAATCAGTTAAGTATCCAAATGGTTATGCAGCAAACATATCAAGGTCTGTTAATACAACGAATGGTAGACTAAATGGCCTAAAAAGCCATGACTACCATATACTAATATGACAGATTCTTCCAATTGGGATGCGTGGTTTTGTGAATAAGGAAATTAGTACAACATTATTTGAGTTGGATATTTTCTTCCAAGACCTTTGTTCTAAAACCTTGAGGCGTAGTGAAATTATGAAATTAGAAGAACAAATAGTGCTCATACTATGCAAGCTTGATAAGATTTTCCCTCTAGCCTTTTTTGATGTGATGGTCCACTTAGCCGTTCACCTACCAGGTGAGGCCATACTTGGAGGACTAGTACAATACCGGTGAATGTATCCATTCAAAAGGTAATTGTCACAAACGTAATTACCAATCAAAAGTTCATGTTGTTTCATGTGTATTCTTAATTACCAATCAAAAGTTCATGTTGTTTCATGTGTATTCTTACTAGTAACTCATTGTCTCGAAGGTTCCTTGGAACTTTGAAAGGGTTTGTTTCTAATCAAGCTCGACTGGAAGGTTTGATTGCAGAGGCTTACATTATCAAGAAGTGCATCAATTTTTGCTCATTGTATCTTGATGGGGTTGAAACTGTATATAATCGACCTGAATGAAATGAAGACTCTGGGGAACATCACGAAGGGTACACAGTATTCATGGAGACAGCTCATCCTATTGAGCTAGTATCAAGGGATAGTGAGATTTCACAACCACACCGTGATATTGCCCATTGGTTCGTGTTGTTTAACAGCCCTATTAATAATATTTATTTGAATAGGGAACACAAAAATCTAGTGCATGTTCCAAATGGACAATACATTACCAATGTGCAATGGAAAGAGTTTCCCGAGTGGTTCAAATTGAAAGTAAGACATTTGGACTTTGTTATAGGGATGTTAATCGTTATAAATTTACCTAATATAACTAACTTTTTGATGGTTGTGTTATTGTAGATAAATAGATTGAGGGCTAACAAGTCAAAAGTGGCGACAAATAAACTATGGTCATTAGCAAATAGTCCTTATTTGTTAGTAAAGGAGTACTCTGGTTGCATAATTAATAGGGTAAGATACCGTACTTGAGAAGCAGACAACCGTCGTCGGAGTCAAAATAGTGGGGTGCTTGTTGAAAGGGACCATGAGGGGAAGATGCACAACTTTTATGGTCATTTGATTAAGGTTTTAGAATTCGAGCATATGTGTTAGAAGAATGTAATTTTGTTTCAATGTGAGTGGTACAACACCCGCAACACTAGTCAAAATTGCACAATACGAGCTGATAATTATTGTACAAGCATTGATGTCAAGAGTCGGTCATATCAATCTGACCCATTCATCTTGCCTAGCCAAGCGAAGCAAGTTTTCTACCTAAATGATACAAAATGGGGCAAACCATGGCAAGTCGTGAAATTGGTCCAACATAGGGGTGTGTTTGATATACTAGAGGTGGGAGATGGTGAACCACTAGATCCTCAAAAATGCAAAGAGGTGGGAGATGGTGAACCACCAGATCCTCAAGAATGCAACGACGCTTTCCAACAAGAAAGTATGACCTCAGGTGTGCCAATTGACATGACAAATAATACTTCGTATCATAGGGAAGATGTTCAAGTTAAGGTTATTGCTAAAGTTGGGCCATTAGATGGAACAATGGAAGATAATGCAGATGAAGCTGATGAAGATCATGAAATGATGGGAGAAAATATAAGTGACGAAGTTGGTGAAGACCAGAAACTACCCGATGTTGATAGGGATTATTATGTGTAGATCTTTTATGCTTTGTATAAGTGTATGTGGATCTTGACATGTGTTAAAATATGTGCTTAGTTTTTGAAGTTATTAGATCGCATTATATATTTCATTTTCATTTATCTTGGTATACATGTATTTTAGTTTAAAGTGTTGTGTTATTTACAATCATAGTTACACAAAATGGCCAAAGGAAGACCTATTCTGCTCAGACCAGGTTTTCTAGCCAATGATGACGTACCAGATTATGAGAGATTAAGAAACGAGAATATAAAGAGGAACAATGAGATATGTAAATAGCATGGGGTGAAAACTATTGCAACTTTTGTGGTAAGTCAAGTTCAAGCTGAACATGCCAATGAGAGTGGAAAGCGTAATAGGGGTGAATTGGATGAGGGTGACTACAAACCTTCAGAGGATGAGAATGACAATGACTATAACCATGAGTTGGATGATTCTTTTTAGGAGGAGGTACACTATTTATTTATAGTTAATGGTAGACAAAAAAAAATAATGAATCACACATTTTATATTTATGCCTGTGCATTTTGTATTGTATGTTGGTAGGTCTCAGACACGGGACCAGGTCTTCGAACAACACAGTCAAATCCAAATCAATAACGGGGTTCAAGTATGATCTTCGAAAGGGCCACCCAATCTAGACCACAACCTGACATGGATACGGATACTCAGGACATGGATACTCAAGCCTTACAATCCATTAGCTGAAAACGACGTTGGTGGGTGATTTAGTTTGGTTGCTATTTTCTGCTTTATGCTTTAGTCTTTTGATATTTTAGCAGCTCCTATTTTCTACTACTTTTTAGTCTTTTTAGTGTAGCTTTTTAGTCTTTCCACCGCAGTTTGTGCGCCAATAGGGGAGCATGCAGCTAAAATGGCCTCAAAGATTGGATATAAGGTTTGGACGAATGTGATAGACCTCAGTGTCCGTAGGTGGAAGGCCATAGATGACACTGTTAAAGCGTCTATTCTTCAGCAATTAACGTAGTTGCAATAGCTACTTATGTATGGTTTCATAAATTACAATCATATCATTACTTAAAATATCAAATATGGCAAGATAAGTTTGACTTGCAAGGAGATCCTATGGATGTTGGTAAGGTGGTGGCAACGCATTGTGGTCGGAGAATGAGTGACTTCACCTTCAAGCTGCACAAAAAATACAAGAAACTTTTAGAGACAAAGGGGCCTGAGTATGCTAGAAGCAACCCGCCATGTAATGTCAAGTGTTTTTTTTTTTTTTTTTTTTTGCAGGCCTAAGAAATTTTATTAATCATATAACGAAGTTGCAATGATTAAAGGGAACCAAGATGAGGGCATGACAACGCATGAAAGCATCCCAACAAAGTTGACATACAAACAATCAACAATCATATGCCACAAGGACCCAAAACAAAAATGTTGATAAGTAATCAACCAACACTTAATGAATAAGGAACGATGATTTCAATGAGGCACCAATATTATCTAGATGATTCCAATGAGGCATCACTGTAATCTAGATGCCTAAAAACCAATGTTAAAGATCACACCTAGCATAGGGCAGCACCATTCTAATTGATCAGTAGGCTTAATGAGTTCACCACATTACAAGCTCCATGCGATAGTAAATCCATCAGAATTACCCAAACCCACTTCATTCTTTGACATGGGCCAATTGTAGCAAAGTCCTCCCAATAGTATAAGCAACTCCTTTCAAGCCTTGGATTTCAAGCATCATCAATTCCTTTGTGTATACCAGCAGGAGCGTAAAATAAACTGGTTTTGTCACTAGATAGATTCCAATCCATACAAAAATTGCCAGACAGACAGTTCCACAAAATACTAAAAGAAAAGGGTAGACAACAACTGCAATGGCATTACCATAATCCAGTGCCACAATTTGAACCACAATCCAGATTGTTAAAGACCAAGACCCCCTTTGAAATTAATGACCAAGACCCCCTTTGAAATAGGAAGCTCCTTAGAGATGGCATGGATTATGCTCGTTATCTTGAGCAATCTTCTTAGTAATTTTGCTAATTACTTCTTCTCCATCTCCATCATATCCAATAACCATTTCCTTGTTGATCATCCATATAGCTTGGGCCTCATTCAGAAGAATCCTATCCATATTGCCAATACCTTCTAAAGAAACTGATGTAGATAAAGCAGTTGCAACCATAGCTGACCTCAAGACTACGCATTTCTATTTATTTCTACCACCTTTTTTATTCTGAGGGTTAACTTTTGAAAAGCCAAGAATGTCGTTAATGGTTTTTCTCTTCTTTTTTCCTTTAACACCTATGATAGCTGCTTTTACAGGAATTATTTGATTATCCTCCTCCAAGTAGTCAAAGAAATTCTCATCCTCCATCACTTTACCTTGATCCAAATTAGGTTTAGGTTCAGTAGGTTCACCAACCAAAGAATCACCAACAATACTAGTCTCAATGCCTAGAGAATGTTTGATTTCTATGTTGAGCCCATCCACGTGAGAGTTGGTGGAACTTGTTTCATTTTCAATTCCTTCTTTTGATTTTGCTGCCACATTCAGTTCTTTACTATCTTCACCTAATGACTGTAAATTCCCATTATTTGCATCTTCTCTATGAAAAGTCGTGTCCTAATCTTCACCTTCCTTAAGATGAGAATTGTCAATGAAGTTTTTAGCATTGCACCCAGAACAACTATAGTAAGATCGCAGGAACGTGTTAATAACCATTTGTTCTTCAACAATTCGGACTTGAAAAGTCTTATCTTTATTTTCAACTTCCACAACTTGATTAATAATTTCCATGAATTCATTAGAGATAAGAACCTTACCAACTGCGAACAAGAGGCCTTTGGCTGTGTCATCACTAGTTGTAATAATATCCCCCCAAATTGAACCTAGTTTGGAGAATGTATCCATATTCCAAAGATGGAGTGGAATGCCATAGCAGTTGAGCTAGACCAACCTAGAATTTGAAGAGAATACATTTTCTTCCCAATTTTGAACCTCCTTGAAGCAATCTTTGAGCCATGAAAATTTACCCCCATTCAATGAGTCCCCGATCTTCAATACTCTTGAAGGTTAGGATTACTTTGTCTCCACCCATGTGTTTAACTTCTACATCCACATAACCAAGGTTTTTTAGGTGATCTTGAACATAAATAATGCAACGATACAGCATTAGCTTAGCTATAACGCTTCTGAATAACCACTCATTTCCCATTGCTTTACCTAGATGGAAATTTTTGATTTTGCCTTGAACTGACCTTCTTCATTAGCCTTTAAGAAGGAGCTACCAATATCAGATTGAAAATTTTTCTACCTATTCATCCAAAAATTACTCCTTTCTTTCTGCTTCCATGTCTTTTTCCCTTGGATTTGCCCTGATCTCTTGTTATTCCAGTTGGGAATCGAAAGCTTGTTAAAATCCACCATGCATCCTTTAGCATCTTGTCCAGGAAACTCATCCTTTTTTGCTTGGAATTTTGCAATATTAACCACCAATTTCTGATTCCAAAACTAGAAGTCGTTGGTCATAGATATGGCTGTAATAGTGTCTTATTTGATTGCAAATCTCACAAACCAAAAGCTTCTTCCTAAGATTTTGTTTTTTTATTGTTTGGGATAAAGCAATTAGTAACCTTACCAAACCTTTGGAAGAGATTGTAGACCCAAATTTTCCGGATATCAGTGGGGAGATTATTGATGAAGAGGGTTGTAGAGTTAAATCTTTCTTTAAATCTAGCCTCATTCTAGGTTTTCTCCACATACCTCTCCTCTCAACTCGCGTACTATCGAAAAAATGAATTTACCCATCGCAAAATAGCTTGTGATTCCCACAAACACAACACAGCTTGAAAACCAAACAAAGATCGACAACAAAAAGCAGTTCGAAATCCCAAAATCTGTTATTCAAATAGGCATAGAAAGGCTAGCCTTAGTAATAGTGTCGTTGTGATTACAAGGAACTTTCCCGCTTGGAGTAGCGTGAAATAGGACCCCAGAATTAAAGGAACACAGTAGCGACAATTAAGGCTCGCTACTAGATGATCTCAAAACTGTGTCAGTAATCGCCACCAACCATAGGAGAGCCCCACATGCTGGTGCAAGGAGGTGCGTGGGGGAGAGTTAGATCTACTCTCCAAATTGTCTTTTTGTCTTCCACACCCTATGGCAGTCACATAATGTCAAGTTGGAGCAATGGACAAGCTTAATAGATAAGAAGTGGAACGATAGAAGGTGGCAGGTAATCTCTCACAACATACAAATAGCCATGGGTTTTTCTTGTCACATCCTAATCTTTGATGGTCTTAAACTTGAACCTACCTCATAGTTTATTGTATCTCTATTGGTTTGTGATCATTTCAGGCTCAATCACTTGTAAACACCAACAACAGGGCGTTTGAGAAACACTTAAAGCATAGATGTGGATCAAAGTCACTTTTAGTTAGGGTTGCCGTTGCGGTGCGTTTCACATTATATCTTTTGTATTAAACCATGAACAAAATTTATTTATATCTTCAATTTTATTGCACTATTAACATGCTTAATTAAATTATTTGTTGATGAAATATTACATTAGATGAAAGATGGTGTCATGCCTCCATTGAAAGAAATATACCAATCAACCCACTATAATAAAGACACAAATGAGTGGATCTCTCCAGGATGCAAGGATAAGTTTGTACGTGTACTTTGTTGTGTACTTGTGTTTGCTAATTTATTACAAGTTGAATCTACTAAAATTCTCATACTTAAATTATTCAATTTACTTTAAAATGACAGGATGAGATGGAAAAAATAGAGGCTAAACATAACTCGCAAGACGGTATAGGCCTGATGACGCAAGATGATCTATCTATTAAGGTATTCAAGAAACGGTCGGGTTATATCAAGGGACTTGGCATGAGGCCTTCCTCCTCTATTAGAACCTATGTGAATAGTTATGAATATGTAACAAACCTCAAGAAAAAGGTTCAAGAGCGGGATGAGATAATTTAGGAGCATGTTGAGAAAATTGAAGTAGCAAACGCCACAATAGTCGAGCTAGTGAAGGCTAAAGAGCAAGCAAATGCCACGATAGCCGATTTAGTGGAGGCAAAAATGCAACAAGGGAGGACTTTGGGTAGTGTGTTGGAGTTTCTTAAACAACAAGGGTACACTGGAGTATCTTAAAGTGTTGGCTCGTGAAGCTCATGATTGACTTGCAAGTTAGTGCATCATGCTTTTTCACTACCAAAACTAAATTGAAAAATCTTTCTATCTTTCATATTTTTTCTCTCCAAATAAATACGTTATGCCGTTCTTTACATAATTGGAAAACAAGGAATTTGCTAACTTTTTTATCAGCTCCAAAGTGTCCAAATCTTGAATTGTTGAAAAAATTTCAAAACTCAATTTCACCAAGTCACAAATACATAATATAACTCATGTGAGCAGACCAAAGTATAGAAATAGCACTACAACAAGTTTTGACACGTCGATGCCTCTGTTTAGGCTGTTTTCCAGGGCGTAGGCATCCGATCATTGAATTTTTACCAAATGCCTAGAAAAATTAATTCCCCCAAGTCATAAATACATGATTAAACTTGTGTGAGTCAAATAACTCAGGGAATTCACAACGGAATGAGTTTTGACATGCCGATGGTGCCATTTCGAGTCTTTGGAGTATCCGAATCTTGATTTGCTGACAAACACACAAAACAATGATATCACCAAGTCATAAAATAATGATATAACCTGTTTGAATAGCCCAAATAAAAGAAATAGCTTTATAAGGAGTTTTGACGTGCCCATGCCTTGTTTTAGGCCTTTTTCTGGCTTAAAGGTACCAAATTCCCAATTTATTGGTTGGGGTGTGAAATGATGCTTCCTCCAAGTCATAAATGAGTAATTTAACCCATGCAAATGGACCAAATGACAAAAAATAGTGGCATGACATATTTTGACATGTCGACGGCTCTGGTTTTAGGCCATTTTCGGGCCTCACAGGGTCTGATCATTGAACTTTTTAGCCAACATGCAAAGAAACACTTCAAAGAATTCATAAATTCCCAATGCAACTTGTGTGAACCATTCAAACTGACAAAATGGCAGCAGAATGCAATCCGGCATGTTAATGCTTCATTTTAGGCCATATTTGGACTTTTGAGCGTCCAATCAATGATTTCTTGAGATGTAGGTGAAATGATGCTTCTAGTAGGACAAAAATACTCAATATAGCTTGGGGGAACCATCTAATGTGAGAAAACAGTGGTGGAGCATACCTGATATGCCGACACCTCATTTTAAAGCCTTTTTTTAGATTTCATAGTATCGAATCATCAACTTTTTTAGCAGCGAGCAATATAATGCTTCCATAAAGTCACAAGTTCATAAAGTGACTTGTGTGAACTATCCAATTCAAGAAAATTGCAACAGAGTGGGATTTGGCATGTCAACGCCTTGTTTTTAGGCCATTTTTGGATTTTGAAGCGTCCAATCAATGATTTCTCGAGCCTTAGGTGAAACGATGCTTCCAATAGGCCAAAAATACTCAATATTGCTTGAGGGAACCATCCAATGTGAGAAAATGGTGGTGGAGCATAGCCCAATACGCCGACACCTTGTTTTAAATCTTTTTTGGATTTCATAGTATCCAATCATCGAAATTTTTAGCAACGGGAAATATGATGATTCTATAAAGTCACAAGTGCATAATGTGACTTGTTTGAACTATCCAAATCAAGAATGTTGAAGTGGAACAAAATTCGGTATGCCAACGCCATGATTTTTAGTCGTTTTCAGGCCTCCAAGCACCTGATTTGTCGATTTCCTATGCAACAGGCGATATTTTACCTCCATAAAGTCACTGATACATGACGTGGCATGCGCAAGACATCTGGGTAAAGAAAATACATCAAAGCAAAATTTGACTTGCCGACTCCTTGGTTTTAGCTGTTTTTCGACCCCTGGGTACCTGATTCATCAATTTCCCGAGCGACGAGCTATATTTTGTCTCCTTGAAGTCATAACACTTAATATAACTGGTTTGGGCCACGTAAGTCAAGAAAATACCATCAGAGCATAATTTGACTTTTTAACGCCTTGGTTTTAGCCGTTATCGGCCCCTGAAGTGCTCGACTTACTGATTCTTCGAGTGACGGGAAACATTTTGCCTCTCTTTGCCTTTTCTTTTAGAGATTTTATTATGAAGGCTTACTCCATCAATTGAAAATGAGAAGGTCAAACTATCTTTGTGCCTTTTTCTCCTGAGCCAATATTGATGATGGCCCAAAGTAGACAAACTTTCATGTGTCATTTTATGCCAATTGTATGCAAATGCAAGATGACTTTGGAGTTGTGAATTCCTGTACTTTATCACAAGTTGCTAATGAGTACCGAAGTTGTATTGAATACATAAATTTTCTTAGTTGAGTTGTCTACATTATATATATTTACTAAGTTTATATAATTTTTTTTATTCTATTAACAAAATCGTAACAATATTTTGTAATCTTGTTTGATGTTTTGCAGATTGAATAGGCAGAAGGTTGGATAGTGGAAAAGATGAGAGTATATGGTTTGCATTGAAGACTTCTATTTTTGATATATCATTATGTGACGACCTGTTTTTTTTTTTTATGAAGTTTGAGTCTTGTTTTTGGATGATGCATATGATAAGAACATGATATGGTCTAGTTTGATTATTTTTTAATTTTTGTCTTTGGAGTATGGATGCATTAGATCCTATGGTGGATGAACTAATTGGTGTAGAATACTAAATATTCTGAAGATTTATGAATATATGTTAGTTATTTTGTTGAAATGTAATGTAATACAAGGTTTTTGTTTGATATCTATTGAATCCTAAAATGAACAGGATTGTATTCTCAAAGGAATGTGACACAATTTGTTTTGTCACATGTACTCATATATATTCTTTAGTTGACGAAATTTTTTCTCACTAAAGAGGTTTCTCCAAGAAGCTTTCTAATGATAAAAAGTTTCATTGCCTATGTAGTTTTATAATATTTAAATTAAATTACTTGCCGACGAAAAAATTTTCTCGCCTATGTAATTATATAATATTTAAATTAAATTACTTGCCGACCAAAAGTTTCCTCGCCTATGTAATTTTTCCGGATCGATTTCCATCATTATTGGCGAGGAAATTGATGAATTATTGAAAAAAAATCATCGATATAGGAGATGAAATATTTCCTCTCCAAAACTCAACATAGGAGAGGAAATTATTTCATCGTCAAAATTTCATTATAGGGAATTTCCTCGCCATGTGACCTTCTGCGACAACCCTTTGTCGAGAAAATAGGTGAAAAAAAAAATTCCAGGCCTATACTATTGGCGAGGAAAAGTGTGCCATTTATGATGATTTTCATTCTTCGCAAATTATGATTTTTCTTGTAGTGAGATGTAAGGCGGAGCCCTATAGAGCCCCTGCTCGATAGAACTTTACCAGAGAACTTGGTATAGAGGATGAATGAGAGGGATTGATTACTTGACTCTTTAATATATTACAAACCATAACATGTAATGTCCTTTTATAGGACTACATAGAAGAAACTAGAGAATGAATCACAAGTCCCTAGAGGATTTTACATATTCCAATGTGATAAGAACTACTAATAACATGTATCTAACTATAGATACATGCAACCACAGTATCTAAGATAATTATGAATTACATATTCCAACACCCTCCTCTCACGCCCTCATTTTTATTAATCAAAATATGAAATAAAATCCACATAGGATAAGTCAAAAGTCATAGTCAAATACACAATCCTAAAGTCCATGTTCCATGTGTCACTAATCAACGAATGTCAATACCCAAGTCAATAAGTGTCGAAAAGATCAACGGTCATTACATATTTCGAATATTGTCAAAAGATTGAAGAAATTCAAAGTTACATAATCATCTTCCAAAAAATACTAGGTATGAAGATGAGAAAATAAATTCATGATTATGTAATCTTCATGGCATGCATTCACACTCCAAACATCTAACTCATGTCCATTGCCGAGTACTAAAAAATGATAGGGTGAGCACACTAGCCCAAAAGGAAAACTATTCTACTAATGCTAGGCGTATAAAGATGATAAGTGCCCCTTAATTTAGAATAACATGAGTGAAATGAGCAATGTATGATATAGGAGGCTGAAACAAGTGTTAAGCTACCACAAGTACCCATGTATCCAATGTGATACCAAAGTGTCCAAAAATAACCCAAGTATCCATCATTTTCCCTTTAACCTTTATCAATCGCGTCGTGTGTCCAATTAACCTTTTTCACACTAAAAGTTCCCAATTTAATTTATTCATCAATTTGTAGCTTAAAAAAAATGTTGAACTTCTCTTCCAAGTCTTTTGGGTCTCGTGGAACCCATGTCTAAGTTTTTCAGGTCTTGTGGAACCCATCCTAGCAACTCACCAAGTGGTGGCCATAGTGCACCAATTTATAACTTGTACAAATTCCCATTTTGAAACATTAAAGCGCGTCTCGCTCATTAAACCATAACAAAACTTCACATTTTGTTCCAATCATTACAAATATCGTCAAAATTGTCAAACCGACTCAATGTAGTGCGTGTCGATTTCGTATCGTGACGTGTTCAACCATTTAATGTATCAAAATTTCATTTTAATGATCATAAAATCAATTTGAGGGTATTTCAAAATTAGAGGTCAAATACACGATGATATGAGCAAACAAGGACTAACCAAGCATCAAGGAACGATCAGAAAGGAAAATAAATTTTTGACTCATGGCTTGGTTTGGGTCACTCCAACTCCCGTCCAGACTAGCGAGGCAAATTGTACAAAAAGTCTAACAGATGGCTTGGTTTGGACCACGCCAGTCCCCGTCTGGACTAGCAAGGCAAATTGTGACGAAAATTCGACGATTTTTCCCCATAGAGAGGGAATTTCAACACAAGTGCAAATATGATGGTTTAAGCTAAAAATTGAGATTCTAAGCAACAAATGAACATGAAGGGAGTGCAAATCAACATCCTATTGAGGGGTTTAACAATCACAAACATAGATCAAGGATCAAACTTGAACAAAACCCATTTTAATGGTGTTAAACAAGTTTTACTAGAAGGTGGTGAGCAATGCAAGAGTATATGCTACTAATCAATAAAATACAACTAGAGAGAGTAAAATGTGTTCCCTACCTCAAAGATTGAGCTCTAAATCAAGTGAAAAGTAAAACCCTACCTTCCTCAATCAAGCACCAATCGAAAACAAGCTTCCGGGAGCGATTCCAAAGCAAACCGGGTTCCAAAATGTGCCTAGATGGTGAATAAGTGAATGAATCTTGAAGGAATTTGTGTTTGAGTATGAGATTTGGGGTGGAGGTGGAAGAAATTTTGTAGAGGAGCAAGAGGGAGAAAGACTTGGGTATTTTACACACACACAAAGGTGTTTCTTTTATAAAAAAAAACCCGTCATACACTCTCCCATTTGCACATACACCCTTAGGGGTCCTTATGTGTTTCACATAAACCCAAGTGCAATTACCAAACTCACATTGACCCACATTAACTGATTTTTTTTATATTTCCTCACATTACCCCAATATTATTTTCAAAAAATTATTGAAAAACACAGGCCCTTACACCCCCTAATTCATAATTTTCTCAACTTGTGTCTTTGCCATGATTTTTGCAATGTGATCCTTGATATCCTTGTTCTTTAGTAGCGCATTAGCCAAAGTGAAAGCTGCATGTACGAGATGAAAATGATAATGCTTTGTTTGGTACCCTGGAAAAGAAAAGAAAAGAAAGGAAAATAGAAGGAAAGAGTGAGAAAAGTTAAGAGGAAATTTTTTAGTTAAAATAGTTTAGTTATTTTCCTCTCCTTTTCCTCTGAATCCAAACAAAGGCTAGGGAGGAATTTTTTTATTTTCCTCTCTATTCCTTTCTTTTTTTAGGGTACCAAACAGACCCTAAAGCTCCTTGTCTTGATAGTTGAAATCTTCAACTTCAAAATCTAGAAAATTCTTTAAGTGCTTAGTTGCCATTTTTGCAACTTCTTGCTTGGCCTCAAATTTTTTTTTTTTTTTTTTGTGCATGCCACTGTATGACTTGATTTTTTCACATTCAATTGCATTGTCTTGAGTTTCAAGATTTTCCCGGAACTTTTTCCCAATGGATTGGTGGGATTGTCAGATTGGTGGAGCCATGGGAAATTTGTCCATGATCTCATTTAAGAGATTCTTGAATCATATTTTGATGACAATGGTAGCAATTTCATTCTCTAAGGTCTTACAAAAAAGTTGAATATTTAAAGTCATTTTTAATTTGGTTGTGGGATTGGCTGTGCCCTTTTTGTGCGACAGATTGCCTCCCATTGTGGGTGTCATTAGACAAACCCAATTTGGATTTTTGGAGAAGTGCACGAAAAACTTCTCAACTTGCTCACTGCCATTTGGCTAGCCCTTTTGGCTTTCCTTGTTTTGTTTTGCAAACTTTGTAGCAATTGGCTACCTTGAATTTTTTTTTCTTCAAACGTTTTTGCAAAGGATCATGGGAACACATTTTTCAGAGAAAGGGCCTTTTAAAAAACAATTGGATCTAGCAAAATATTTGTGGAGTTGAGCACAAAAAAAGTAAGGAGTAGGAAATGTAACCATTTGATTACGCCTAGATGACGAACACAAAAACCTTTTTTTTTTCCCAGGTTGATGTAAATAAATGGTGCTGATGTAAATAAATGGTGGTGGTTATGTACAATGATCGAGTAGGAGTATATGCTAGCAACTGAAAAAGGAGTGTTTTTTTTTTTTTTTAAAGTTTTGTAAACATGTTCAATAGTTGTCTATGCAAGTTGTGTAAAGTTGGGACACTTATTCGCTATGGAGTTGTATATGAATAAAGCTTTTGCTGTCTCTTTGTATCATGTTTTGAAATGCTTTGAATGTTAAGAAGGATGAGGCTTCGGTGACTATGTCACCAGCCACTCACGTGACCTATATTGAAATTGGGATGTGACAATAAGTAGGCTCCCTTTTCAAAAAAGAATCATTAGTAGGGGCCTAATTTTCCCAAGGGTTTTTTGCTGGTTGCTTTGTTTAACATGCTTTTGCAACCTGCTATGCAGATGAACAATATAAATCTAATGGCTAAATCATTTGCGGGCATTGATGCTCCAAAACTACTTTGGGGTATGTAGCCGGAGCTAGATTGATTAGATTTTGGTGCAATGAAAGAAAAAAAGAATCATTTGCGGGCATTGATAAAGTTCTATGCAAAGATAATAACTCTAGTACGTAATGATACAATCTAGATATAGTAAACAAATCAATCCATTCGAGCAAAAAGAGAGAACATATATAAAGCAAAACTTTGTCAAGATACAAACCAAAGAATTCACATTTCCAGCATCAATTGCAAGACGCTTTACACATCATAAATTCAGATTCACATCCAAAAGGCAAAAAATCCAATCAGAGTTCATGCACATATATCTCTCGATGCTTTTTTACATTTACTTTTCGGGCACAAAGTTTGTGGCATAAGCCCATGCACTGTTACTAACTGGGTCAGCAAGGTGGTCAGCTAGGTTCTCCAAAGGCCCCTTTCTAGTCACAATAGCCTGAACAAAGAACCCAAACATAGAAAACATGGCAAGTCTTCCATTCTTAATCTCTTTCACCTTGAGCTCAGCAAATGTCCCTCGATCATCAGCAAGGCCCAATGGATCAAAGCTTCCACTGTGGTATAGTGGGTCGATGATCTCTCCTAGCGGCCCACCAGCAACTCGGTAGCCCTCAACAGCACCCATCAAAATAACTTGACTAGCCCAAATGGCCAAGATGCTTTGAGCATGGATTAAATTGGGGTTGCCCAAGTAGTCAAGTCCATTTTCACAAAAGATTTGGGCTCCAGCCTTGAACCATACGGCCTCACCGAACTTAACAACATTGTGGGCCAAAAGCTCGGGGAAGACACACCCAAGAGCTCCAGCATGGCCCATCTGCAATGGATCACCTTGAGCTCACGATTTTTGACAAATGTTTCTGGGTCAGTTGATAGCCCAGCAGTGTCCTAGCCATAGTCACCAGGAAATTCACTAGTGAATTATGTGTTGGGAAAAAAGAGCACCCAAATTACCAGAAGTAAATCACAGAGGAAATAAAATGCACAACAAATAAGATCTGAAATGCGCAAACAACAAGCAAGCCAGACACAAGCAATTTTTACGTGGTTCCCCAAAAATTTGAGGTAACGTCCATGGGACCGAAGTCCGATTCCACTATCACCAAAGTTCGTACAAATGGATTACAAGAGATACAAAGATCTCACAAACACCGGTAGGTGTATCTAACAAATTACAAAATAACAAGAGGAAAGACCTCACCAATTTTGAGTGAACAAAACCTTCCAAATTGCTGTAAATTAAAGCCCAAAAATTGGAGCACAAAACAGCCCCCAACCGAATGAACCACGCTGTTGGATGTTGATTTTGAAATGAAGAAAATGGGCTACAATTAGGGACTCTTCTCTACCACGAAGCACAACTACACACACTGCACTTCTTTGTTTTTCCTTTTCTGACGTCTCGAGAGTGGTAATGGCCGACTATATTAATGATCTGATTATTGCCCAAAGAGACAAAGCTGACTATTTAGCTTCCAAGTGAAGCCAACAAAATGTTATGTGCCAAGCATGTGCTCCCATGTAACAAAAAATATAGAATCTTCTACCCAAACACAAGCCCACAAATTTTAATTATTTGGACCAAGACAAATAACTTGGGCTAATACAAAATTATTGAGCCCACAAAAAAATAGAATAAGGAGGGACCCAACAAATCTCCCCCTCCCGACTTATTCAAAAGGATCCACCAAACCCGTCAAAGAACAAAACTTCTCATGCTTGTCCTTAGACAAAGACTTAGTCATCATATCCAAAGGATTATCATCAGTGTGGATTTTCTCAAATTGCAAAGCTTTCATTTCAAGCACATCCTGAATCCAATGGTATCGAACATTAATATGTTTTGACCGAGAATTAAAAGTGCAATTCTTGCTCAAATGCATAGCACTTTGACTATCACAATAGAGAACATACCTTTCTTGGCTCAAACCCAACTCTTGCAAGAACTTCTTCAACCACAACAACTCTTTGCAAGCTTCGGTGATTGCAATGAACTCCGCTTCCGTAGTGGATAGAGCAACACATTTTTGCAACTTTGATTGCCAAACCACAGCTCCCCCTGCAAAAGTCATCAAGTACCCCGAAGTGGACTTCCTAGAGTCAACATCACCAGCCATGTCGGCATCTGTGAACCCATCCAACAAAGTTTTTCCATTTCCAAAACGCAAACAAACTCTAGAAGTGCCCTGGAGATACCTCAAAATCCATTTTACTGCTGCCCAATGTTCCTTGCCCGGATTCGAAAGAAATTGACTAACAACTCCAACCGCGTGAGCCAAATCCGGCCTTGTACAAACCATAGCATATATCAAAGAACCAATGGCTGAAGCATAAAGAACATTTTCCACCTCTTCTTTCTCCTTTTCACTTGTGGGACAGTGTTTCGAACTAAGCTTGAAGTGGACAACCAACAGGCTTAGCTTTATCCATCTTGAACCTCCCAAGAACCTTTTCGATATAGCTTTCTTGAGATAACCAAATCAGTCCCTTTTTGCAATCACGAACAATTTTCATACCCAAAATTTGTCTTGCCAGTCCCAAATCCTTCATAGCAAATGACTTACTTAACTCCAACTTCAACTCATTGATCCTCATAGAGTCTTGCCCCACAATTAACATATCATTGACATAGAGCAAAAGGATAATAAAATTGTCATCCGGAAACTTTTTCACAAACACACAATGGTTGGAAGTTGTTTTCGAATACCCATGCTTCACCGTAAAAGAATCAAATTTCTTGTACCATTGTCTCGGTGCTTGTTTCAAACCGTACAAACTTTTCTTCAATTTGCAAACAAGATTCTCCTTTCCTTTTTCCTTAAAGCCTTGGGGTTGTTCCATGTAAATTTCCTCTTCCAAATCACCATGGAGAAATACAGTTTTGACATCAAGTTGTTCAATCTCAAGGTTCAAACATGCGGCTATACCATGAACAACACAAATGGAAGAAAATTTAAGTACGGGAGAAAAAATTTCATCAAAATCAATACCCTTTTTCTGCCCAAAACCTTTAACCACAAGACAAGCCTTGTATCTCAAATTTTTCCCATCATTTTTCAATCAATAAACTCATTTGTTTCTAAGCACTTTCTTATCTTTAGGTAGTTTCACCAAATCGTAAGTGCGATTCTCAACCAAGGACCTCATTTCTTCTTGTATAGCCTTAACCCACTCGCCTTTCTTTTCATGCTCCATAGCTTCATCAAAAGTATCAGGCTCCCCTTGTTCTGTTATCATCACAAATTCATCCGGAGAGTACTTTCTTGATGGTTGTCTTTCTCTCTCCGATCTTCTCAACAGTGGTGGCGGAGGTGGCTCTTGAATTGCTTGCTCCCCCTCATTTTCTAACTCACCTTCATTGGGAACCTCAACATGTTCATCATCTTCAAAAGGTAGAGGCACATCCTCTTCATTTTCACCAAGTGTCGAAGGTGGAGGAGTTGGCTCCAAGTCAACAAGATCGCTATCAATTTTCTCTAGTTGCTCATCTTTATCAAAGTCTTGAATTGTTTGATCTTCAAGACAGACATCTCTACACCGAATTACTTTCTTCTCTACCGGATCCCACAATTTATAACCAAATTCCTCATGCCCATAGCCAAGAAAAATACATTGTTTTGCCTTGTCATCAAGCTTGGACCTTTCACCTTTTGGAATGTGAACAAATGCTCGCAACCCAAAACCCCCAAATGGTTATAAAGAGACATTCTTGCCGGACCAAATCTTTTCTGGCACTTCACCATTCACAGGAACCGAAGGAGAAAAATTTATCAAATCAACCACTGTCATCATTGCCTCACCCCAAAATGTTCTTGGCAATTTAGCATGTGAAAGCATACATCGCATCCTTTCCACCAAAGTGCGGTTCATCCTCTCAGCGACTCCATTTTGTTGAGGAGTTTTCTTAACGATCCTTTGATGTTTAATACCTTGGCTTCGACAATACTCATCAAATGGTCCAAGATATTCACCACCATTATCCGAACGAACACATTTGAAATTCTTCCCGGTTTCCCTTTCAACTTTGGCCTGAAAATGCTTAAACACATCTAAAACTTGATCTTTAGTTTTCAATCCATAAACCCATAATTTTCTCGAATGATCGTCAATAAAAGTAACAAAATAAAGTGCACCACCATGAGATCTAACTTTCAAAGGACCACAAACATCCGAATGTATCGAGTCCAACACATTTGGTTTTCTAGTAGAGAATTTACGAAATGCAACTCTATTTTGTTTACCGGCCAAACAATGAACACAAGTTTTAAGAGGGGTACCTTTCATCCCGGGTAAGAGCTCTTTCTTGGCAAGAACTTGCATACCTTTTTTACTCATGTGCCCAAGTTGCTTGTGCCACAATTCGGTAGCGAGGTCATCATCAAGAGCATTCACAAACTCCTTGCTAATTTTCCTTTCATCGTGTAAAGTGAGCAAGTCTTGGTCCCTTTAGCCACCACAAGAGAACCCTTTATGAGCTTCCATTTGCCATCACCAAAATGATTTTTGTAGCCTTCATCATCCAACTTTCCAGTGGAAATCAAGTTAAGACGAATGTCCGGAACATGCCTCACATCATTAAGCACCAACTTGCACCCCACACTTGCTTCCAAGCAAACATTGCCCATTCCAACAATTTTTGACACACCTTCATTTCCCATTCGAACAACCCCATAATCTCCTTCATTGTAGGAAGTGAAGAAGTCGGCACGTGAAGTCACATGAAAAGAAGCACCGGAATCAGTCATCCAATTAGTCTCTTGGCTCACTAAATTAACACAACAATCATCACATACCACCACGAGTTCACCATCGGAAGAAACCGCCGTTGTGTTTTCTTGCTTCTTTTCACCATGCTTCTCACGATTTTCCTCTTTGTACTTGAGCTTGCGGCAATCCCGCTTCATGTGTCCTTTATTGTGGCAGTAGTGGCACTCAATATCTTCAAATTTTGAAGGCAATCTTCCCCTCGACTTATCACGGCTTTGAGATCTTCCCCTTGACTTGTCATAGTAGTGAGAGGTTTTATTTTTATCCATAGACCTCCCTCTTTCTTTGACAACAAGTGCCTCCAAATGAGAAGAACCGACGGATTTCCTTCTTGTCTCTTCATTCAACAAACTACTTGTAACTTGGCTCATAGAAACAACTCCATTCGGCGCCGAGCTACTAACTGTCACCACCAAAGTTTCCCAACTTCCCGGTAAGGAGCTAAGAAGCATCAAGGCTTGCAATTCATCATCGAACACAATCTTCATAGAGGCAAGTTGATTAACAATACTATTCATTTCATTCAAATGCTCCGCAATAGGCTTGACCTCTTTATATTTCAAATTCACCAATTTTTAAAACAAGAATGCTTTGTTAGTGGCCGATTTTCTATCATAAAGACCCTCCAATTTGGTCCAAAGAGTGTTAGCCAAAGTCTCAGTCGAGACATGGTGTAAAACAGTATCATCAATCCATTGACGAATAAGCCCAATGGCTTTTCGGTTAAGTGTGGTCCAATCATTCTCGGACATGTCCGCCGGTTTAGTTTTCATTTTAATAGGCCAATGCAAATCTCTACAATACATTAGGTCTTCCATTTTAATTTTCCAAGTCGCCCAATTTTTTCATTGAAGCTAATCATATGACCAATGTTTTCATCCATGATTTACGCACAAATAAATTCCCTAGCCAACCGAGGGCTCTGATACCAGATGTTGGGAAAAAAAGAGCACCCAAATTCCCACAAGTAAATCATGGAGGAAATAAAATGCACAACAAATAAGAACCGAAATGCGCAAACAACAAGCAAGCGAGACACAAGCAATTTTTACGTGGTTCCCCCAAAAATTTGAGGTATGTCCACGAGACCGAAGTCCGATTCCACTATCACCAAAGTTCGTACAAATGGGTTACAAAAGATACAAAGATCTCACAAACACCGGTAGGTGTATCCAACAAATTACAAAATAACAAGAGGAAAGACCTCACCAATTTTGAGTGAACAAAACCTTCCAAACTGCTGTAAATTAAAGCCCAAAAATTTGGAGCACAAAACAGCCTCCAACCGGATGAACCACGTTGTTGGATGTTGATTTCGAAATGAAGAAAATGGGCTGCAACTAGGGACTCTTCTTTGCCACGAAGCACAACTACACACACTGCACTTCTTTGTTTTTTCCTTTTCGGATGTCTCAAGAGTGGTAATGGCCGACTATATTAATGATCTGATTATTTCCCAAAGAGACAAAGCTGACTATTTAGCTTCCAAGTGAAGCCAACAAAATGTTATGTGCCAAGCATGTGCTCCCATATAACAAAAAAGGTAGAATCTTCTACCCAAACACAAGCCCACAAATTTTAATTATTTGGACCAAAACAAATAACTTGGGCTAACACAAAATTATTGGGCCCACAAAAAAAATAGAATAAGGAGGGAGCCAACAGTATGATGGGGCCTCACCAGAGAGTGGGCCCAAGTACTTGACTTGGTCTGGGCCGTACCATGGGCTCCCGGATGAGACAGGCTTGGCAACAGCCTTCCTCATAGTGATCCTGGGGATCCTGCCACCTTTGGCTCTAGCCTTTCCATTCACAAATGGTGAAGAAAGGGCCATGGTAGAAGCAACCATTTCCAGAGAACTAAACAAAGGAAAACTGGCTTGCTTATAGATTGGTGTTTGTGGTTTGAGTGTATATATGTCATCGGTGTTGGAATTCTCATATGTATACATGATCTGGATATCAAATTAAGGGGTCCTTATCCCTAGATATCTCTCTCTCTCCTTTCCTATTGGTTGATGGCATTTTGTAAGCTTGACATTACAATGCCCATTTGGCAATCTCTACACCACGTACCTACATTGGATTTTTTTATAGGTGCCTAATGTATCAAGAATCCAACGCAATGTCATATAAACTATTCCAGTCACCAATCAATTGTTGACACCTGTAATAAGATCAGATTATGTTATTATCTTAGTGGAACTGTGGAAGATAGTATCTAGTGACTTAGTGTTGTAGCACCATGATACATGTATATAGGCTATGAGTTGGTGATCAGAATTCTTGTTCGTTAGAATAGCTAGCCGTCCAATTTGGAAATTCGTAACTTCTAAAACACTTCTAATGGAAAATGCTACATGAAGGGTTCCCTCAATCATAATATGTTATGCCTCCATTATGTTAATGTAATGCTATTGAGTGGTTAAGGTTATACTCTCTCCATCTCAAATTGCTCATCCCTTTTGGGCCGGGAATCCAACTTTTTAAAGAGACAAAATTGTTGTCTTAGAGTTCCAAAATTTCCTTCAAAACTATGAAGTTTATTAAGTGGTTTTAAATTATTTATATCTTTCAGTATGGATCTCAAAAAATATGCAATATGGATCTAGTTTTATAGATCCCAATTAGTCGTTTTATATTGTACAAAGTTTTAAAAATCAAGAAAAATATCCCATACCAAAGGCCATTCTATAGACAATAATCAATTCCATGGCTTACCACATTTGGGCTAATTTTTCCAATTTTAACCCTCCAATAGCTAGCTTCCCTTCATGTGACTTGGTAATTGTCACGCCCTCATTTTTAGTAACCGAAATTCATATAAAATCCACGTAGGATAGATCAAAGTCATAGTTGAAAAGTCAAGTCAATAGTACAAATTCAAATAAAAATTTCTCATTTCTATTTCTAAAGGGTACCCAAACCCAAATACACTAGTACCAAAAAGATTTAAAGTTATTACATACATTGAATATTTGTCCAATGATTGAGAAAACTAAAGTTACATAATTGTCTCCCAATAATATACTAAAGATGGGAAGATAAAATAACTTGATGATCAAAAAGCTTCATGCTATGCATCCACATTCCAAAGCATCCAACATATGTTCCTTGAGCATGTACCTGAAAATGATAGGTTGAGCTACACTAGCCCAGTAGAGAAACGTCTACCAAAATTAAACACAATGAAATGCATATGCGAGATGAGACATGAGGATGAAAGCTAAACAAGATAACCAAGATTTTACAAGAGTCCAAAGAATCACATATAAGTTTATAAATCCCTTGTTATCACCCAAGTGTATCCGATGTATTCCCGATATGCATCCTCTCTCATAAGTGTCAAATTCGCCCATTGTGTCGCGTCAACCATTGTATTTAAACTGGATCTTTAGAAATTCCTCGCAACACGTCCATAGGACGACCCAAGTATCATTCCGGGCTATCTTTTGACCCCGTATAATCTTCCCCTTGGCCAAGGCATAATTCCTCGCGACACGCCCATAGAGCAGCCCGAGTATCATTCTGGGCTACCTTTCGGCCCCGTATCAAGAGTTTCAAGTTTTCATTTCAATTCACGTTCATTGGTTTCATACAAATGTCATCATATCACTCATACCTCGGATCGTCACCCAAGTTCACGCATTTCGTCAAAAAACTTCAATTCATATATAACAAGTGTATGACCACGTAGGTGTCGTGCAAAATTCAAACCGAGTCACCAATTATACTAGGATAGGCTAGGGACGAGTTAGTCAACGAGTTTTGAGGTATAGGAGATGATTACGCCAAGTAATAACATGAACAAGCGACCGAAATCAACGAAAACAAGTTTTGGTGATGTGAAGGGGGGAGTGGATCGATCCAGAACAAGAGTGGATCGATCCACCTTGGTCTGGAGTAAAACAGAAGGTTGTGGATCGATCCGGGTGATGAGTGGATCGATCCACTGTGAGTGGATCAATCCAGAACGAGAGTGGATCGATCCACTATGATCCGAACTCCATCAGAAGGTTCTGGATCGATCCAGGAAGAGAGTGGATCGATCTAGAAGCCTTACGGGCAAAATTTTTTAGCAAAACAAGGGGGTTTCCAAGGCTTCTAAAACCAACCCAACCAAGGCCAAATATCAACATCAAAGATTTCATGAGAGCATTACTTCAACTAAATTACATAGAACATCAACCACAACATACATCAAACTATAACCAACTTAAAACTAGGAAATATATGGATTTTCAAGAAATCATGGAGGATTGATCAAATAATTGGTATCATCTACACACCATACACTTCAAAACACTTAGTAATGGTAGAAATCCCCCTACCTTGAAGTTTAGAAGCTTGAAACTCACCAATGAGCAAAACCCCAACTCTTCCTCTAAGCTCCAAGCAAAAATCACGGAGTCTCGGACTCCAAAACACGCGTAAATGACGAATCTATGGTTGGATGGTGAAGGATTTAAGTGTGGAGGGTGAGTTTGGGGTGGGATTTGAAGAGAACTTGAGAGGAGAAGAAGAGGGAGAGAGGGCTGGTGATTTTAGGGAGAGAGAGATAAGTGATTTTTTGCCCAAAAATCAGCCACACACACATATATATACACACCACCAATTGCACTAGCACCCCTTGTGTTTCTAATGTGTTTTAAAGACACCCCAGTGCACATACTCCCATCACATTGACCCCACATCACTCTATTTTCATCTTCTCACATTTACCCAACATTATTTCCGGAAAATTATTTAAAAACGTGGGTCTTTACAGTAATTAATGGTTTGGGCATTGGCTTTTCTGGTCATTACAAGTGAATATAATAAAATTCCTCCCAAGCTTTATTTTTTTGCTCTTTAGTTCCCAATTGTGTTTGTGTTTTGTCATTGTGTAAGAGGATTGTTTCGATTATAGCGTGTCTTTTACTTTCTCGAGAATTCCTTCATACATAAAAAGTTCTAAAAAAAGGGTGTGTTTGGGAACCCAGTTTTTAGCTTTGCATTTTTTAGTTTTTGTTTTTCCCTTAATCAATAAGGGATAAATGAAAAGTAAGAGGTTAAAAAACTCCTACTAACTTATTTTTAACTTCTCCTCTTCTTTCATCAAATTTGAAAATGATTTTTTTTTTTTTGTTAAGCGGAAAGAAATATTTCATTGAAACCAACAAAATAATACAAGAGAGAAGAGAGAAGAAGACCAAATGAAAGAAAAAAGCCAACAAGAAAACTCCTAAAAACCTCAAAACTCTGAAATTGTTAACGCAACACCTAAAACCCCAATGAAAGCAAAAACCCCCTAGCCAAAAAAAGAGAAGCAAACAATAGCAACCTAGCCCCCACACAAACCAAAAAACACCCAAAGTCACACAAATCTCCATCAGAGTTAGATGAGATTGTTAGTATGAAGTCTATGTTCCTCAAGCTCCAATTGTATAAGCTTTCTCAAAGCCCCTCCATCATTTTCATGAAAGAGAATCCCATACTTTTTTTCCAGCTAGCACTAGATCCTCAAACTCATCTACTATAAGGGTGTTCCTTCTGGCAATATCCTCAGTAGAGAGAGAAGCAATATGGGTACCTGTGAAAGAGTGGGAGGAATCTGGCGAGGAGCAGACCAACCTAGCATCAAGGCCATCTCTGGCGTTATTGTTGAGAATATCAGTCATGAGCCACCTTCTACATTTCTTCTTGAACCTGTCTTTTTTGGATTCAATTTCCTCAGGAATGATCTTTATAGAGTCAGGGATGGCGATAAGAAGATCTTGCTCTTTAGCTTCTATCGCTCTAAAATCTACTAAGAGATTGATTCGTGGAATTTGAGAAGCCCTGATGTTATCCCCAGAATCACAAGCTAAAAGAACATTCAAAACTTCCTTGCCCACATGGATCTTGTTCTCTGGTTCAATGTGAGGAAGTCCAAAAGAATCTTCCACAAACAATTGAAACCCAAGAGAGGGGTTTAAACTGCTATCGAAAGAAACCTCATCAGAATCCTTGACCAAAGAATGAGCCTCATTCGGGACCATCTGAATTTGGGATGATTGGTCAACATTCTCACTCCCCAAGTCAATCCCAAGCACTTTAGAATATTCCGTAAGGAAATTGCTAGATTCCACTTTTCTGAAAGATCCTTCCTCCTCAATCCTGACGAGGTATCTTAAGCCATCAACAAGTATGACGCTCCCTTCTATTCTTTGAATTTGGCTAGTAGCAATCAGGATTGTACCCTTTTCATAGGAATCTTCTTGCAAGGTATTCTCATTCGCCTCAAGAAAGTTACCCCATATACTGCCAATCTCCTTGAAAGTTTGCAAGGGCCATGCACTTAGGGGCATCCCAAAACATGAGATCCAAACAAACCTCTCCTCTTTGGCTTGTTCACCGTTCCATGGCTTAATTTCTTTGAACCAATTCATTACCCATTTCTCTTGTAAAATCTTATCTCTGGAACCTTCACTGTCAAATGTAATAATCACATATCTTCCACCAATAGCTATAATTTGGATATCATGTACTTTTTGAAAATTAAATATCCTTACCAGATCTTTTGTAGAAAGAAGTTTACGAATTTTTGCCAAGGCACTCCTATATAACCATCCATACCCAATAGATGGACACTGAATGCTCTTAGATGCATAGACACTCATCTAGTGACTTACGAATTTGAAAATGATTTTTTAAGAGAGAGAGAATTTTGGATCTTATCTCCTAAACTCTCTGAAATAGAAAAGAGAATGGGAAAAGTAGAAAACCAACGGCCAAACACCCCCGGGGATTTATTGATAGCTCTAATCTTTTATGATTACTTCTTAATGCATAGAAAAAATCAAATTTCGGAGAAACAAAGGATTCCTACTTCTAATCTAAAATTTCTCCTCTTCTTATGATGATGAGATTTAAATTTAAGCTAAAATGAATAATATGAGGTAAAAATCTACCCATGTAAAGATGCATTACGAAAAATTCGGATGTGAAAAAAATGAGCATGAGCTTGTTTCAATTAAAACCAAACTCGACTTCTCAACACATTTCAAATAAATTGGGACCTTAAAATCAATTTTCTTTTTGTTAAACGAAACATGCTTAGAATTAAACTCGTTCCCTTGACAATTTTAAACAATACACGGGTTCCTTGGCCTAATTTCAGTCACTCTTGCATATGACACAGTTTATTAAAGATTTTAATTTTTCAATATATCTAATTAAACTTAGACGATTAGACCATTCCAATGGCAACGAAAATAAGCATTGCAAAGAAGTATTATTCCATCAATTTAACATTTTGCTTTTGCATCCCTTATAAAATGTTTTGTCGAAAAACCAAATTCTTTTAATCATTTACAAATAATTTCAACATTTTGGATCACACTATGTTAAACCAATAAATGAACAATTTATCTGAGTTGTAAAAAAAAAAAAACCTAAAACAAACAAAACAATATATCCTTTCTAAACCCATTGAACTAAGTAAAAAAATATGCCAAAAAAAAATGATTATTTTCTTGTATATAGATCTCTATAGATACTCTATAGATCTTTATAGCTACATATTTTATGCAAACTTAACGACGTAGGCTTAAACCAACCTCCCTTAAATTTAATTTAAATTCGAAGTTATTTACAAGTCTTAACAAATCCTATAATAGTGAATACAATAAAAAATAATATAGGATAGATATAATTGATTGTACATACAGGTTATACACATCCACAAAAACTTTCTATGAATATCTACTCACAATTAGTTGCTTCAATTCCATCACATATTAATGTCATAAACCATTAGTTACTAACGGCATTAACTTCGTGCAAAGCACGAGGCTTCATACCTAGTTATATACTAAAATACAAAAGCGATTTAAAAAGGACACGAATTCTAAAAATTGTCAAATAAATTGGGAGGGAAAGAATAATTATAAGGGTAAAACTGGAAGGTTGACATATTTTTGATAGTTGTTCTTAGAAATAGGACCAACATTTTGGGATATCCCAAAATAAAAAGAGGGACCAACAATATAGGACGGAGGGAGTACTATTGAGTGGTTAATGTTATGAAGGAAAACACTGAGGAAAAAATGTAAGCCATAAAATCTTATGCCATTTTAGAAATGTTATGCCATGATATGGTTAAAATGTTATTGGCTAATAAATGTTACGCCGTTGAGTGGTTTTTGTTACACCTTCTTATGGTTAATGTGTTGTAACGAACGCTATGAATGCAACTACGTTGGGAGAAAACAAACAAAACAACAAACAATCACACGACATAAATATATACGTGATTCCCCCAAGATTGAGGTACGTCCACGGGCGAGGAGAGAGAGAGTTCACTATCAATGGTGAAGAGGAGATGCAAAGAGCTGGCTATGATTCGTAACCCTGGAGAGGCCACAATATGAGAAATAGCCAGAGGATCCCTAAAATCCTCTATTTGTAAGAAGCACAATCAATAGGAAATCCTAAACACAATTGGAATTCTCCCAAAAAAGGAAAATTCAAGGCACAATTTCAACAATTCTCCACCTTGACTTGAATTCCTCTGAACCTAAATCACTAATTACAACAACCTTCTTCTGCCTATACCTTGCCACAATGTCCCCAAGGGGCGATCAAATGCAAACACCAACCAAGCTCAAGAAATGCTTGACCTTGGCAACAAAAACCGATTTAGTCAACATGTCCGCTGGGTTATCTGTCATTCCCACTTTCTTCACCTCAACTTCCTTCTATAAGATGATCTCTCAAACGAAATGATACCTGACATCAATATGCTTGGTCCGTTCATGATACATCAGATTTTTAGTCAGATGTATAACACTCTAAGAGTCACAAAATATTGAAGTAACCCCCTTGTGCAATACCAAGCTCACAAAGAATTCTCCTCATCCACAATGCCTCCTTTACAACTTTGGCAATGGCCATATACTCCGCTTTTGTTGTAGACAGTGCAACCGTAGCCTACAAAATTGTTTTCCAACTAATGACACTTTTGAATAGAGTGAACACATAACTTGTTAGAGACCTCCTCTTATCACGGTCACTAGCAAAATCTGAATCAACATAACCAACAACTTGATTACCTGGATTAGAAATCCCATACAAAAGACCCACATCTGCAATCCCTTTCAAATACCGAAGTATCCATTTCACAGCCTCCCAATGTGCCTTTCTCGGTCGCCCCATGTAGCGACTTACAAAACTAACTGCATGTGAAATATCAGGACGAGTACATATCATGACGTACATAAGGCTCCCAACTGCACTTGAATATGGAACCCGAGACATATATTTCTCCTCATCCTCCGACTAAGGTGACAATTTTAATGAAAGTCGAAAGTGTGCTGCCAAAGGGGTACTGACTGGCTTCGAGTTTTGCATGGCAAAGTGCTCAAGCACTTTGTGAACATATGACTTCTGATTCAAGAACAACTTGCTATCTACTTAATTTCTGCTAATCTCCAAACCCAAAATCCATTTTGTTGCACCCAAATCCTTCATCTCGAATTCACCACTCAATTGCTGCTTCAACCTGTTGATTTCTGATACACCTTTGGTAGCAATAAGCATATCATCCACATACAACAGTAGATAAATAAATGAACCATTTGGAAGTCTCCGAAATCACACACAACTATCATATTCACTCCTACAATATGATTGGCTTATCATGAATGTATCAAACCATTTATACCACTACCTAAGAGACTGTTTTAAGTCATATAAAGACTTATGAAGCAATTATACATGATCTTCCTTACCAGAAACAACAAATCCCTCTAGTTGACACATAAATCTGTTCTTCGAGCTCCCCATGCAAAAACGCCGTTTTGACATCAAGTTGCTCTAACTCAAGGTCATAACAAGCAACAATAGCAGGTAAAGTGTGAATGGAACTGTGTTTTACAATTGGTGAAAATGCCTAATTGTAGTCAACACCTTCCTTTTGACTGAATCCTTTCGCCACTAGCTGAGCTTTGAACTGTGCATCTTCAACCCCTGGAATACCAGGCTTGCGCTTGAAGACTCAGTTGCACCCAACAATCCTCATATTTTTCAGCGATTCCACCAACTCTCATGTCTGGTTCTTCTGAAGAGACTCAATCTCCTCATTCATAACAACACAGCACTGTGCACACTCATTTCTTGAAATAGCTTCCGCATAGCTAGAAGGCTCATCATACTCCACTGTTTCAGCAACTAATAAAGCATAAGCCACAATCTCAGAATAAGCCAAATATCTTTCAGGAGGCCGAATCTCCCTCCTAGGCCTATCTTTAGCAATAGTGCGTGGTTGCTCTGCTGGTACATTATCATCTGTGTCTAAACTCTTGAACTCCTCTTCAATTGGCTGATTACTGTCATTCTTTCCGGAGCCAGAAGATTCACATAACAACTCCACTTGCTTTGGAACCCTTGGTTCCTCAACTGTATTTTTAACTTACTTAGACCTCTTAACCATAAAGTTTTCATCAAAAGTAACTTATATACTAATTAAAAACTTAGAGGTTTCCCGACACCATAATTTGTACCCTTTCACACCTGCCTGATAACCCAAGAAAATAAACTTCTTGGCATATGGCTCCAACTTACCCTCATTCACTTGAGTATAAGCTGGACACCCAAACACAAGTAGTACAGAATAATCAGCCTTATGTCCCAACCATATCTCAAACGGAGTCTTACACTCAATAGCAATAGACGGAGACCTATTCACCAAATAGCATATTGTGGAAACGGCTTCAGCCCAAAACTTTTTGCCCAACCCGGCATTGGACAACATACAACGCGCCTTCTCCAAAAGAGTCATGTTCATTCGTTTAGCCACATTGTTCTGCTAGGGGATTTTCCTCACTGTGTGATGTCTCACAATGCCCTCATCACTGCAAAACTTATCAAATTCGCCAAGACAAAAGTCCATACCATTGTCAATTCTCAAACGTTTTATTTTTTACCCGTCTGATTCTCTATCAAAATTTTAAACTATTTGAATGTACTTAGAGCATCACTTTTATGTTTTAGGATATACACCCAAACCGTACAAGAGAAATCATCGATAATACTCATAAAATATCGAAAACCACCTTTAGAAGTTACCTTAGCGGGACCCCAAAGATCCGAGTGAAAATAATCCACCATACCTTTGGTGTGATGAACAGCTGTACTAAATTTGACCCTACACTACTTGCCGTAGACACAATGCTCGCAAAAATCCAGCTTCTCAGTTTTCTGCCCACAAAGTAGACCCTGATTGCTCAAAACTGTCATCCCTCTTTTGCTCATATGCCTAAGACGCATATGCCACAATCGAGTCAAATCTGAACCTGAAACCTTTGAAGAAGCGACCGATGCTGCAGAACTTGTAACTATACTCCCCATGAGTGAATAGAGATTATTACGCTTTTGACCCTTCATCAACACCAAAGCACCATTTGAGAGCTTCAAAACTCCACCTTCACAAGTGAAAGTACAACCAATGGAATCTAGAGCACTCAAAGAGATAAGATTTTTCTTCAACTCCAAATCATGCCAAACATCCGATGAAGTCATCACAATACTGTCGTGCATCTTGAGTTGGATCGTTCCACAACCAACAGTTTTGCAGGGCATGTTGTTGCCTATTAAAATTGTGCCACCATTGACCGCCTCATAAGTGGCGAATCACTCCTTATGCGGACGCATGTGATATAAACACCTAGAATCCAAAATCCACTCGGTATCATAGCGAGAATCTCCCACTATAACTGATAAAATAGTATCTAACTCATCCGAACTTTCAGCAACCCCAGCAATATTTTTACCCCTTTTCTGGTACTCTTTTTCCTTCTCCTTGAGTTTTAAACAATCTCTTACCCAGTGCCCCGGTTTCTTGCAACAATTGCACTTTCCCTTTTTATTATTTTTAAATGTTGATTTGGATCTTTCGCTTATTACTCATACCACCCTTTTCCTTTATTCTTCCCCTAACAAACAATTCCTCCGCATGATCATAAACCTCTCCTGACACCTTTTTCCTCAACTCTTTCGAACGAAGACTGACCTTAACATCCCCCATGGATATTGTGTCTTGCCCATACAATAAGATTGTAACAAAATGTTCAAACAATGGCGGTAAAGAACATAACAAAATTAGGGCTTGGTCCTCCTCCTCGATTTTACAATCAATATTTTTTAAGTCCATCAAAATACGATTAAACTCGTCTAAATGATCCTTAATTGGCATACCTTCACGCATACGAAAAGTATACAACCATTGTTTCATATATAACCTTTTCATTAGCGATTTCGTCATATAGATATGCCTTCAAACTTCAACCAAATACTTGCTGCTAAAGTTTCTTCTTCCACCTCGCGAAGAACATCGTCCGCTAGACTCAATTGAATCGAATTCAGAGCTTTAGCACCCATGTCTTCCCAATTTTCCACGCTGATGCTGGATTTTTCCTGCCCTTGCAAGGTCTTATGTAATCCCTGTTGAACTAGCAAAGTCTTCATCTTAACCCTCCAAAGACTGAAGCTACTGCTCTGCCCATCAAACTTCGCAATCTCAAACTTAGTTGCCATAGCCACAATCGGAAATGAAACCCTAGTTTTTCAACCAAAAGCTTTGATACCAGTTTGTTGTAACAAATGCTATGAATGCCACTAAGTTGGGAGAAAGCAAACAAAACAACAAGCAATCACACAATATAAAAGATATAATGATTCCCCAAGATTGGAAAAGGTACATCCACTCCGCTGAGGAGAGAGTTCACTATCACCTAAAAAGAAGAAATACAAAAGAACCCAATTTATGATCCAAACTCCTGAAAGCCACAATATGAGAGATAGTCAAAGGATCCCTAAAAGCCTCTATTTATAAGAAATACAATCAATAGGAAGTCCTAAACACAATTGAAAATCCTAAATGCAATAGGAAATCCTAAACACAATAGGAAATCCTAAATACAATTGGAATTGTCCCAAAAAAGGAAAATTCAAAGCACAATTCCAACATAATGTTGTGCCATAAAGTGGTTAAACGGGTACACCGCAAGGAAAGTGAGGCATAAAATGTTATGCCGTTTGAAAAATGTTATGCCATGGTTGGTTAAAATGTCAAAGGTTAATGGCAATTGGCATGTGATTAAGTGGTTAATAAATGTTAGGTCATTGAATGATTTTTATTACACATTTTATAATTAATGTTATGTCATTAGGTGATTAATATCCGAATTATTTGAGAAGCAAATTGTTAATGCCAGTCCACCCAACGTAGGGTGCCCATTCCAAAGTCGTTAGCACGCTCGAACCACTGGACTTGCACAACATATTTCTAATTCAATATTGGTTAAGGCTAGCAAACCTATATTGAGTGATTAATATGTTATAGGGGACACGGTATCTCCGGATGGAGATATTGTAGCAACTTCCACTTCTAATTTGGTAAGGAAGTATATATGGAGAAATCTTGGAACAATCAATTAACCACTTCTACTTGGTAAGGAAGTCTGGAAATTTTCATTGAATAATAATAATAATAATAATAATAATAATAATAATAATAATAATAATATTATTATTATTTTATTATTATTATTTCATTGAATGTAATGTCGCGTTTCAGCACCATGTGGAATGCTGACAAGTGAATGCATATGGCCATAGATGGGGACCATGCACTACAGAAATGGGTGGCCAAGAATTCTTGAGTTAGATATTTCTCCTCCAAAGTATAGCAAAGGAACTGTGTGGTGCATGATATTTCTCCATGAGCTTGAGATATACTCCTTTCATCCGTCTTTGTTCGTACACAAATATATTTTTTTGTCCCTTAAAATTTGTTCATATTTAAAAGTCAGTTAGTAAAATGTGCTAACTTTACTCTTTACCCTAGCCTTCAAATATTTAATTAACAAATCATCATAATTGAGAGGTAAAATTAGAAAGACAAGAATTATACAAAGTAATCATGATTTTTTCAAAAAAGTTGAAACTTAAAATAGATAACAAACACGGGCGGAGGGAGATTTTTTTTTTTTTTTCCCTTTTTTTCCGGTGCAATGAAAATGTTGAGCTTGAAATAGGTCATAGGAGTATAGCAGGAAAGAAATAGAGCACGTTACTCCCTCAGTCCATTTTTTATGCTTCAGTATTCTATTTTGAATTGTCCCCTCATATATGTTTATTTTGATAAATTAGTGGGTAAAGTCTATATATTTTCCATTTTGCCATTGTGAGTAGATTCTATTTAAACAATAATGATTAGTGGATAAAACTATAATTATGAGGTCTCCATAAAGGGCGAGTAAGAAAAGTTAGAATATTTAAAGTGTAATGATAATGTCTGCATAAAAAATTACATTGGACAATTAAAAAAGGACAAAGGGAGTATAAATTTTACGATTAGAGGCCTAGACCCAAGGCTGTGTCATACTGCAATATGCTTGTTGACTCTATTTCAATGATGAGTTTTTTCACCCCATATCTAACATTAGAGAATGGGTGTATTGCACTTCTCAACAATAGTACTTGGGTAGCTTAAAGAGCGGGTTTTTTACTATCACCGGGAATACTTGTGACAAAATACAACTGAACTTCGTGAAATCAAAACCAATCATTAATTAAAACTCACCCATTTTATCAACGGTCTCCTATAGATAGTGCATGACTTCTATAAAAAGTTTTTTGCACACAATTCTTAATCAATTTGACACCATAGCACTCACAATTGTCAAAAATGTTCAAGCCGCCACTAATTGGCAAAGGTAGTATGGAGAAATCATGGAAAATTGATAAATAGTAAGGAGGCATGGAAAATTTCATTGATTAATTTAAAGCAAGAGAAACATGCATGCAGATCAGTACCCTACCACTCATCCGAGCCATCCAAACATGTTTTGGACGGTTCAAATTTATTGGGGTAAATTTGAGCATAAAATTTACTACAATCACCCTTCAATCTAAACCGTCTAAAACATGTTTCGACAACTTGAATGCGCGAATGAGTACAAAGTAGCGGTACTCGTTCGGCAGGCAAGTTTTGCTGCTAAAGATGTGAGTTTAATTGAGTGATCGCAAGTAGTTGGATGACAGCACTCAGTCCAAAAAATGAGAAAATTTTGGGTGTTTGCAGGGTATATACACGTGGTGCCCGGCACCACATCCTAGCCGTCCATTCACGTTTTGGACGGCTCAGATCTGCGGTAGTAAAGTTGGTCCCAAAATTTACAAAAATGCCACTGCAGATCTGAACCGTCCAAAACGTGAATGGACGGCTCGGATGTGATGCCGGGCACCACGTGTATATACCCTTACAAGCACCCAAAAAAAAATTTTCAAAAAATAATAATAATAATTCCGAGAGTAGATTAGTCAGAGCCCAAATGGAAAAATCTTGGGGAGTTGGGAGTTGATGGATTAGAGAGTGGTGAGTGGTGAGAGAAAAAACAAAGACAGAATCTTGACATCCAATGAGAAGAGAGATAACGATATCATAAGATAAGGGGAGCCCTTGCTCTCAGTTTCTATTAATACCCTACCAAATTCCCATTCATCTCCCACCACTACTAACACCTTCTTCCCACAACTTCCACCCTTAATTTCTATCTAGTAACCAAAAACCCTTCTTCTTCTTCTTCTTCTTCTTCTCCTCCTCCTATCAACCATGAATGCCTCAACAATGGCTCTCTCTTCTTCTTTGTTCGGGAAGGCGGTGAAACAGGCCGCCGCCTCGCGTTCCACGCTTAACAATGGTGGTAGTAGGGTTCTTAGGATCACCATGAGGAAGGCTGTTGGCAAGCCTGTCTCATCTGGCAGCCCATGGTACGGCCCAGACCGTGTCAAGTACTTGGGTCCATTCTCTGGCGAGCCACCATCCTACCTCACCGGTGAATTCCCCGGCGACTATGGCTGGGACACTGCTGGGCTCTCAGCTGACCCAGAAACCTTTGCTAAGAACCGTGAGCTAGAGGTTATCCACTCCAGATGGGCCATGCTCGGAGCTCTTGGGTGCGTCTTTCCTGAGCTCTTGGCCCGCAACGGTGTCAAATTCGGTGAGGCTGTGTGGTTCAAGGCCGGAGCCCAAATCTTCAGTGAGGGCGGACTTGACTACTTGGGCAACCCCAGCTTGATTCATGCTCAAAGCATTCTAGCCATCTGGGCTGTCCAAGTTATCTTGATGGGCGCTGTCGAGGGCTACCGTATTGCTGGTGGGCCGCTCGGAGAGGTCACCGACCCGCTCTACCCCGGTGGAAGCTTCGATCCATTGGGCCTTGCTGATGATCCAGAGGCCTTTGCTGAGCTTAAGGTAAAGGAGCTCAAGAATGGAAGACTTGCCATGTTTTCCATGTTTGGTTTCTTTGTTCAGGCCATTGTGACAGGAAAGGGCCCCTTGGAGAACTTGGCTGACCATCTTGCTGATCCAGTTGCCAACAATGCCTGGGCCTATGCAACCAACTTTGTCCCCGGGAAGTGAGATACTATGTCAGACTACGAGAGAGAGGAATTGTCTTTACTATATTTTGATCTTGATGTATAATCGATGTGAATTAGTGGGTAATATATGATGGATTTTGTGTGCAATTTGCTTCATACAATGGAATCTGTTTATTTATTTTATGCTTTTTTTTTTTGTTTGAGCTCGCCAAGTTTTATTTAATCAAAAGTGTATATCTTAAGAGAATTGTAGTTTTTCGGGTGAAAAGAGCAGAAAGCTGTGAGCCCGAACCATTGTAGTGTGAGAGAGGTGAGCTGAGCGTATAACCTCCATTATTTCCGGCAACGTGCCATTCCTCCATGAGTGGCCACTCCGGCCAAACCACGTTAACACATCGTATGTTTTGACAAAAATGTTTTCCAGTGTTTGCTTACAAGCACATAAAAATTTAAAAAAAGAAAAAGAAAAAGAAAAAAGAAATTCTGTTCATACCATGGAAGATACTGATGATGGTGATGGTGGATAGAGCGGTGCCAGTACGCAAGCAGAAACCAACGTAAACCCAGAATTGGCTATGATAGCGATGGAGACACTGGCGGATGGGAGGGGCAGTTGTGGCTAAGTTGTTACGGCTGATGATGATGAAGTAGTGCTGGTTGGAAGCTCGTTATTCATTTTCCGAACCAGTATGAAACCCTCATTAAATCCATCGTCAAATTCCCTATCTGCACTCAAAATTCAGGATCCAACTGCAACGTAACGAAACAAGCTTCGAATAATGGCAAAGGGACATTTTGAAATGAAAAACCAGCAATGCATCAGTCAATACTCGAGGCCAAATCTCACATACAGATATAGAAGTTGTAAATGATCTACAAACAGGTCGCCAAATCTCACATACAGGTATAGAAGTTGTACATGATCTACAAACAGGTCATTTACGGCTGTTGTCTGGATCACTAAAAAATTGCTTTGAACCTTTTACAAACAAGTCGTGTACATCGGTTGCTGATGTAGGTATCTCGTACGAACAACAAATCTTCAACTATTTACAGAATTCAGACTTTCAAAAGCTTTTGCTTTCCGACAGTAAATGTATGGCGCACTTGCTTCTTTCACCTCTCGAATGGATCATAAAAAATTCAACTTTGGTTCACCCGATTCCCTGAAGCCATACAATTCTGTTATCCAAGACAGGCTCTTGGTGTAAACTGTTAGTATTTCTTTCTGTTTTTTTTTTTTTTTCAATTTCTTAGGTATATTGGAGGCTGCAGCGTAAGCAGGGGAATATTGCCAACGAACAGACTTGAACCCTTGATCGACTGTAAAGGAGCAAGGATGCTGGCGAAATTAGATAGCTCCAATTGGTGCAAACTGGTGATGGAGGAAGGAAGTGAGAACGAGTGTCAAACAAAGTTTAAGCACGACTTGATGCTTCCCTTGCTCTGGCCACAGACTTCTCATAAAGCTCCTCATACTGTAACGCTGATGAGTCCCAACTGAAGTCTATCGTCATGACCTTCTGAACAAGCCGTTGCCAACTCTGACTATTGTTCTTGAAGTGGTTAAGTGCGCGATCCAAAGCACCGTTCAGTCCCTGCAATTATTATTATTTTATTTTGCAGAATTTCACCAGAGTCAAATTGATTAAGGAACAATTACCATTTAAAGTCAGAAAACATTTATTACCATTAAGGTCAATCACTTTTTTTATGGGTTTAGGTTTAGGGTACACTTTCCTATTATAGGGTTTTAATGGTTTAGACACTTTCATAGGGTACCCTAGGGTTTTAGGCACTTTCATAAGGTAACCAATAGTATAGGTTTAGGCACGTCCATAGGATACCTAAGGATTTAGGCACTTTCATACGGTTTGGGGAGTTGGGAAGAGAGATATTGTGCCCATGTGGGATGGTTGTAGACACACACGCAACACACACACACACAGAAGCTGGGAGTGCATTGGGTCGAAATCGAGTTAGCGGTGCTTTTTCCCGCATTAGGTGGAGCTCGCCGTGCATGGGGTCCAAAAACTGGACTGGCCAGTGCTTTCCTCATTGATGAATGGACACAATGCTCGCCGTGCATGGGGTCCAAAAACTGGACTGGCCACGTACCAACTATCTTTTACAGAGTTAAAACAATGCAACAGTCAGCAATGTGTGCCACAAAATTACCTGTTCATCGGGATTCAAAAATGTGTATCCATTTCTAAACTGAGTAGGAATTGAATTATCGTCAACATCAAAAACACTGCAAGAGAGTAAGAGTTTAAAATGAATATATCCAACCAGAATAACCTCAAATGGAAGTCTGGTTTAAATAAAAATCGAAGCAGTGATTAGCTTACCTGTCATTTAAACCACCTGTTTTTCGTGCTATCGGGACAGAACCATATCTCATTGCTATCATCTGCATAGCAAAAAGGACATGATGAAGTTCATTGGTTTTGTTCGGCCAAAAGAAAGAAAGATATTTAAAGAAAGTTCATTGGTGCAAGTATTCTACAGTTCAGAGTAGAAAACGTCATCCACGCAACTCAAGGCCAATGATGTTTATCCTGATCAGGACCATCTTTTCCAGTTCTTTAGCACCTTCCAACTCCCAATTCGCTCAAGTTGTATGGACAAATTCATTACCAGAGTTACAATAAAAACATTTGTCCAACTCCTTTCATCCATGTTCCTCCTAATGTTAGTAGCCATATGGTCTACCATCACCATTACAATCCAATTCTGTATATACCTAAAGTGTTACCAAGTATCAACAAGGGGACCATCCTAACATTCACTCAATGAAAACATATTAATCTTGATAAGGAGTGTAACATGGTTTAGCACTTCAAAACGACTACATGATGCAACCCTCCTTAACTGGGTTTGGAATTTGCTAGGTACAGATTAGAACTGTTGAACTCACTATAACAAGTGAGGATAAATGTTGCTTCCTGTAACCTCGATAGATGCACAATAGTTTTGAAAATACTCAAAATTTACGGAAAATGTCTCACATTCTACCTGAAACAAACTTAACGCAGGAGGTTCTGTAAAACCTTCATGGACATTAAAACTAGATTTCCAAACATAGTTTGTAGAATCAATCACAAAAATCAAAGACCATGCGAAGCCTTTTCCCACGAAACATAAGAGTTGTAACATCGTTTAGATTTTGAACACGACATAGCTCATTTCACATCATAATCCAATTCAATATGGAGTCATTTGTCGAAGACAATCACACATCTGGATTCATTGATAAGTACTCTATGCATGCTCCTCATCTTACAATATTGTTTTTTCACCTTCCTCCATTAACTGTTTTCTATTCTCCTTAGTAACACAAAGCAGGAGCGAGGACGGGGACGGGTTTGGTGTATGTAGAAGAACCATAGGTTGGGAGCGGTAAGGGAATATTTGACAGTTATATATATATATATATATATATATATATATATATATATATATATATATATATATATATATATATATATATATATATAGAATAAACTTCCAATCCAAGATCCCGGATTTTAAAAAATCCGGACCGCCACCTTCCCAATTTTGTTTTGAAAATCCGAACTGTTAGATGTGTTTAAAACGTGTTTTTAAGGTCCACCACGAAGATTTGGCAAAAAAAAATACCCGGAAGAGCTTGATCGGAGCAATTTTTGATAAAACGCTATATAATGGTTCAGATCGGCAAAATTTGGTGTGGAAAGTGAAGTCCAAACAGTAGGTCCGTATTTTGTGGTTTGGATAGGAAGGGGACTCTCTCTCTCTCTCTCTCTCTCTCTCTCTCTCTCTCTCTCTCTATATATATATATATATATATATATATATATATATATATATATATATATATATATATTCGCATCCGGAATTTTTATCCAAATTTTTTTTTGACGATTCGATCCATCCAATGTGTTCAGAAAGTGTTTTCAAGGGTCCTCGCGGAAAATCTTCAAAAAAAAAATACCAGGAAGGGCATAATCCAAGTAGTTTTCGCAAAAATATATAAATACAGTTTTTGCGAAAACTGCTTGGATCATGCCCTTCCTGGTATTTTTTTTTGAAGATTTTCCGCCTGGACCCTTGAAATCACCTTCTGAACACATTGGATGGATCGGATTTTCCCAAAAAAAATTTGCAACACAAAAAAAACCCATTTTTTCCTTATTTCCGGGAGTGTGGATAAGAAGATTTCCGTATATATATGGAAAATGGTCTTCTAAGGGATCCCACACCAAAATTTGGTGCAGACTTGGCTTTTCCGGATCAAATTTTGACGATCCAAACCGCTCAATGTTTTTAAAATGCATTTTTAAGGGTCCATGCGGAAAATCTTCAAAAAAAAATACCCGGAAGGCCTCGATCGGATTAGTTTTGTTAAAAACGCTATATATAGCGTTTTGGGTTTTTTTTTTTTGAAGATTTTCCGCGTCGGCCTTGGAAAATGCATTTTAAAAACATTGAGCGGTTCGGATCGTCAAAATTTGATCCGGAGAGTTGAAAAATGGCCAAGCCCGCACGGAATTTTGTATGTGGGATCCCTTAGGAGACCGGAACTTATATATATATATGTTCTACTTCTCCTCTAGACTTTCGGATCTCCGTGATCCGATCATTATTTTGACGATCTGAACTGTCCAATGTGTTCAAAAGGTGTTTTCAAGGGCCCACATGGAAAATCTCTAAAAAAAAATACCGGGAAGGGCTTGATCTAAGTAGTTTTTTGCAAAACTGTAAATATACAGTTTTTGAGAAAAACTGATTGGATCTAGCCCTTCCCGGTATTTTTTTTTTAAGATTTCCCGCATAGACCATGGAAAACACCTTTTAAACACATGGGACGGTTTGGATCATGCAAAAACATGTTTTAAAACTTTCAAAACATCAAAAAACCTCCAGCCCGGGATCTTGGAAGTGCATCTATTTTAGAAGGATCTTGCTACTAAGGTTTTCCCTTTATGTCCTAGGACTATCTTAGGATCTATTGGTCCCCACTCCATTCAATTTTATCATGACTTTCGATGCAAAAATTCATAAAATAAATATTCACCATGTTTTCATATAATCTTTAAAAAATTTAGAATTTCTATTCAAAATAATGCTCAAAACTGAAAACATAAACGTGTGGTCATTTGTCAAAGCCAATCATACAGGGTTCATGGATGAGCATGAGCATGAATAGTATTATTTGTGTGGATAGCTTGATATATATTGTTGAGCCCATTACCTAACAACTTACAACAACAATAACAAAACCCATTAAGTCCCCAATAATTGGGGGTATGGGCGGGGGATGGATAGGAGACAGACCTAACCTTTGGCAATAAATGCACAAAGTGGCTGCTCCCAGAATACCACTGAAACAGATGGATTGAAGCCAGACCTAACCTTTGGCAATGAATGCACAAAGTGGCGCTCCTGAAATACCAGCGAAGCGATTGGTCCCCTATCTTTGTCAGCGTTTCTTTGAAGAATCATGCCCTCGAATCGTGCCTTTTGGCTTTTGATTTGAGGCATGATCTTTGACAACGTGATTCTTGTTCGATATTGGCCCCATGGCGTCAGCATTCGTCACCAAAGTGCAGGTTCAATCATCATTTGCATTCACCCACTTTGTGCATTTATTGCCAAAGGTTGCGTCCGCCTCCTATCCATCCTCTCCATACCCCCCAATTATTGGGGACTTAATGGGTTTTGTTATTGTTGTTGTTGTTGTATTACCTAACAACTTAAGCTTTTGTAGTAATTGGTGGCTTAACTTGGTATTAGAGGTTTGGTTTCAGGAGGTCTTCGGTTCAAGTCTCTGTTTTCTTTTAACTTGTCTTTTTCCATTCAGTGGCGGAGGTAATCAGGACAAGTGGGGGGCATGGGACCCCACTGGATTTTTGGATTTTTTTCATAACCTGTAAATAATGTGTTAGAAATGTTAATAAAATATGTTCGAATAAAAGAAAATTATTGAGTGTTCTTGGGGCTCTACCACATAGTGATCCAATAGCTCTCTCCACCACATATTAGTGTGAGACTGAAGGGAATATACATATATGAATCTCACCTAAATCTGTGATAGAGAAGGGTGTTGGGGCACCACGTGATGGTGCCCCAAGACCATTGAATTATTAATTACTCTCATGAACATCAACTGAATTTTTGTCTCCAATCTACCATGTGAGTATGGAATTATAATCACTATCTCATCACAAAATGGAAGTCAAGCCAAGCTTCTTTTCAATTTCTCCATTATTCCTCTCTCTGTCATCTTAAATCTATTAAAAACTCCTCATCTTTGTATTGATGATGATTTTAGTTCTTCAATAATTCGTTTAGAAATAAATATTGAACATATTACTTGTGAAAATTATGACTTTATCTGAAACAAAAACTATCTTTGAATTTGTTTCCTTTGTAGCTACTTAGATACTTTAAGATAGTATGATAGTTAAACAGTTTTTCCTAATAGGGATCTTGAAGAAATAGTAAAAACGAAAAATCAAGACATGTTAGATTCTTAAAAATGAGGTAGATACATTTTCCCAGAAAAAAGCCGCATGTGTTGAATTGTGGCTCCATAGGAGCAAATTTCTGGCTACGTCACTGTTTGCATTCTATTTGCTTTATGTATAAACGTTTGCATCTCCCCATGCAAGATGGCTTTGCACGAGCATGTTGGATTTACGTTGTTGGCCCCAGTTTCTAATAGCTTAAACATTTGACTTATGGCATAGGGCATCCCTTATTTTGCATCTCCTTCTCGTTGTTGTTCTTTCTTTTTGTTTTCTTTTTTAGTTTGGCACTACCTTAGGGCCCATTACTTCAGATGTTATTTTCTCTGAACATGATTCATGTGTTCTATGTTATTTGTCAATTAGCACATTTTTTTGAGTTTTTTCGTTCTTTCTTTCTTTCAACACACTTTTTTTTATTCACTTTGTGCCTTTTGACGAATAAAAGGGGACATGAATGTTAGCTTGGTATACATTGTCAGACCCATTTCCTAACAGTTTGTGGTTGAGGAAAGTTGGTAAAGTGACAAAACACTAAAGAGTCCTGTGAAAGCCTGTAAGAAAGAACAAGAACAATTCAAAAAGTCTCTCACGCAAAATTAAAGGTGACGCCTCAAAAGTCAAAACATATAAAGAAAAAACACAGTATTTTTTTTTAACAGACAGGCATTCGTATAATGATATACTCCAGTAAATATGATAGAAACTATTACAGTTATATATTTGAGTTCGTTATCTTTCAATAACCCTTATTCAGGAAATAGTGCAAAAGTACCTGTGTAAGGCCGCAAGGCTCAAAGATAGAAGGTATAATGAACATGTCAGCTGCTGCGTATATCAAGTGGGAAAGAGATTCATCATACTTCAATATCAACCGGACATGTTCATTACTCTTAAAAAGGTTTGCAATATCCTCAAATTCCCTCTACAAAACAAAACTTGATCAATTACAGAATAATGAATGAAATAGTTGACAGATTGAACACAGAGGAAAAAATCAATCAAGCAAGAACCACCACAAACAAAATATGGCTCCACGTTTTTCATCCTTACAAATATGGACTGATTTCAATTTTGTCCTTACAATTTTAACAGTATCAATTAGTTTAAACTTTAAGAACCAGTAACTTAATGTCATCCATGCTGTCGAGCAAGTGACGATGGTAATGGTAATCGTAGAGAGAGAAAATTGTAGAGGAGGAGTTGACGGGGATCGGGACCATTGTGAACTGCTCCAGCAGTTGCCAAATAGCTTCTTGTTTTTTCTTTTTTTTTTTTTCCAGGAGCTCTTAATTCTAACCCTAAATAAAATTTCAACAGCCCGCACTAAAGCTAAAACTCAAATTTTATTATTATCTTCAAAGGCAGTGGTGGAGCCAAATCTGGCCCGACTTTGGATTGCTGCCAAATAATATGAGGGCGGACTAAAAAAAAACTAAAAAAGTAGAAAAGGACGACAGTTTAGCTGAGTAGTTTGAACTCCAAATGAGTCAATTTTCTCTCTTTCTGTTTTTCCCTTATTTTATAAAAACATCACTATCTCTATGCATCACTTCTTGTGGGTCTTGGTGATCCTATCCTATGGAGGAGCTGATTGCTAAGTCAGGGGTGGTGGCTCCTTGGTGTTTGGTTTTGGGTGTAGGATCTGCGTATGGTTCATGGTACAAGATGATTTTGTCAATATACCTCTTGCACCAAATCAGATCCTTCTCATAGTTCGAGCATCTACATTTGCTTTTTATGTCACTTGATTGACAACAAGAATGACATTGAGGAATAAATGTCGAAGGACTAAATTGATACAATTAAAAAAACTAGCGATGTATTTGAAACTTGAAACTAGCCCATATTTGTAAAGATAAAAAAAAATAGATAACCCATAAAAAATTTGTTGGAAGATGTCACAACTAGCATATAAATGAAGTAAAACAAGGATAAACCCTGTAATGCTCAAGAAAGTCTTCACAACAGACAAAAGCATGACATGCAAACTCCAGTTAGCATACAGCTTCCCACATGATGGATCATCCATCGGCAAGAGGGTGGGGAGAGAAGATATGGACACAAGTGGGTATTTTGTGATTCATAGAGTGTTTTATGAAATGTATTGGTTAATATCCATGTCCTTTCATTTATGTTAATGTTTCTACGTAATAAACACTATCTTCAGCTTCCAACAAAAACCTTTTGCTGGATTGTTAGAATCATACCATTTTAGTTCATTCGCTCGAGATACAGTTAGATTTAAGTTGAATTCTTTTGTTTCACTTTCATTCTCATTTAGAAAAACTAGGATGAACTCCAACAACTCAATATGATGAAATAGAAAATCTTCTAGACCAAAACTGTTTACGACAAGAAATCTACAAACGAAAGAAATGAATCAAATTGAAACCTCCAAAAGTATCGAGACCAACAAGTTCCAAGTTCCATATTCCCCCAACTCTACAGTTGAAACTGTAACAAGTGATGAAAATTTTGCTCAGACCACTTTTGATTCTCGGACTTCCTTTTTCATCCATCAACAACAATTGCTGAATCCATAATAGTACAAAGTGTAGCACATAGTCACCTGAATATGTGGAACTGGGCTTGAGCCCAGAAGTACAAACTGTCCGCCAAGCTCCATTGTCCGATATATTGCATGTCTAATAAGATGCACACCCTTCTGTGGCACCAATCTTGTAATGCAACCAACCTATTCAAAGAAATATTAAAAACCAAATGGTGTCAAGCAAACATATACTCTGCAACTATTTTACACGTTAACTATGGTTATGATCTTTATTAAATATTAGTGCAAGATGCCATCACGTCATAAAATAAATTTCAGGGAATTGATTCACTTCCATTCAACTTTATCTTAATATAGTTGAACACTTGAACTTGATACCATCACCACAACTGTAATTTTTTTGTTTAGAAGGGTAAACATAATTTTTTCACACAGCTGCATCTTTCTCTTTTTTTTTTTTTTTTTTTTGAACCTCAAAATTTCAATTTTTTTTTCTCTAGAACCTAACCCATGCAAACTAGCATCACTAAAATGCAAGCGATCTATAAATATATTTAACAATGACTGTTGAGCAAGTTGTACAAGGTACAGTTCTGCCTGCCCATATACACAAGTGTCTCTCTTCAAACAAATTGACCCTCAAATACAAAAAGTACATGAAGTAAAATATTAATTTTCTGTTTACCTGAAGATCAGAAGAGTATACTTACTTTCAAATATTTATTTTATTGTTTTGGTACTCTAAATTAAAACATCCAACTCAACAGAAGTTAAAGTTTGTTCAATATGCTGGCCACATTCGGAAGGGTAGATATTCCAGCTACATGAGTTGACGACTTGGGCTTCTTAAGGGGAGGGGGAAGGGGATCACATGGTTGCCAAAATTGTGGTAGATGGTTCATCGAATGCAATTTGTCAAAGGGGAGCTGCAGCTTGGTGTGTAATGCATTCGGACCAAACAGATGGAGATAATTGGGGTGACCGGTGTTTCTGCTAGATCTGCATCTATTCAAGGGCGACTCTACCATCCTACCAGCGAGGTAAAGCGACCTCGCTTCGTTCAAAAAATGCACTAAAAAAAAAAATCAGACAAAAATTAAATTTTCTTTAGTATTGTCAGCATTGGATTACTCGTGCGAGGTTGAAATAAATATTTCTAACTAAATTGAACCAAATTGTTATAGCCCTAACAAAACAAAAGAATCCTAAAGCCCAATATATAATATTCATATAAGGATAGTGGAGTATTACACATCTAAAAATAGTCTATTGAACCTTGGTTACAACTTATGTTGAGAAGGAAAATAGGAAATGCATTTGGTTAAATTTTAAGGGGGTGTTTGGGAGACTATTTTTGGCTATTCATTTTCTCCTTTTGGAATTTTGTATGTTTGGCAACCCCTCTTCAAAACAGATTATGCGAGAATGAGTTTCCTGTTTTGACATTCAGAGAGAAGAAGCCAAAAACAAGTCCTGAGGTCCTTTTTGCATTCTCCAAAGCATGAAGACTCATTGTGGGATGTTATAATATGGAGTCTTTTTGTCAAACGACGCAATGTATATGTATATATCTCTTTTGCCTAGTCAGAGTTTTTTTTATTTTCTTGCATAGAGATTTTCATCATATGAGACGCTATGTATTTTTGTCAGCGCTGGATGAAAATCCCGGAGTCGCCCCTGCATGGTGGAAGCTATTGCTTCATTTTAGGCTTTAAGGTGGGTTAAACAAAATGGGGCAACTAGGGTTGTAATTCTCACAATTTGCTTAATGGTAGTTTTGTCCGTTCAAGATGTACAAAATGCGGATATCTCCCTTCAAAATATTTTGCAAGCAATGAGGGTTGCTCACAGTATTGCTAAGAGCAACTAGCATGCGGTAGATGTAAGCTAATTTTATAACCAATGATATGTTCGGATAGTAAAAATAAAAATAAAAAATGAGAGGGTCTCGCCAACATGGCTTATAAAACAATTTTGGAGACGGCAAATAATCACTCTAGGCAAGTAACACTCATCCACATGTATGACTCACACGAGGTGAGGTAAATATGGATCAATACATCATGATCACGACAAGACAAAGTGCAATAATGGTAGATACAAAGGAGAACATATTAATAAAAAAACAGGGAGTCTAGGCAAAAAGGCCTAAAAAACCTAACTTCGATATCAAGTTAAATCCCAAAAATTGCAGCTCAATTTTGTGTAGTATTTTGATATTAAACAATTAGAAAAGCAGTACTGGTATGGTATACGTCTATTGGAAAGAAAATACTTCCACAATGAACACACAGAATAAAAATGTTACAGTTACTTGCATAAAAGAGTTAGATTGGTAAGAAAATAGGATTACCAATGGTTGCCTGACATCTGAAGAAGAAAGTCCAAGATGCCTTCTTATAGCTTCTTTGTTTTCTGCTTTCCCTTGGAGATCACTGGCATTGTACTGGACCTTGAGAAAAGAATCATTGGCTGGATTCCATGCATCCGTGTCAATTCCATTCAGTATTCCTATGAACTTTTTCGAGTGGGAATTGAGAGTCATATGAAGTCCCTTTCCTCCCTATCAAGATAACGGAAACATGTAGCAGATTAACCACCATGGCAAATCAAGGACACCAGAAGTCTAGAACATGGTTGTACCAAGTGCACCAGGCTCCCACTTACGGAAGGGTCATTGCAGTGGCTAGGCCGTCATCCCTAAATTCCCGTGGAGAAGTGAAATCCCGTCACTTAAAACAAGGTTGGGGAGTCAGTAGCACTAGCCATCATCACAGGTTATGACATCTAAGGACAATTTTTTGACAATTAGGCTAACTTCAAAATGCCATTGATCTGTTCCTGGCCTCCTAATTTGTTCGACTCACTCCCTTCATGGTGGATGTGCCATCACTGGAAGACACCATGTACTATAAAGCCAAGAATGCATGAGAGCTCAATTTCACAGTATCGTTCAGTTCTAGGATTTCAAAATGTTTTCACAACTAGCTTTTTCTTGTTTTCTTGGGGGATTGTGGATTTTGTTTTCACATATCGCGAACTAGTCCGCCAAGATACACAAATTAACCCCAACTTCAGGACAAAAGCGTTAATCTGCAAGTTCAGTGAAGGAGTGGTAGGGACCCAGTCACCCAGGTAAATACATCAGTTAACCCACTCGAACTGCACGCTAGTTCAAACTGCTCGAAGTCGCGAACTGGTGCTTTCAAAGGAAATTAGGGCATACTTCCAGCATTTTGAGAGCCCAGTTCACAATGAGAAATGGATCTGTTTAACCAATAATTTTCCACCAAGTGCTGTGCTCAAAGGCCATTGAGTGGAGCCTAACAGGCCCATAAGTAGAAGTGGAGACGTCATGCATCAGTGTTGCTGCTACGAATTGAACTAGACCTCATGGTGGTGGTTCATTTGATACTACGAGTAGTGTTACTTGTAGTAAACTAGAATAGAATACATACATCATGCATATAGTCCTGTAATGATTACATAAATTATCAACCTATTGGGTTGATAGATTTTAAACTCTGTTAAAAACGTATTCATCTCACGTATTACCCCTCTTGCGCGAAAGATATTTTTATTAAAGATGCTCTCGCTTCCGTTCCGCCATTACATGACTTGGGGACAAATAGTTCTGAAGAAAATATAAAAAACATTAGATAGACAGATTTTAGAATGTAAAATGGAGAAAGGAAAAATCTACTGAAACTTATGGTGGCCACTAAGAACAAGTGAACAACTACTTGGTACCAATTGAAGAACTAAAATGAAATTCAACTGATGTTACTGAAAGGAGTGTAGACCCTCCTACGTTGCCTCACACTGCCTTTGATCAACTATTGCCCCAGGGCATGAATTCAAAAAAAAAGGCCTTCAAAAATGAAAACAGAGTATCCATAACCCATGGAGAACCCCACAAGTCCTCTAAAAGGTAATTAAACAATGCACAATAATACCAAGTCCTTTTACTTGGTATCTTTATCTTATTTTTATCTCTAGGACATTATTTAAAGGGCTCTATGGTTTATGGAATTAATTTAAACTCCTTGTACTAGGTTATCACTATCTTATTGTTATCACTACGAGAATATTTAAAGGACTCTTAAGGTTTATGCAATAAAATACAATTGAGTATTGGTGTGGATGCCTTTACAACCCCTAGTTGAGAATTTCTAGGGTTGCTTAAGTGCGGATTCCTAAGGTTTTATCTTTTTTATTGTTCTTCTTTATTAGTCAATGTTCATCAATCAAGCATGAGAATGTAAGTTTGAGTCCTAAGAGTGTCCCCACTGAAAATATTGTGATCATTTACACCTATCCAAAATCTACCTCCCTATCAGTACCCCGCAACTCGATGACGAGCAGAAGGCAATAGGTTTTCCTTTTAACTTTACTTGTGTGATGTGCTGGATCATATTCGTATACCATCGACCTAGCCGAACAATAATTTAGAAACAGATATTGTCTGTTCAAGTTATGGCAATCATCAAATATTAACTCACCATTGGTAATTGGGTCACCTTCCCAAGGAGGTATTAGCTGCTACTAAGTGCTAACATACACTACAACCCACCAGCAGTGACATGCAAGCACTAAACAAAGAATAAGGAGCAAATAATCTACAAGATTGTAAGGACCTGAATATTTCAAAAAATAAAATAAAAAATTCTATCCGAAAATGAAGTTGAGGGATAGTGTGAAATTGATTTAAATGTTTAAATGTAGGGTAAATGTGAAAAAAGTATTCAACCTAGGGTCCATGTATAACACATAAGTGTGTTGAGGGGGGTGCTAGTGCATTTTTAGCCTATATAAGGGTTAGGTAGAGAGAGGCTCATTTCTCCCCTCCCTTCCCAGCCGACTCTCACACTCTTTCCTCTCCACCTCTCGGTTCTCACTCTCTCCTATCCTCTTCTACCAAAAATCAGCCCCAAGCCATCAAGCACTTATAGATCTGTAGTATACCCACCGTGTATTCAACATTTCAGCCTGGAAATTGCATGTTCAAGCTCAAGGTTTGGTGGAACTCGGGATTTTGGAAAGCTAGGATTTTCTTGGCGATATTGAAGTTCTAGCAACCAAGGTGGGTGTTCTCTCCATATCCTGAGTGCTAAGGGTTGATTTAGAGTATATGCTCCTAGTCTTATTTGTTAATTTTATGATTTTTAAGTTGTTCAACAAAAACCCATGTTCTTAGAGCTCAAATGAGCTCTTTGATGTTAAATCTTGCTCTTAGTTGTAGTTCCTTTGATTTAAGTGGAAACCCAAAAAAAAAAATCTAGCATTTTTGGTATGATTTAGATGAGATTGCTTGGCTAATTTCATGTTTCTTCGTGTGTTAATTGAGAACCCAGAAAGAAACCGTGTCTGATCGTTTTGGTTTTTCCATCCAGATGGGTCATCCCGACCGTCCGGACGGTTTGATCAGTTTGTTCCCTAAACTTACAGTTTACAATCTTGATCACCCCTTGATGCTCGTTTGACATTAATGTGAACAGTTAATTGTAGCGTATGTGATTCTAATGTTGGGAAATTTGTTAAAACATATTTTTAGTTGCATCGGGGATCGTTAATGTAAAGTAATGTGATACATGGAGGACCTGTAGGGATGTAGTTGGTTAGATAGAATTGATGAAACTGAAATAAGGTTTGGTGGGTACGTATGGACACATACGACGTGGTCTGATGAATATTTTAGATATAATGGAAACTAACGTAAAAGGAAATGTAGTAGATCGGGAAAAATAAGGAAAACACAGGTTAAGGAATGAGACAAATCATTAGGACTATCAGTCGACTCGACGTGTATTAAGAAGGGCCTGTGAAACCCATAAGGTCCAACATGGTGATTGTAAATTTTCCTTTTTGGAGAGATTAGTTTAATTAAGAAAAATACTCATAGAATAGAGGAAGGCTTGAGGGACACTAGCACAGTTGTGGGATGCATTCGTGGGACACGTGGGCATGTGTAGGACTTGTGGACACTTGGCAAATCCATTGGATACATTTGGAATGTTGATTAGCAAGGTACAGGGTTACACATACCCAGAATATTTCTTGAGAAGTGCACGGAGTCACCAACACCCGGAATATTGGTTAAGAAGTGTACGGGGTTAAGCATACCCGGATTATTCGTTGTGAGATTTACGGAGTGTTCGATACTACTTGATACTTTCCTCTTCTTCTTCTTTTTTTTTTTTTACTTAGATCTTTTGGAAACATGTTGCAGTGACTTTCTGAATGGGCGTTGGGCCCAATGGATTAAACTTTCAAGAAAATGGTTAGCGCTTTGTGAAATTGGATATTATTGGGTTTGTCACATGGTAAGAAACAAGATCGATAATCAATGGCTAGAATCTCTACTATTGTGCCAATGTGGGGTGCGTGAGTGTGAAGAGCTGCAAACCTGGGAGTTGCGGTTGAGTTGGGTAACTTGGGTTTAAAATTTAAAAAAAATGTCTTTTCCTCCATTACGTGGGTTTAAAATTAAGAAAGAAATGTCTTTTCCTCCATTATGTTCCTTCATTATTGTTGTCCTCCCATGGATATGCATGTACACATAGAATCAGTATAAAGGAACCTCTACTGGGCGAAGTGAATGTGAAGAATAATTTAGGAAAGTATAATTCTAGGAATTACTATAATTTAGGGTTTCCAATTGTTATAATTTAGGAAAGTATAATTTTAGGAACTATAATTTAGGGTTTCCAATTGTTAGGTTTCAATTAATTAGTTATTTATCTTTTATGTTTGGGATAACTTAGTCCTTTCATGTTATTAGGCCTCGTTTGATTCGGGTATTAAGTACCTGGGATTGGACTATTTGTATCCAATCCCGCTTAGTCCCTTGTTTGGTTCAGAAAAATCCCAGTACAATTTTAATCCAATACGTATGGTATTGTGTAATACCTGGGGGGGTGTGGGACTGTGTAGTCCCAGATAAAACACACGGAACTAAAACCCCCACATATTACAAAACTGCCACAGAACATCTCCTTCTCCATTCACGCCTCTCTCTCTCACCTTCTTCCCCAATTGTACCCATACCACCATTTTACCCAAATGAGAATCAGATTGAAGAGCAGGTACATCATTGTAAACCAAGAGCAAGTACATTGTTGTAAAACGGAAATTTGGAACCCATTTCACCACTAAATAACGATTATTCAAAAACCAAGAGTAGGTACACGTACATCGTTGTAAAACAACAATTGGGAACCCAAGAATAGATTGAAGAACAATTTTTTCCAAAGATCGAATCAGGTACATCACTGTTCTCCCTCTCCCTCCTAATTTCTCTTTTGTTTTCAGTTTTCATTTGAAGCCTTGATCTATTTCACTTTCCTCTTTCGAACGAGATGCTTGATTTGGGTTCTTTAGAAATTTAAGACTGGGTTCACAAGATGCTTGATTTGGTTCACTGTAAATTTGATTTGGCTCACTATAAATTTGGTTTAGAAATTTTGTTCTCACCAGATCGATTTGCTTGAAGTAGATATATTTGGTTCACTGTAAATTTGATTTGAAAAATTTATTTGGTTGGAATTGGTTTGAGAGAGAGAGGGATAATCCTTAACTTAATTCCGAAATTTAGTCTAGGAAACCAAACATGGGTTTGGCTGAAACATAGAATATCTCGATGTTAATCCTGCCTGAATCAAACAAGGGATTGTGTGTGATTAAGTACTAAATTAGTCCCAGGATAAATAATCCAGGACTATCAATACTAGGACTATCAATCCCACCTATTTTAGTCCGCGAATCAAATCAGGCCTTAGGGTATTGCTAGGGTTTTTAGGCTTAGCTATATAACCCCTTGATTAGTCTCGTAATCTATAAGCTTTGCAATGCAATAAGAAAGTACATTTGTTTGTTAGGTAGTTCCTTCTAGTCTCTCTTTCTTTGAAAGCTCACAGTGAATGCTCACCCTTTTGGTTTTTTTAGGTACACGCCAAGGAGCTAGAAATGGAATGCATGTGATGTGTGGCATCTTTGAAAGCATGCACGAAAAGCGTCATTTGATCATGTAGGGAAGTGCATTTTGGATTGGGAAATCTTGTAACTCTAAATATTCCGTTCTTTTGATTTTCGAGGAAACGTTATCATTAAATATTTTAACTACATTTTGATATGGAACACGAGTATGTGGTGAGACATTGAGGTGAAATGTATAAATGATGATACTTTACTTTGAGAAGCGGTTATTTAATAATGTTGAAATTTGAGGGTGTGACAAAGATGGTGGGAGGGTTGAACAGAACACATTATGCCATTTCAGAATTTCACATAAGAGCCAATTTTAGAGTCTGCGACCAATACTTTTTTGTCAAAGTAAAGAAGAAAGAAGCAACTACAAAGGCTTTCTAACAGAAGCATAAAATAAAAGATATTAAGTGCAACTGCAGGATGGATATACCTCAGCAGTTCGAACCTCCTGAGCATAGGTTGGTGAAACTGTTGTCACAATGTTAGAGAACACAATTGCTCCCTAAAAAGACGACAGGAACATGTAAAAGAAGTGATAGAGATAAAATTAAAAACCCTCCAAATACAGTATTGGCAGAGAATATTCTACATGCCTTCACAGCGTTGACCCTATCATGTGCCAAGTTGTCCTGCATCCTATCTGGTCTATTCAGCTGGTGAACATCAAGGCCACAGGATGCCAATTGTGAAGCAGGTGCACTCCCTTGATACTCGAAATTGTGGCACGTAAAGCATATCCTAGCTGAATTCAATCCTTTTGGAGCATACAGATCCCAATAAAGTGGGGCCTGAAAAAGAGATCATACTACTTCAATGGGGCTCCAAAGTAATAAACATAATCCTCTAAAGAATGGAGAAATTAGAAAACTATCTAAATCATCCATACAACAAAAGATGTCTGCCAGTCATGGCAATGAATTATGTCTGGTTTCTTGCCAGTTTGAAGAAGCAATTCAAGGGCTGCCCGGCTAAAGTATGAGAATCGTTTAAAGTCATCATGCTCCCCATAAATTTGTCCCCTCCAGAAAAAATTACTAGGATGATGAGGCTCAATAAAATAGACAGGAAGGCCTGCAAAATCAATTTACAACAGATATAAAACACCCAAATCCACATTTATTGAAGAAAAGTTTTAAAAAATCTCACCTTCAACGACACCAATCCAGACTTTATTTTTGAAAAGGCGACCATCAAAGTATGACTCTATTACTACGTCTAGGGCCTGCACAAGGGAACCAATTATGTTATTATTAGAGTTAAAGAAATATTAGTCTGCTAAAAATGTGAGCATTCTCTCAAAAATAACATACCCTCAAGTCACGAATACGATCATATTCCATGCAATCATACTTGGGAAGAATAATTTCAACAAGATGTCCTCTCTTCTGTAATACTTTACCAAGACTAGTCACCACATCACCTAAACCACCAACCTTTGATGATATCAAGAATAGTATATAAGAAAGGTAGGAAAATATCGACCGATTTTCAAGAAAATAAAAACGTGAAATTAATTTTTGAGGTGGTAAAGATAAGGAATGCCTTTTCCTGCATAGACCAAATTCTAATACCCAACATAAAGAAGGTCAACATGTAAGCTGAAGAAGTGACAAAGCTCAAATCAGTCCACGTGCAGGCATTGCAATTAGGTGAAGTGGGATTTCAATGTACAAAGTATATACGCAGCATCGCAAGCTATGTGGGATCTCTATCAAGTTGCAAAAAGGTTTGATAAGTAGATACGGGATGGTAACCGTGGCCAATGCTAGTAATTGAAGTTGACCATCCACACTCGCAAGCATGGCGACCGTAAGATCACCTTACTCCCAATAAGTCTGATGGGTGACTCCAGGTTTTTTTTTTTTTTTTTGACTCCAGGTTTTTTTTAAAAATGAACTAACTCAACAACCTATTCTGTTCTTATATGCTAGACTTCCCTGCAAAACTAACCAACATGCCTGTGTAACAAATTCTAGCAACTGTTTAATTAACAGACAGGCTGGTAACCGGATCCTTGCCATATGCTCAAAGCCACTCACAAATCGCCAGGCTTATAATAATCTTCCATTATTTACAGATATTCTCCAATATATGGCCACCTATCATTCCACTCAATGTTCTAATAATCGGCCTAGGCGGCCGACTAAGCGCCAGGTGGTGGCTTGCTGCTTCGACTAGGGGCCTAGGCGATGAATTAGGCAGAAAGACGATTAGTTAGCAACTTTATCGGTTAGTAGCGACTAATCGGCTAGGCGGGATCAGGCGGCTACACGAGATAAATCAGAGAATTAGGAGGTCCGTTAAAGAAGTTGAACTTTATGCTTCTTCTCCATCTTCCTATCACAGGCTCTGACCAAGCAAAGAGAATGGAATTATGGAAGTACAGATTAGCGCACCTTTTACTAGTAAAGCTTCATTATTCAGGCCTCCCCTTTCTTTATAGGAGTAGGGTGCCCGATCTACTTCCTCATTTTATTATCTTAAGACTATAAGGCTTTCCACTGGCCTGGATTAAATGTCTGTATTAGCATCTCGATGATTTATTCAGGACATCATTAAGAAGGGTTAATACTTGTTATTCTAATGCACTATTTTTTCCAGGCATCCCATATCCTTCACGAAGGACAACACAGGCCACTTCCTTCATATCTTTTCATTTATTTTGGCACATGTTAAATCCTTCTACACGTCTGGGGGTTCCGCAACCCTAATTTATTTATTCTCCTTATTCCTTCTCCCAAGGGTTGTCTGTCAATCTATATGATGGGATTGAGCTGACAATTGTAAATATAACGGAAAGTATTTAGCTTCCATTCATGTATTCCAATACTAGAAACAAAAAAACTACTTCAGCCATTCCCCTAGCTTATCCTCCTTATTGTATGCGAAATATAAAGAATCAGCCTCTAAACAACATAGGCACCCTAACATATAATAAAAGTTCACAATCTTGCAAAATAACTACTCTCTCCGTCCCCAAATGTTCTTCCTTCTTTACTTTTTTGGCCGTCCCAAAACAAATGGACAAATTAAAAAGTTAATAAAGAAAAATTGGCACTTCTTTCCTTCTTTGGGTACAATTATGTACTATTAATAATAAGTTGGATTCCCGAAACAGGAGCAACATTTGGGATGGAGGGAGTATATACTACTACCTCCACCCCAAAAAAATTGTCCAGTCCATAAAACGAGAAATTAAAAATAAAGCCTTGTTGTCAAAAAATATATTTCAAATTTCTTGCCACTAGTTACTAAAATGTTACTTGAGTTCTTGTAACTTATCAAAAAAAAATTCCAATTTTTCTTCATAAAAATACATTTTTTTAAGTTCATGATTTTTTGTAACAATTTAGGCACCCTCACATGTAACTAGTAATTTGATCTTACCCTAAAACAAACAATGGAAAACATTGGCCATATATGTCCATAGGAATAGTACAAGAATTTTGAAATTGATCACTTTCAATCAATGTTCACCTTAGCAACTGGGGCCATCTCAGCTGCGATGTGAATGACATGCAATCCTGCACTAAAGATAAACAAGAAACTTAAGGAATATCATTACTATGCTGGCAGTGGCAGAAATTATACCTTACAATACATGCCACATAAATTCAGAGCTTACAAACTAATACCGTTTCGGTGATGATGTCAGTCTGACAAATGTAGCAATAGCTTCATGCTCATTCTTTTCTTTGCATGCCATGTATGCCTCACAAATATGACCATCTCTCTGCCACACCATTTCTCGTAAAAGACTTGCATTATCGGCTGAGATTTTCTTCTCAAGAAACCAACCATCAATCATAAGCAATAAACGACTCCAAAATTCCCAAGGCATATCATTTACAGGTTCATCAAGTGCCCTTCTCTTGCTTTCTTCTTTCAAGCTATTAAGTGTATCCTCAAATTCCTTCACAGATTCTTGATATAGCTGAACATAAGAGTGTATCTCTTCATCGGATCTTTGAAGACGTTCTTCCAGAAGTTTTATTTTCTGTTGCATGAGTTCATTATATTGTTGCAATTTTTCTGATGATGATTTATAGACATTAACCTCGTCAAGAGATTCTTCCAACCTATCAACCTTCTTCCTGAGCTCCTGGTTTTGTTGTAAGACTGAAATAGCTTGATCTGCCTGTTTGGTTGACTTATCCAGCAATGCCTGCAAACGTTCCACCTTTTCCCACAAGCTTTTGCATTCAAACTTCAAATTAGAAAGTTTTGAAACATCTTCTTGTGAGGCAGACAGTTTAATCTCCAACTCTTTTAGCGCATATTCCAATAATGAACGTTCTTTCTCTAGCGTTAGAACACGTTCATCAGTTCCCTTGACATTACTAAGCTCCTTTTTCAAGGCTTCTAAATCATCCTTAAGGGACATATTTTCTTTCTTCAGTGAACTAAGCTCCTCACTAAAAGAATGAACACTGTTAGTATGTGGAAGAGGGATTTCTTCATGCGCATCTTGCATGTTTCCACCAGTGCGACCCCTAGTAACTAACTCTTTTTGCAGCTTTTGCAACTCCTCTTCCAGTAGTTCAACATGTATCTTTTCCTGGGCCGCGACTTTAATTCTTGCATCAGTTTCTGCTAATCTGATCTCTAAAATGTTGATTTGTTCTTGTAAAGCATGCTTATCATTGAGAATCATTTCAAGATCTTCAAGTGCACGTACTCGAGCTTGGTTAAGGAGGAGAATATCTATGATGCCATGAAAGTAATTGTAAAAACCTGTTAATAATCCGACATTAACAGAACCCAAAGAACAAAGTAGAAATTGATATGTGGCCTACTTTTCTCTGCATTCCTTAGCATGCCTACCAAATCCTGAAGATGAACGCCTGAGAGTTCCTCTCCACCGTCTGCATCCACCAACTGTTAAAGAGAACAAGCTTGATTATTCTGTCAACAATATATCAAGATTGAGTTATCATTGCCGAAATAAAAAAATAAAAAAAAATCGGACAAAACATTGAATCATTATTGTGTACTACAAAAACTAGTAAATTTTAGTATCATAAGCAAATGATTCAAACTCCAAAAATCATATCAATGTAACTCGCATGTGCTTACAGGATAATAATAATAATAATAATAATAATAATAATAATAATAATAATAATAATAATAATAATAATAATAATGGTTATTATTATTATTATTATTATTATTATTATTGAATATACCTTGACTTAAGAGGCAAGTGTATGTACAGGAGTACGGGTACTGGTACAAGGTATGTTGATACAGACAAACCAAAAAAATGTACGGTGCGAGTACGCTTGTGGTGCTACTATAAGAAACGTATTTTCAAAATTTAGAGCAATTTATCACACCTAATAATTACACTCCGGCAATTTGGAACCCAACATCAAATAACAAATTAACGCCAATTTTAATGAACAAATCAAAGTTCAATGCTATTATACTTAAGAATTAATGGACCAAAATCTTATTCTACAACCATGCGAAGCATAGAAAGAAGAAGTCCTATAAACTTAGCAGCTTCTGCAATGTGTTGGGTACAACTTGATATAGAGTGAGGTATTTCTAGAGTACGGAAAAACTTATAGGAAAAAATCTCGATACATATTTTGTATTCCCAATAAGTAGAAGTACCATGCAAAGTACTGGTAGCCGGTACATTTGGGTAGGAATACACAGGGTTTTAGGGGAACCAATGGTTCATAGATCTTGACCAATTAAGCCCAAGATTGGCATTAGTAACAAATCAGAGCATTTTGAAAGATTCTCTATTCACAAGAACTGGCAATGTGTGTCATGAAAGTGGTAGACAAAGAAGATGATAGCATTGAACTTAAACAGAAATCAGAAATTGTTGAACTTATGGCATGGTCTACATAAAAAATGGGAGAAAAAGTAATTCAAAGAAAAAACTAGAAGGGCTCCTCCCAATATCACCATAACTTTCAAAATCATACATTATAAAGGTAACACTGCAGGAATATTTTAGAAATAAAACATCGATAAATGACAACGCAAAATGCTGATACGTATCACCTAAAACAATATAAGTGGATAAGGAAACATGTGTATTTGTCATATCATCTATAACAACACAAGTGGATAAGAAAAATAAAATTTTAAATAACCAATCACAATCTCATACCAATAAGCAAATATGATTGTCAACATAAAAATTTGACTATGCCACAAGGCCCATAACAGTAATTACCCAAACAATAATTTCTGATATCTGTTTACGTAGACCATGCCATAACTACTAGCAATAAGTATCAATAGAAGTATAGAACTGCTAGACAAATAGCATTCGTGATAAAATATCAAAGGCTGACCTAAGCATATTGCACCATATCACAATACACCCTAAATTCTTCATTTATGTTTTATACTTCATGATTACTTGTCTTAATTCCTCGTCATTAAGAAAGAAGAGATGGATGGGATTAGATACATCTTATCCAGGTCTTTACCATGAATCCAATAGTCTAAACACTAAACAGGATAAAATTATGTATCATACAAATTTAAAATTTGAAATTTCAAACATTCAGATTCTACAAACGAAAACTTAAAAGAACAATAAGACATTAGAATTGCAAATGAGAGATAACCACCACCTATGAAGCATTGGTAATTCGAAAAATATGTCATACCCTTACCGGGTACTTATTGAGTACCGATACTTGACATGGTAATTCTGCACACATACCAGGTACGTGAATTATGTACCCATATTTTCCCTCCCAAATTTTGCCATACCCCAAAGGTACCAAGTACAAACTAGAGCCGTACCCAGTCAGTCATAGTTTCTTTTATACAAGTTAGAGTAAGAATTCAGCTTTATAGTGTAGTTTCCCCATGTAATGAGATTAAGTTCATATTTGTATCTTACTCTAAGTCTTAAATCCGTTGTTTGTATGCTATTCAATTAAGCCACTAATTTTTTTTATTCAATTTACTAATTGTCATATCTAATGCCTCTCTTTGTAGTGTAAAAGTACTTATTCAAGGACATCCCTTAGCTGTACCCGTACCCTAATTTTCTTAATATTGCCATATTGACTTACTAATATCGTACCAGTACAACAGTACCCCTACACATACCTGTATCTGTGCTTCAAAACCCACCACAAAATTCATCAGGGAGATGCCAATATCGAAACACCAATTCTAGTGTCCAATCGGTATAAATTTTTTACTTTAAGAAAATGTATGAAGCGAACAAAAAAATTGCCAAGAACTACAAAAATATACTACTATAAGAAAGTGGTATTTTACCCCACCGACAATCAAGAAGGAAGGATAGAAAATCCCTATGTTTAGTACTGAATCACAATAAATTAGCTTCACAATTTGTTTTACACAATATTTCTGGCATAATCTCAATTGTCCGAAGTAGCTGGGTGATTAATGAAGTGAGATGGGTTAAATAAAATCCGATATTCAAGAACCGTATATAATCAGCTTTCTTTGTTGAAACTGTTGCAATGGTTGAAATGCTTTACTTTTCAAGGTGATCTGGTTACCCACCAATGACGAAAACAAACATAGAGACTGTTTCTTTTCTCATGGACATGAATAAAAAAGCTAGAGCAACAAGAGACATGCAAAAATTAAAAGCCAATGAATTCTTGGTTATAAGATTATACCGAAGGTTTAATCTCAAGCAACATAGTCTGAGTATTCAAATCTCTCTCATTAATATCCTCAGCAGCTAGAATGGTATCAACACTTTCATTACTCTTATCTTCATACTTCAAACTCGATATGTCATCTGTTGACAAGGTTTCTAATTCAGAGTCCTCGTCAACATTTGGCTGGAGGTTAGCGTTTGTTGGAAGCCTTTCTGGAGTCACTTTTTTGGCTGGTCTCTTCTGTTGTGAACTGCAAAAATGTCAATGAGTAAATTTAGTGCAGAACATTATGACTTAAGGACTAAAATCTGCAAGCCAAACCTGGATGAAAAAGGCGACAGAAAGGAAAGGAAAAGAAAAGGCAACATCAAAAAAAATTGTGCTTAAAAATAGAGTTGTGATAAATTTAATAAGATATTTAAATAAATTATAGGGACAGGTCAGTTGTACAAAGCGAGAACAACACCTACTCTCACCAAGTCTCACATCAAGTGAAAACAAAGTTCATACATATGACCACGGAATTCAGTTATTTGTGTAGAACCCGATGAGAGGAGAGGAAAAACAAATAAAAATAGCGTGAGAAATAGAGGAGTGAGGAAGGGGAAGAAGAAGAAATGGGGATGCCAAATCCCAAAACAACATCTCTACAACATATAGGCAACAATGTACCACTCACATTAAGATACAAATGAGCCCAATAAATTCAAATCCAGTAAAATGTCAAAGAAAAACACCATCAAACGCTTTGGCTTCACGATCCCCATCACCCTAGCTATGAAAATCTATCCTCCAGAGAATGGTGAAAAGAAAAGCACTCTAAGAGGTGTAGGAATATAGCTCATGTATGCTCAAAATTACCGCTACCGAAATCCTTAATAAGTCAATAACATTAGAGAGAGAGAGAGAACAAAAATTCCTCATATTAGAAGAGTAATGATCAAGTTGTTAAAGCTAACCAGGATAACCTAAGGGCTAAGGCGAACCCTAATCGTTGAGCATATTGTTATTAGTGTTTATGTTCTTGTCATTTATTTTGTTCCATAGGGTAGTTTTGATTCACTATTTTTAGGGATACTTATTGTTTGGATATTTAAACTAGTGGTTTGGATGTACTGATGGGGTTTCTAATTATGAGGAGGGGATGACTATATGTTGATTTCTTAACCGTTCAAGGAAGGAATTGTTGGAAAACTGAAATTTCTCATAGTTTGAGAGAGAGAAGAGTAGAAAGAAAAATTGGTGGTGGTAGCAAGAGCCGCAAGACATTGAGAGTATGCTGGGGTAGATTATTGAAGCTGATGACAATGGAAGATGCTTAGAAGGTTTACAAGATCAATCACTAGCTATTGATGTCATACATGTGTAAAACTTGATTACCCATTTGGCATGGCATAGTCAACGGAAAATATTTCTAACCTAAGGAAGAACAAGAGGCAAGAGTGCTGGTTTACTGAAAGTTGGGCAGTATCAGCTGCTTAAGTATCATTACAAGCGATTAGATTGACTACTAAAGAAGCTTCAAATTTTTTGCTTCTTTAAACTCTATAAGCTTCACAACAGTCTGACATTTTAATTTTTTTGACAGGTTCTATTGGTTGGGAAAACAAGAGGCGAGAACCAAAATTAATTCCAAAAGCCTCATCACTCTTTCCATATGAGTGGTAGTTCCTTGGGTTTTATTTATCTCCACCCGTCAATCTGTAAACTGCTGTTCTCTCTCCCTCTTGTTAGATGGCCTGAGCCTGTCAATTTTCTTTCTTTCTTTCTTTCTTTTCCTTTCGTCTGGGTAGGCTAGCCCTTGTAAGCTGTATATTCAGTTAGCCATTTTTTTCTATTTCGCTTAGCCTTCTAAAAATAAAAATTAAAAAGGATTATCAATTTGATCCCGTGAGCCGCACAAATTTGCAACATGACACTGAGGGTATTTTTTTGACTCTCTCGTGAACAACATAAGACTCCACAAAGAGGGAAAACTGGCATCTCCCACCGTACAGCGGGGAAAGTAATTGTACAACAGAAATCGAAGTGAAAAATTACTTATTATCAAGCGTCGATTTGAATTCCAAGAACCATAATAAATAAATAAACTACACTCCTCCAAGTCACAATACCGGCAATAGGATAAAAATAAAGCCTAAAACCATAAACCAACCACCTAATAACACTGAAGATTCTCATTTCTCACTAAAAAAATCGAAGAGAAACAAACCGAATCAACGAAAAAGACAGATAAGACAACGAATCAACGAAACGAATAAGACAGATAAATGAATTTCAGGAAAATATACTAAAAGAAATTTTATTGAGATAATACCTGTAATTACGGTGGCGCATCTTACAAGAAGCTGGATACAAATGGTGAGAAGGCAAAGGACAGAAGCGTACATTGGAGTGCCTACAGTTGGGAACACTCCATCCACAACTAAAAAAACAGGTGGACAGCTGCTTAGTCGCCATGGAAGAAGCTCTCTCTGAATATGAATCTCCTATTACATTAACTACGCATATATGTTTATGTCTGGACTCGACTGAGACGGAATGTGTGGAGAGAGAGAGAGCGAGAGAGAGAGCGAGAGAGAAGAATCTAGCGTCGGTTGATTGCTTGGACCCAACGAATTCTATCCCTCCATCGGGATACTTGGGCACATTTGAAGGGCAAAAATACGTCATGCTGTAGTAACGAGAAAAATTATCTTATCTTAATCAATAATACTGGTAATTGGTGGGTGTTAATTAGTCTCAGTTTTCCAAAAGATTTTAGGTGCTAAATTCATAATATTTCACATTAAAAAATAAAATGGACCCAACGAATTCTATCCTCGTGTACTTTAATTTGGTGCGAAAAAAATAAAAAACAATACACAGAACCATTTCATTTTTTTATTTGAAATATTATGATTTTAGCATTAGGTGCTAAATTTTTTTGAAAAACTGGGTCTTAGAATTTGTCTCAGTACGTGCCGCTATCTAATTTTAGTACAATTACTACTAGTTTGCCCCCCGTGCTTTGCACAAAGTCTGGTGCTCGTTAATATTTTTTGGTTGTACTTGTTTATTATTTTCTACATTATATCGTTTAATTTTCTGGTTATTTATATCCATACATATCTTTTGTTGAAATGTCGTTGATCACCAAAGAGACTACATCTATAAGGCTCATCTCCGTAATCAGAAGGCCCAATTCTAAAAGTCTGGAGATTTAAAATCTTTTCAATTATAGATCAAAAAATTTCATATTTAATTTTGTCTCAATGGGTGGCATTTGAAAATCAATAGAATATGAGCCTGATATAAAACTAATCCGATGATGAAACATTTGTGGGATTGCTTTAATACCAGGCATGAGGTTGTGACTACACATATGTGGAGGTTCACATCCAAGGCGAGGCATGAAAGTGAACAACAAATAAGTGTCCACGGCAATATGAAATACATGTCTTTTGATACAAATGCAATAAAAGACAATAGAGTGTTATCTCTAAATTTATATACTACAACAAGGGAAAAGTTATAGCCGATAATAAAGAAAAGAAAAGGAAAAATTATAATCTTAGTGACCTTTATAGTATGGAAGTATATATACTGATTTTAGTACACATCATATGTATTGATATTGACTGTGCCAAACTATGGTGGATCTTGAATTGTCAACATAACTCTAGCTAGGATGATGAAAAGAGGAACAACAAGCAACCATAAGCTGTAGCTTGTGGTTTCAATCAACATTTTATAGTACAAATAAAAAGTTCTCGATTTGGGCTTGGGTAAAGTGTATTAAAGAGTAGGTTACATTTTATACGACAAATTTGGGCGTGTTTTAGAAGTTCCATGGGTTTGTCCACGTGGTAGATGTATTTATTATTAGACATTTGCCAGTTGTTTTCCATGACGATTTGCTAGACTAGATGTCTTCAATTGTCTTGTCCATCAATAAAGAGTGCAAGATGTTATACAATAGGTAGATTTGATCAATCACACGGAGACAATATAGTCATACATCTGCAACTTAAAAGACAAATACAAAGTTAAGTTAACCGTCAATACTATTTGATTTGTATGATTGTGTTGTTTTCCATGACAATTTGCTAGACTAGATGTCTTCAATTGTCTTGTCCATCAATAAAGAGTGCAAGACGTTATACAATAGGTAGATTTGATCAATCACACGGAGACAATATAGTCATACATCTGCAACTTAAAAGACAAATACAAAGTTAAGTTAACCGTCAATACTATTTGATTTGTATGATTGTCCTTTAAGTAACGTATTTATAATTTTTTTAGATGTTCTATATGCCATTACAATTTCAATACTCCCTCCATCCCTTTGTAAGTGTGTTGCTTCGTAAATCCAATTTATTAAAAAATATATTATCATTACACTTATTATATCAACTTTTATCACCACTTCACAATTTCCACATTAACTTTTTCCTCTAATTTACAAAACTATCCTTCACTTTTACTCATTAACATGTCTACCCACATTAACTATGTACTCAATGTAATAATTTGATAGTTTTGCTAGCGGTGTATTTGGGCCGTACGGATATTTGTTGACTTAGACAAATGTAAAACTTTGACTCATGGAGATGGTTTGCATTTGACCTATGAAAGTGTTGACTTTTATTTTGGAAAGTTGTTATTTAAATATGTTATAAAATTGAGGGTGTGACAACTTGGTATCAGAGCATAGGTTCAAAAACCTAGTGATTGTGGAGAGATTTAGAGTCTCGAGACTTAAACGATTGCATTATCAAAAAAGTTTTTTCATTCATTGTGTACTAGTGTGACATTCATAAATATAGTATCACAATATTGTCATACTTTTGGGTCAAAGCATAGCGTTGAGTTGTACACCCGTGTTGGGATAGCATTGGAAGACTGAAGGCTTTGAACTCATCATGCTATTTGTTTTGACTTTTGTTGAGGGAGGAGGGTTTAACCTCGTAAGAAAGTGAATGTGCTGATTGTAAAAATTATGTTTGTACTAGTAAAAGTGGGTGAATATTTTCTTATTTTGTCGTGGTGGTTTAAGAATGACGTGGATGTTTGATTTGAAGAATGATTGGGTAGCACAGTTCAAAACAAATTAACTTCTATGTCACTCTATTACCACGTGTGATTGTAGAAGTGTATAAAGATGTGTGTATGATAGAGCAATTGTTAATACTAGTGGTTATGTTACACCCTTACCTTGTAAACGTGATGTGCTTCATGTGATTTAAGTGCTAAGAGCTTAATGTGATTATAGTAAGAAAATGTTCTATGGAATGCATACCTTGCATATTATATATTGGTCCACTTCTTTTTGTAGTTTCTATTTTCTCTACTACTGTTATGACTTGTTGTGGGTTAGTAGTATTCAGAGTTGGTGGCTTTGCTGGTTTTAAAGTGTTGAAGTTTGGAGTCTTAATTGACTGGGTGTTGATTATCTAAGATTGAATTGATGGTGGAAGTTAAGTTTTGGATGTAGTAATTATAGAAGTACCTCATTAAGCTTTTAAGAACGGTATTGATATAAATGAATCTTTCATAAGATGTAGGAATCTAGTACATGTGTTTTTACATGAATCCTTAATCATGAGATTGAGTTGAGTGATAATGTTATTAAGAATAGAAGTATGCTATTTGTAGTATGAGATATTCTGGAACATTCATGTTGATCAAATGATCATATCCCCTAGCTAAAAAGATTAGACTTGGTTTAACTGGTTTGACTTCCTAGAGAGTCTCGAATAGTCTCTAATGTTGATAGGATATGTTTGTTGAGGCAATTAGACTCAGGATTATTGTTATTGTTGAGGTGGTAAGCTGATTTATCTTATAATTGATTAGGTATTGATAGTTGGGCAATGGGTGAATGATTTTTTCTACAACTATTAAACTGGAACCAGTTTGTCTACAATGGCCGTTATTGAATCCCCATATCTTTGGATCCAATTCTTCGTCCATACCACAAGATTGAATCATCTATGTTTAGACCCACAATCAAACAATCTTTTGAATGTAGAGAGCAGTCGACTGATGCATCGTGTGAGTCCTCAGTACTAGTAGAAAATGGGTTGTGTTAGTAAGTCTGTCCACAATTACCCATATTGAATTATTGCATTTCAGTGAGCGAGCAATCCGACTTCAAAATCCATTGCGAGATGCTGCCATTTGCATTCTGGTATAGGTATAGGTTGCAACAATCCTGCAGGCTTCTCGTGTACAACCTTAATCTGTTGACATGAAAGGTGTCAACTTACAAAGACAACAACGTCTCTTTACATGCCCATCCACCAATAGACTTTCTTTTAAATCCTTGTACATCTTCATGCCTCCTAGATGGATGGAGAGCTTGGAGTTGTGACTTTTTTCCATAATTCATCACTAGATCTGGGGATCATCAGGAATATAGACTCAACTTTGAAATTTTAGCGTATCATCTAATATCATGAAGTCAAGTTCGGGGTTGTCTCTATTCCCTCATGAATCTTCTGTTAGTTAAGATATTCTTTTTGTTTCAGTTTGATCTCCTCCATTATTGTCGGTTAAGCTGTGATAGCCGCACACAAGACACTCGATCCCCGAATTATCACTTTAAGGCCCATTTGATCCATTTCCTTCAATAAAGGTGTATGACTTGTGATAATGTGGTTTAAAGCTCCAATTGCCTTACGGCTTAAGGCATTTGTAACAGCCTTGTCTTTCCCAGATGGTACTGAATGGGAATATCATAGTTCTTAAGCAACTCCAACCAATGATGTTGTTCAAATTTAGCTCCTTATGTGTAAAGATATGCTTCAGACTCTTATGATCGGTATAAATTTCACATGATACTTCATACAAGTAATGCCACTAAATTTTCAAGGCAAATATTATTGTTGCCAACTCCAGATCTTGTGTAGGGTAGTTCTTTTCTTGAGGCTTCAATTGTTGAGCAGTGTAAGTAATGACTCTTAGGTGTTGCATCAATACGCATTCCAACCCTTGTCAAGATGCGTTATTATAGATTGCAAATCCTTTAGTTCCCTCTGGCAGTAAGAACAGGTGCCATCGTTAGTCTCCACTTCATTGCTTGAAAGCTTTGTTCATGCTTTTCTATCCACATTAAAGGCTCCCCCTTTCGAGTTAACTCTGTTACCAGAATGACAATTTTGGAAAAATCTTGAACAAATCTTCTGTAGTAACCGGCAAGGCCCAAGAAACTACGAACTTCAATTACCATAGTTGGCCTTCTCCAGTTTACAAATGCTTCCACCTTTTGAGGGTCCATCAAAATTCCCTCACCGTTGATAAGGTGTCCTAGGAAGACCACCTTATTTAGCCAAAATTCACATTTCTTCAATTTGGCATACAACTTTTGGTCTTTCAATGTTTGCAAAGGTATTCGCATGTGTTTTGCATGTTCTTCTTCACTTTTGGAGTAGATAAGGATATTGTTGATAAGACTATCACGAACTGGTCTAGATGTTGCTTAAATACCTAGTTCATCAAATCCATAAAGCCTATTGGTGCGTTAGTTACTCCAAAGGGCATAACAAAAAACTCATAATGCCCATTCGAGTTCAAAACCCCATCTTTTATACATCCTCTGCTTTTGCCCTAAGTTGATCTTCGAGAACACGCAAACTCCTTGTAGCTGATTGAATAGGTCATCTATCCTTGGCAATGGGTATTTGTTTTTTATTGTCACCTTATTTAGCTCTCTATAATCATTACATAACCTTAGAGTGTTGTCATTATTCTTAACAAAAGTACCAATGTTCCTCATGGTGATGTATTTGGCCCGATAAATCTCTAATCTAATAGTTTCTGCAGTTGGGTTTTTAGTAACCTAAGCTCGGCTGGAGACATATGATAAGGACTTTCAAAATTGGTTGTTTCTCTGTTTTAACTTCAATTGTAAACTCGATCTCCCAATCTATTAGAGTCTCGGTAAGTCATCTAGAGAAACCTCTAGAAACTCTCAGACTACTAAAATATTTGCCACTTCTTGATTTGTTTGATTTTTATGATGCTGCTGATGTATCCTCAGCATCCTTTTCTCAACAATCGTCGAGCATGTGTTGCGAATACGAGGTAGGGAGGCAAGGATACTCTGACTTTCTTGAATCGGATCTTTTCTAGTTCTAAACTTTGGAAATTGTCACGCCCTCAAAATTGGAAAGATAAATTCCACGTGGATGGTCAACAAGTCCACGATCCAAGTCAAAATCCACATAAGATTTAGAAAGTCATAGTCAACGAGCCATAATTATCTAAGGGTACCCGTAAACCCAAATACAAGTACAATAAGTTTTAAATGTTATTACAACCCGATGGCAAAGGATGAAACTCAATTTAGTTACAAAATCATTTTATCAAAAGTATAAATTTCATGACGATGAGGTAACTACTCTAATGCTCTTTCAAACATGTAAACACACTTCAAGCAACCAACTTCATGCTCCGTGCTGGGTACCTAAAATTATTAGGGTGAGCTACTAGCCCAGTAGAGAAAAGTCTACAAATTCTAAATGTAAGTGAGTGATAGACATAGAAAGCACAAATCACACAATAAGGACCATGATATTTTATTGGTTAAAGGATATAAAACCAACTCGTAAGTCACTTGATTCCCTTGACTAACATTCCTTGTACCCAACTCGCACTCGATACGTACCCAACATCTTGCACGTGTCCAATTCGGTCATAACGTAATGCGTCTAATACATTGTAGTTATCCCATTAAGAAATTTCTCATGAAATGTCCATAGGACAGCCTAAGAATCAATTCCAGGCTACCTTTCGGCCCCGTATCCATAGTTTCAAGTTCTCACTTTCATTTAATTGAATACCAATTTTTGTTCTCAAGTCATAACATAACCATGCTTCACATTGTCTTTCCAATGGTGTATCGTGCTCGCTATTCGACATAAAAGCATAATAAAGTGTCATGGTGTGTACAATGTTCTCACTAGATCACTTAATCATCAACCACAAGCATAGCAGCACCCAACAACCTTGCAAAATTTCATGGTAATTCAAGAGGACTTCAAATTAACTAAGTCCAAGACTAAAATTCAACTCATCACGCCTCATTAAGATGGTCTAGCAACTAATTGATGGAGAAACTCATTAGAAGCATAGATCAAGCACAAACCCCAACCCAATGTGACTAGGAAATGGGTTTTCAAAGGAGATTTTCAAAATCAAAGGAGAGCTGACCAAGTAGGAAGCAACACACACAATACACATCATATACATTTAGGAGAAGTAGAAATTTCCCTACCAAAATGGGTTTTGAGCAAAACCCTAGAGTACCCAACTGATTTTGGCCCTAAACTCCAAGAACAACCTCTACCCAAGCTCCACTATGCATTCAAGAAACAAGATCAAGTAAAAAATGAGTTACAAGGGTGAGGTTTCACTCACAATCAAAGAAAGAGAGGGAAAAACGTGGGGGAAGCAAGAACAAGACCCAAATCAAGAGTTCTTACCTCATTGAGTGCAAAAATCCGAAATACAAGGGAGATTGATGTTTCCAATGTGTAGATCTTGAAGATTTGTGGTGGATTGAGATTAAAATCACAAGATTTGAGGTTTGTTTTCGTGGTTTTGGAGTGAAGAAATGAGTCCAAGACCTTATTTATTGAGGGCTGCGACAGGCTCAAAATTCGCAGAAAAATGCAGTTGGATATCGGTATCAAGAAAAACCCATACCGGTATCTAGACTTTCTGATGGCTCAAAATCTGCAGAAATATATCTGGATACCGATATCAAGAGTGAAAATTTTTAAATTTTTACCACCTTCACCAATTCAAACCCTGATCATTTCTAACACATTTTCACCATCTCCAAACACCCACACAACATTGTAACACATATTCCTACCATTTACTTAACCCCTGGTACACCGAGGTATACACATCCACATAATACTTAGAAGAAACATATTTAAAACATTAATCAACTCATTCACATTAATTAAGATGAATAAAAGATAAAAAGAATTTCATGAAAATTTCGGGTCTTTACAGAAATGGACACATTTGTAAGTATAGTTGATTGTGGTGTGGTTAGCAGTGAGCCAATTCATGCAAAAAATTGCATCAAAATGATTTATCTCAAGGGGTATCGTTAAGATTTGCATGGTGCAAACTACATCCTTACTCTTCGGTTGCAACACTAAAAAGTTGTAACCGAGGGGTTCTGCTCTCTTGCACATTTTTGTGGCAAGTGGTGGTGAAATAAATGAGTGTGTTGAACTAGAGTCAATAAGAGCATATGCTGGCACCGAACAAATTAACACGTTACTTGCCACAACTTCATCAGTATTTTGTGGGTGTCCTGGCATAAGAGCGAATGCCTTCCTTTACTTTCATCTGTTGTCTTTCCGCTGCCCTGGTGCTACTTGTCCTTGCCTTTGCTTCGCTGTCTCTCTCGAGTTTTGCACATTACTCATTCCCACCCTGAGATTTAGGCAGTCCTTTTTTAGATGTTCAACTCATGCATGTTGCACATGGTGGCAGGTTGTTGCTTGAGTGAGATTGGTGAATATGTGTGTGAGAGTGAGAAATTTTTAGAGAGAAGGAAAGGGAGGGGCCAACTACAACGGGGGAGAGGGGAAAATTGTTTTTTCTCTCTGTCTCATGGTTTATATAGGTGTAAACACATACACCCCTCCAAGTTCTAATGTGTTACAATTTAACCTAAAGCCAAACTATTTCTCACATTAATCTACATTCCAAAACTCTAATGCAAATTATAAGACTTCCCTCTTTTTTTTTTTGAAAAATCTCAGAATTTATTGTGTTAATAGGTTGCAATTTTCTTTTTTTCAATGTCTTCCCAATAAAGCAATTAGTGTTCATGTTATTATCTTTCTGTTTCTCATCATGCATGGAAAGCTTTATTCACCTTTTGTTTTCGAATAATTTATTTTGAGTTCCAAAAAGGCGAGTAGGGTGCTCCGATTTCCATACACGTAATTACTAAACATTTTCTTCTATAGTTTTGCAGACCACAAAATTGAGTCATGTATCTCAAATAAAATCGGGTCTTTGGACTCACGGAATCTTTCTTTTAAAAAAAATTGAATTGTGACCAGATTATTCAAAAGGTGCCATTGGCACTCAAAAATTCTTTGCCAGGTGACGACTTTGAGTTCTTTTTCTAAAATCAGCCCAAATCACATCTATAAAACCCGTCTTTATGAAACAACATCACATGCAATTGAAATAACTTGGATCACTCGACCTGATATTCCACAAATCCTTTTTTATTCAAGGACAAAAACCAATGATTGAAATCTCGGGCTTGACAATTCAAATGTTCTGGACCATGACCATATATGGCTATTGGGCTGGTCCATACCTGGTTGGCGCAAATGGATCTAAAATTATCGAGTGAAATATTCTGGCACTACTGATACAAAAACAAAAGTTCATTCACATAGATAGTATAAATAAATATACGTCCTAAAGAGTTATAATCTTTGTAGTTGCAATCTTTGTATAATTCGTTTCATTGATTCTATAATCCGTATAATTATGTGATCATTTAATGAATTTGAATTCCAATAGAACTTCTTAAAATGATTATGGACCGCTAGTAAATTGATTTATTAGGATAGTCAAGCAATATTTCCATATCATTTTAAACAAACATTAGCATCTTGCCATGTCCAGCCAATTCCGACTTATTAGTCTTTGTAACGTCTCCTATAAAATTATTACCAAGATCCTAACCAATCGACTTAAACTTGTCCTCCCCACTATAATTTCAAAAAACCAAAATGCCTTTGTTGGTGGTCGGCAGATATTTGATAGTATCCTTATAGCTCATAAATTGATGCACTCCCTGAAAAATGAGCGTCATGAAAGGAAAGCTTGGCTTGTTTTGAAGCTGGATATTACCAAGGCATATGATTGTATCGACTGGGCATATTTGGAGGCAATTTTTTGCAACTTTGGCCTTGATGAATAATGGATTAGATGGGATATGGCATGCGTTACTAGGGTTTCATTTTCCACGGTTATTAATGGTGAGAAGGTGAGCTTTTCACTCCATGTAGAGGTATTCGTCAAGGTGTCCACTGTCCACTTATCTTTTTATTCTCTATGCAAAGGGATTCCACTCTCATACATAAGGCAATAAGGGATTGTAGTCTTTATGGCATCAAGGTGGGTAAATACTGCCGTCCATTTTACATTCTTTTTTTGCTGATGATTCGATTCTTTTTTGGGAAGCCACGGTATTGGGTTCCATGTGATTAAGAAGATCCTAAGAAAATATGAGGTTGCTTTTGGTCAAATGGTAAATCGAGAGAAACTTCCTTATTATTCAACCACAATACACTGATCGATGTCAATGAAGGTATATCGGGCTCTTTGAATATCCGCAATGAGAATCATGGTGGAAAATATTTGGGGATGCCTTCAATAATTGGAAGATAAAAAATTGAGGTATTTAAATATGTGAACAATCGTGTTATTAATAAATTGAAAAGCGGGTGGGATTCAACCTTGAACTTGGCAGGGAGAGAAGTTATGATGAGATCAGTTGTTCTAGAGTGCTATTCATAAATTTTGGTGGGGTTCGAAGGAGGGTGAAATAAAATTAATTGGGTTAGTTGGAATAAACTTTGTGATCGTAAAGCAGAATGTGGGCTTGGTTTCTATGATCTTCATTATTTTAATCTTGCCTTTCTTGCAAAACAAGGATGGAGACTGTACAAGCCCCACAATAATTATTTTAATGCCTTTTATAAAGGCAAGTATTTTCATAACACGTCTTTTTGGGAGGATTTGTTGTCCTAGTTCATTGTCTTGGGCTTGGCGGGGTTTTTGTTACGGGCATAGCTGTTCTTAAGAAGGGGTGGCGATGGAATGTGGGTGATGGCTCCTCTACTGATATCTGGAATGATCCTTGGCTCCCTTGTACTCTCTCGTTCAAAGTTCTTAGTCCACTGTAGCCATTAGATTCCTCCCATCATCAAGTTCTTCTTGTCTCAAACCTTACTGAGGGCGACACTCCCAACTAGAATATCTCTCCCATCAAATCGCTTTTCTCAGAATTTGATGAGGAATTGATCATGCAAAGACCCATATTTTTCCTTTTCTTTGAAATCTGTAATTTGTTACGTGTTTGAAGTATTATATATGTTGAGAGAATTTGGAAAGTCAATTGTCTGACTTAGCTGCAGGGAGAGCTATTCTGACTTAAAGTGTGAAATTTCTTATGTTTGGGTTGGTGCATTGAACCAATCTTTGTGGAAATGTTTTTAAAGGATTAAAATGTAGCTTTGTGTAAGTCGAGAGAACCTAAGGAGCTATATTTGAAAATACGCTATGTTTGAGATTTCGTGGATTTGTTAAAATTTGTTCTTGGTGAGGAGAGTTGACTTTTTATCTATTTCGAGTTAGCTTTTGAAGACCCTACCATTGTTTCCGAATGGGGGGTACTTCGTTACTTACATGTAACATTTTAAGTTGTAACTTTAGAGTAGTGTAAATAAGTGTTGTTGTTCGTCGTGCTGTCTGTGTGCATGCGTAGTGCTCCAGAACCATTTGGTGTTGATACTTGGTTTGGTAGGTATCGATACATTTCACTCCAAAATTTCCAGAACATTTGGTATATATACTTGGTTTGGTAGGTATCGATACCAATGGGTATCGAGCAGATTTTATAAAAGCCGATTTGGGGCTTTTCACTTAATTTCACAAAACCCATTTCTTTCTCTATAGCCTTTTCCCTTCTCCTCCACCTTCTCTCTTCATTTCTACCTCAAATCCTTGGGTTTAACCTTCAATTCATCACAAATCTTCAAGATCTATGCGTGGGAAACACCAATTTGCCTTGGCTTTTTGATTATGGCATTCTAGATGTAAGAACTTGAATTTTTTGGTTGATTCCTTCTCTCTCCACAAATTCTCTCTCCCTATCTTGTTGGTGAGTGAAATCTCACACTTGATGAACATTATTTTCTTGATTTAGAGCTTGGATCTTGATTTCAAACTTGGAGGAGCTAAAATCAGTTGGGGTTGGAAGATTTGAGCTAGGGTTTCTTTTGGGTCTTACTATTCACTAATTGGAGCTAAATCTTTGAGGTAGGGGTTGATCTCTACGTTCTCTAAGTGTTTGTGTTATGTTTTGATGCATTTCCTTTATATATTTCGTGCTCTAAGTGCTTGGGATGTGATCCTCCACCTATGGTGAAAATCTGTCAAAAACTACTCGTAATGGCATTGGTATCAATACCTCCTCAAAAAGGTATTGATACATTTTGATCTGTTCATTGGTGGACAATTGGTATCGATAACTCCTTAATGGTATCGATACCTTTTTTCTCAAAGACTCCAGAAAACTCTCGTTTGATTCCCAGTTGATTCGTTTGGTATCGATAACTCCTTAATGGTATCGATACCTTTTTTCTCAAAGACTCCAGAAAACTCTCGTTTGATTGCCAGTTGATTCGTTTGGTCGTGTGCTCGATATATTCTTTCCCTACACATCATTACTTATCGAAATGCTTGTTTCAAGTCTATCCGTGTATGATTAGTGACCTTTTTGATTTCCAAGATAATAATACTTATCATTGTACGCGTCATATATTAATGTGGTGAAATTGTCAACACACTTGATCTTATGCACAAACGGATAATGTTGGTTTAAAATTTATGAAAGATGCTTGAAGGACGTGAAATGCTTATTCCCTATCTTTGATTCCTCAACTTGTTATTTCGTTAACTTGATGACTGTGATACCTATCCCGAGAAAATGATATGTAGGACTTAGAGTAATGCGTGATGGATACATCTTGAAAATGAATGGAAATATATTTGGAAATGGGCATTTGAAGGGCACGTGATATTTCACATTGAGGACTTTAAACATTTGTTGGGTAAATATATCAACATGGATCATTAACAATATGTTTGATATACGGTTTCTTGCTTGAATAAAGTGATGGATTACATAATGGTTTGTGAAAATGAGAGGATGCATGATTGTTCAAGGAGAGAAGAGGCACTACATATGAGCGGGTCCATGATTGATGAGCGGGTATGCTTTAAGAAAGAGTGGGTCACGTTATTATGACGTTGGTATATTATTACCAGCATAGATGGGCATGGTGAACGTGGCATGTGAAATACGGAATATTATTATTATTATTACCAACATAGTTGGGCATGGTGAACGTGGCCTGTGAAACACAAAATATTATTATTAGTATTACCAGCATACCTGGGCATGGTGAACATGAACATGGCCTATGAAACACGAAATATTATTATTATTACCAGCGCAGCTAGGCATGGTGAACGTGGCTTGTGAAATACAAAATATTATTATTATTTCCAGCGTTGTTGGGCATGGGTGAATGGCCTGTGAAACACGGTTTAAGTTTAGTAATATAGTTGGATAAGAATATTAGGGATCTATAAATCCCAGTACAGATTACGGGACCCAAAACTCCCAGATGTACAAAGATATATAGAGCTAATAGAGGAGTTGAAGTAAAAAGAAAATTAGGTATTTAGCATGTGTGAACACTTAAGACTAAATAAAGAAGTTTACCTAAACGAAAGAGACGATTTTATAAATGTTAACACTTGAGCTTTAATATTGGTTCATATATCATCCATGAGTCATCACTTAACAACATAAAACATCGTATTTGTTCAATCACCGTGTTTGTCTCATGCTCATTTCATGCGCATTCATTTAGAGTTCGTAGATAAATCTCTACTAGGCTTGTGTAGCTCACTCTAACAATTTCAGGTAAAACTGCAAGGAGCACGAGTCTCTTGATTGGAGTGCATGATTGGATTTGAAAGGCATGCATTAGAAGAATTATCATTTTATCTCATAAACTTCATTTATGGAAGATAAAGTTGTAGTTCTATTCTTTGTACCATCTTTTGACTTTAATTTGAAAGTGTAATAACTTTATGTACTTGATACTTGTTTTCATATGGGATATGGGTACTCAACTAGATAATGTGTGTTGAATTTGAATATTTATAAATGAAATTAGATTTATTATTTTGAGAAAAATATGTTCAAAATCAAGGGTGTGACAGATCATTGGGGATGAAAGTGTCTTGCATTATCTTGGATAAGCTTACGCAATTTGTTCTAAATTCAAGGAAGCAAATGTTGTTTCTAATCGTTTTTCCTCTCACAGAAAGTAATTTTTGTGTTAATAGATAGTCTAGATTTAGGAGTAGATATTAGAAGCACTGAGAGGAGGGAGAGTTTATTGTGTGAATTGAATTGAATTTTTTAATTTGAATTCATTTTAATTGTAAAGATGACCAATGTAAATTGGATGGTCCTATGCATAGTACGAACATATGGTGCATTTAAGTAGAAATGTATGGGAGGTCAAACCATCACCATTTTTAATAAATTTCCATTTTTCGTAGGAAATTCACAAAAATCCATGCAATTAATGGGGATTGACGAAAAATTACAAACTTAAGCAATTAAGCATTAGTGTAAAACTAAGAAAGCTAATCAATGTTTTAACTTAAAAGTCAAGATGTAGAATTACACTCTTCATGTATGAAATAGAATAACTTCTTTCATAGTTTGTCAATGGAATAGAATTTAGAATTTGTCTTTCTAGTAGGAAGTAAAAACGTTGAAACTTATATTCTACAAAGAAAGTGCATGATTTATAGAATTGGGACCATTCTAGAAGGATTTCAAGAATATTTCTCATGGTGTAAACCTCTATAAATATAATACCAAAACAAATAAAGAATCACTTCATTTCTTTGCTTTGGAGTTGGTATGGATAACAACAAGAAAACAAAGGGTCACCAAAGAATCTACACCTCCAAAAGGCGTGAGAGGGAAGAAGATCGCCGCATCACTTTTTCAAAACGCCGATTTGGCCTTTACAAGAAAGGTAGTGAGCTTTGTACTCTTTGTGGTACTCAACTTGCCATCCTTATCTTCTCTCCTTCAAGCAAGCCTTTTTCCTTCGCTAACCCTGATATTGAGGTGATTGCTAGGCGTGTATTGGAAAATAACCCCGATCCAATGAAAATTCTTGATGGAGTAATGGATGCTTACCGTAGGAATAGGATCAATGACCTTAATACAAAAGTTACTATAGTAAGCCAGGAAGAGGAAGGTGAGAAGGAAAGGGGAATGAAGTTAGGCGCCAGATGGCAAAAGCCCGTCAAAACAAGCTTTTGTGTGAACAAAAGATTGATGAACTTAGTGATCATAGTTTTTTGAACATGAAAGATTTGCTGCTTGAGCTGCATGGGAAGATTAATAACCGTCTTGAGGAGCTCATTGATACTCAAATTGTTGCTACGTACAATTGAAGTTAATATCAATTCTTCGAGCTATGTCTATGGGGGCATATATTTGAAAAATTTCGAGTAATATATAAAATAAAATGATAATCCAGTGACATGATTAATAAAAATAAGGTTTATTCCATTCCTTAGTCCCTTGATCGATTTTATATTTGAAATGTTGATGATTCATTCTTTTCCAAGTGTGATGTTGAAAGCCTTCCAAGTGTTATGATGCTAAAGATCATTTCTACCCCGCACTCAAATTAATCTGAGAGTACATACCATAATCTTCTTTTTTTTCCGCACCCTCTTCTTGAAACAATCCTAAAGTTCATCAAAACATTCCACATATTTCTTTAATTGTTGAACATTAAGACTCACCCAAAAAAACTTTCGTGCAAGTTTCTTTCGTCAAACAATTCTACGAGGAACATTAAAATGGTACATTAATTGTATTATACCGTGCAAGGTTTTATCACTTGTATTATTTATATTTGATTTATTTATTAATCAGTATTCATATGACAATTAGAAAAATTTGTGGCATTGGCGGCAATAAATAATTTATTTCCAAACATTGAAAAATATACGTGCAATGAAAAGAAAGAACTTCCAATTCTAAAATTTTATGGGATTGAAATAAATAATTTATTTCCTAATATTTAAAAACATACCTGCAATGTGAGCTGTTGGTACATAATATTGATGTAAATGTCAGTTCTGTGAGCTATGGCTATGGGGCATATATTTGAATAATTTAGACTAATATATAAAATTAAATGATAATCCAATGACATGACTAATAAAAATAAGGTTTATTCCATTCCTTAGTTCCGTGATCTATTTCATTTTTGAACCGTTGGTGATTCATTCTTTTCCAAGTGAGATGTTAAAAGCCTTTAAGTATTATGGTGCTGAAGATCATTTCTATCTAGCACTCAAATTAATCTCAGAATATGTACCATAATCTTTTTTTTTTTTCCGTGCCCGCTTCTTGAAACTGTCCTAAAGTTTATTGAAACTTCAAACATATTTCTTTACTTAATGAATGTTTAAATGTCACCAAAAAACTTACCTGCAACTTCCTTTACTCTAACAATTCTACGAGGAACATTAAAATGGTACATTAATTGTATTATACCTCGCCTTCTTCTTGATTTTTTTTTTATAATTTTATCTATATTCCTATGACTGCTAGAAAAATTTGTGGCATTGGCGACATAAATAATTTATTTCCTAACATTGAAAAATATACGTGCAATGAAAAAAAAACAATTCTAAAATTTTATGGAATTGAAATAAGTAATTTATTTCCTAATATTAAAAAATATACTTGCAATGTGAGCTATTGGTACATAATATTGATGTAAATGTCAGTTCTGTGAGCTATGGCTACGGGGCCATATATTTAAATACTTTTGAATAATATATAAAATAAAATGATAATCCAAGGACATGAAAAATAAAAATATGGTTTATTCCATTCCTTAGTCCCTTGATCTATTTCATTTTTGAAACGTTGGTGATTCATTCTTTTCTAAGTGTGATGTTAAAAGCCTTACAAGTATTATATATGATGCTGAAGATCATTTCTACCTAGCACTCAAATTAATATGAGAATATGTACCATAGTCTTTTTTTTTTCGCACCCTCTTCTTGAAACTATCCTAAAGTTTATCGAAACTTCGAACATCTTTCTTTACTTAATGAACTTTAAAACGCCACCGAAAAACTTACCTGCAACTTTCTTTCGTCAAGCAATACTATGAGGAACATTAAAATGGTACATTAATTGTATTATGCCGTGCCATCATCTTCTTGATGGTTTTTTTTTTGTATCGGTAGTGATATGACTGTTAGAAAAATTTGTGGCATTGGCGGCCGTAAATAATTTATTTCTTGACATTGAAAATATACGTGCAATGAAAAAAAATAACTTACAATTCTAAAATTTACGGGATTGAAGTAAATTATTTATTTCCTAATATTGAAAATATACGTGTAATGTTAATTGTACAGGATTGAAATAATTTTTCTTCTACAGGTCTTCCATACTTTCAGCACACATTGATACCTTTCTAATTTTTTTTTTTGGGTAAATAATACCTTTCTAATTGATCTTTACTACTTCTTAGATGATCATAAAAAAAAATTCTTCATTAGGGAGTGATACTAACAATGTTACACCCTAACTTTTCTTTTACTAATAATAATTATTCGATTAGAAATTTGCCTTTCTAGTTGGATCCTATTAAATTATTGTTGTGTTCGCTACAGGTATTATAGTTTTGAGGGTATGAGTCTAATTCTCGTAGATTGCATTTATTAGGTCGTTTTCTTCTTTTAAGAGTTAGTGTTGATAATATTTGTTAATAGATTTTGTACCCTAGGGAGTATAAATATCCTAATTAATTGGTTAGCTACAATTAGGGGAACGTGGTTTAGTAGTGGGCTTCGAAGTATAAATTTATTTGCTAGGGTTTTATCACGAGAGAGAGAGAGAGAGAGAGAGAGAGAGAGAGAGATGAGCTGCAATGGTTTTTGACTGGTTGGAAATTAGGTAAGCTTGTTCTTGTTTTTCTTGTCCTCATTTTTCTTGTTTTCTATTTCTCACGTTCCAGCGATCATGGGTTCAAACTAAGAACTTTGGTTTATGTGGTGGTTCGGTTTAGTGAACTACTAGGAGTATACGTGGGTCATTTGGTTTTAAGTAATTGACACCGAAAGTTCTAGTTTCTGTTAGTAATTGGATGGTATATCCAATATTGTGCTGTGGAGGAGGAAAAGCTATATATGTATGTGGCCTATTCATGATTAAAAATTCCATGGAAGCCTTTTAATTCAATTAGTGGAGTTTTGTCCAATTGTGGTTTTCGATCATGAGGTATATAGTGCCATGTGAATGGTGGTCATGCATAGAGCATTAGAACAAGAGGTGCAGTGATTCATTGAAACAAAGACTCATTGGATTTAGGAATTGGGGATTTGATTTTTTCATTTTTTAGTGGCTTTAATTAGTTTTAGTTTTTGGCTTAGTTCCATTTTGGGGTAGTCTTGTATCAGTATAGATAATATTGTACTAGATATAATTAGTGATTACATGTTCTATTTTGTTCAGGTTAACCATTTTGCATGTTTGAGTTATATTATTTTTGCACTCAAGGTGAGTGGTAAGCATGTTAGGTATTTTCGAAACTTCCCCATGGAAATTAAACTATTCTATTGAAAAATTTATAATTGTTAATTAGAAAACAGAATCATTCTATTTGGTCATTTATGAGGCTTGCGATAAAGTGTTCCTTTTGGTAAGAACTTGGTTGATAATGGGAACATTTGTTTTTTGAAGTCCATGAAAATTAATCCTCAGTGTGCGGGTGACTCTGGTCACTAGGGGAAGAGATCGGGTTAGACCATGACCCTAGCTCAATGGCTGATTTTGACTGGATCTTTCTTGGGAAAAAGTTCCCTTGCTGCCTACTCGCGGTGACTACAAGTTCACATTTGGTAGAAGCAATGGACTAGTTGGGGTTGGCATTGTAGCTCGTCATCATGCAGTTTAAATATTGGGAACAGCTCTAGTTCCATTCCTTGGGTGTTCTCCCCTAGAGTTGCTAAAGTGTTGGGCTTTTGTGAGCATTGATTCTTGCTGCAAACAAAGGCTTTTCAAAATTTGTTGTTGAAGGTGACTCAATTCCGATTTTTCAAGTTCTTACTCAAGCTGGGAAATTATTCTCCAATTGTAGGTCTAATATTCTCTCAAATTGTCTATAGCTTCTCCCATTATTTTCCTCTTGTATTTTGAAATACGTTAAACATTTTTTCTATAGGGTAGCCTATTCGTTGGCTATGCAATGTCTATTAGGATCAAGGTTAGAGAAGTTGGGGGTCTTGTCCCTCATTTTTTAGTTAGTATTGCCCTTGCTGATGTTAGGTCTTCAGACTAGATTTCCTCTTATTTCTAGGGGAAAAAAATAACATTTCCTAGTTAGTAGTACATTGTAGGAAAAATGAACAATTTTTTTTAGATGACCAATCTAAATCTGTAGAAAAGTTAGTATATTAGGGAAAACGTGGACATTTCATCGATACTATTTGCTATATTTGTAAAGATTTTACAACATTGTTATTTTCTTTTTGAATAAGGTAACAAATATATATATTTTTAAAGCTGTGAAATCAAAAAATAGAAAAGGTGAAGTGTCACATGTTGCGGTGAGGGCGCTTCTCACAGAAACTAACTTTTGTGTTAATTTGTAGTCTAGATTTAGGAGTAGATATTAGCAGCGCTGAGAGGACGGAGAGTTTAATTACGTGAATTGATTTTAATTGTTTAATTTGAAGACAATTTAATTGTAAAGATGACCCATGTAAATTGGATGGTCCTATGCATAGTGCAGACATACAATGAATTTAAGTACAACTGTACGGGAGGTCAAGCCATCACCATTTTTAATAAATTTCCATTTTCATAGGAAATTCACAAAAATACAGGCAATTAATGGGGATTGACTATAAATTGCAGACTTAAGCAATTAAGCATTAGTGTAAAACTAAGAAAGCTAATCAATGTTTTAACTTAAAAGTCAAAATGCAGAACTAGGCTCTTCATGTATGCAATAGAATAACTTCTTTCACATGTTGTCAATGGAATATAATTTGAATTTGTCTTTCTATTAGGAAGTAAAAACGTTGAAACTTATATTCTACAAAGAAAGCGCGTGATTATGGAATTGGGACCATTCTAGAAGGATTTAAAGAATATTTCTCATGGTGTAAACCACCATAAATATAAAATACCAAAACAAATAAAGAATCACTTCATTTCCTTGCTTTGGAGTTGATATGGATAACAACAAGAAAACAAAGGGTTGCCAAAGAATCGACGCATCGAAAAGGCACGAGAGCAAATGTAAAGACCCAAAAAATTTAATTACTTTTTTGAAAAATCACTTTTTGAAGAAATTTTGATTTGGTAAATAAAAAGTCCCGGTAATTGTTCCTTAGATTTTTCTAATCACAACGGTATAATCGGAAGTTAATTTTGAGTAAAGCAAAGTCATCTTTCACCCATTTTCTTCGGAGAAAAATGTGCCATTTTTTGGTTTTGAACTAAAAGTGGAGGAATGAGATTTTGATGTGATTTGAATTTCAAAATTCTGGAAATGGTATTGTTTCCAAATGGGGGGTACTTCCTTATTTTCATAAATAAATTAAAATAAATAAAACTTAAGTTTGGTTTATGAAAATAAGTATTGTGGTCACATATTATATACACAAGTCACATTTGGGTGTGTAGTGTAATTATAGTCTCCCCCTCTCCACTCGATCGGCTCTCTCTCTCTCTCTCTCTCTCTCTCTCTCTCTCTCTCTCTCTTCTCCTCCATTTTTGCCACCTTCAAGCTCAAATCATGCCCTCCTCACGCAACCACTTCAAGAACCAAGGCCATTTTCATGTTCTACGCACCGTGGAGAGCTCGGATCACCTTGGATTTGCACCAAGAGCTCAAGTTTCAGGATTTTGTGGTTCAACACCTAGGGTTTCATCCATCCACCATTTTCAAGCAAAACCTTGAGGTAGGGAAACAAATTACTACATTATCTAGTTATATACTTATGATTTGTAGCATATATCTTGCTTTTGGCTTCAATTTCTTGAAAAATCATGTTTGCCCCTTTTGTGTGGGTTTTCCTTACTTTGATTTTGTGATCTTTGTAATTGATTATTGATTGATGAAATTGGGAGTGGAATTGACCTCCCTCCATGTTTAATTGTTGCCTAACATCTCTACTTTGAGCTTAAACTATCCCATTTGTGTTTTGGGTTGAAATTCCACACCTTAGAGGTGAAAATCTGCCATTTTTTGGACAAGGCAGCTGCTGCCCCTGTTTCTATGTTGCTGCCCCTGTTTTCTAGGTGGTTTTCGGCCACCCTTTGACGTCCGTTTGATCCCGATTGCCCTTTCCTTCTCGTAGTTGACCTTTGGTATCATTTGATTCATGTTTTGACTCGAGAATTATACAATCATAACTAAATATGTCACTTAATGATGCGTGAAAGGTTATTGGATTTTAAATGCATGTGTGAGAGTGCGTGTAACTCATTTTATCAAAAAAAGGGAATGCTTTGGTGAAATGAAATGGATAAATGGATTTTTTATGAAAGTTTTAATGAAATGTTTGTGATAGTGAATTAATGAGGTGTTTTAAACCAATGTCATCATTTGGTAAAATTTTTGATAAAGGCACGTGGGGCCTAAGGAACCCGGTAGAGGCATGAGGGACCTATGGAACCCGGCAGAGGCAAGCGGGGCCTGCAAATACCTAGCAAAGGCATGCGGGGCCTATGGAACCCGACAGAGGCAGACGAGGCTTACAAACACCCAGTAAAGGTACCGGGGCCTACGGAACCCGGCAGAAGCAAGCAGAGCCTACAAATACCCAACAAAGGCACACGGGCCCTACGGAACCCGACAAAGGGATTAAATCCCTAGTACTAACGAAAATGATGTTTTCTTCAATTAAAAAAAGAAAAAAAAAGAGATTTTGGACTATTTATTGTGTTTTGTCGAAACTTGACTTGTGGACTTGGTTTTAAACTTGTGCGAGTAACTTGGGTGATCTTGGTGAAACAAAATGGAAATTTGGGTGATGTTGAGTACTCGGAAATGAAAATGTTTTGAGGTACATATAGTATTTTGGTGAACATTAGTTACTTGGACATAATTTTGGATACGTGTGATACTTGGTGATTTTGACAAACTTAATGAATTAATGGGTATCTTGGGACACCTTGAAATCATTTTGGACACTTGATGTTAATTTGGACGCGTGGGTACTTCTTGGACACATCTCGCATGTCTTAGCTTCTGTTATGTTCCTTGATCTTTTCTTCTCATGTTAACCCACATAATGTGCACTCATCTAATTTATATGCCTAGCAGTTGTAGTATGGTTTCCCTACGAGCTCACCCTATCATTTCAGGTACACGGCATGGAGCACGAGATTGGATGCTTGTGGAGTGATACATTTATGTGAAGCTAGCTTATGCATGCATGAAGTATTTTTCCCATCTCAAGTTTTGTATTTTGATAAATGACAATGTGACTTTTGGTTATTCAATCTTTTGACAATTTGGACTTATATAATAACTTAGGGGATAATATTTGATTTCACCATTGGGGCAAGGGTGCCCAAATACTTGATTTGCCAATGGATTAGTGATGTACGTTTTTTAATGGAAACCTCTTGGGGAGGATTTATGGAAACATTTTATCATTTTACTTATTAATTGAAAGGAATTCCTTTATTTTTGTTTTTATAAAAAAATGAGGGCGTGACAGTGAAGAAGACGACCTCATAACTTTTTCAAAATGCTGAGTTGGCTTTTACAAGAAGGGGAGTGAGCTTTCCACTCTTTGCGGTACTTAGCTTGCCATTCTTGTCTTCTCTCCTCTAGGAAAGCCTTTTTCTTTCATCCACCCTAATATTGAGGTGATTGCTAGGTTTGTATTGGAAAATAAGCCTCGATCCAATGGAGTAATGGATGTTTATCATAGGAATAGGATCAATGAGCTTAATGAAAAACACACTATAGTAAGCCATGAAGGGGAAAATGAGATTGAATGGGGAATGATTGATGAACTTAGTGATTATGATGTTTCAAATGTGATTGATGAACTTAAAATTTAACTTATAGCTCAGATGGAAAAAGCCCATCAAAACAAGTTTTTGTGTGAACAAAAGATTGATGAACTTAGTGATTATGATGTTACAAATGTGAAAGATTTGTTGCTTGAGCTGCGTTGGAGGATTAATAACCATCTTGAGGAGGTCACTAATACTCAAGTTGTTGGTATGCACAGTTGAAGTAATTGTCAGTTTGTCGAGCTATGTCCCTGGGGGCATACGTTTGAAGAATTTTGACTAATGTACGAAATAAAATGAGATCCAATGACATGATTAATAAAAATAAGGTTTATTCCATTCCTTTGTCCCTTGACCTATTTCATGTTAGAAATGTTGATGATTCATTCTTTTCCAAGTGTGATGTTGAAAGCCTTCCAAGTATTATGATTCTAACGATCATTTCTACCAAGCACTCAAATTAATCTGAGAGTACGTATCATAACCTTTTCTTTTTTCGCACCCTCTTCTGGAAACAATCCTAAAGTTCATCAAAACTTTGCACATATTTCTTTACTTGTTGAACTTTAGTACTTCACCAAAAAAACTTACCTGCAAGTTTCTTTCGTCGAACAGCTCTACAAGGAACATTAAAATGGTACAATAATTGTATTATAACGGAAAAGGTTTTATCACTCGTGTCATTTATATTTGATGGTTTTTTTATCGGTATTCATATGACTATTAGAAAAATTTGTGGCATTCGCGGTCGTAAATAATTTATTTCCAAACTTTGAAAAATATACGAGCAAGAAAAAAAAGAACTTACAATTCTAAAATTTTATGGGATTGAAATAAATAATTTATTTCCTAATATTAAAAAAGGTACCTGCAATGTGAGCTATTGGTACGTAATATTGATGTAAATGTCAGTTCTGTGAGCTATGGCTATGGGGCATATATTTGAATAATTTCGACTAATATATAAAATAAAATGATAATCCAATGACATGATTAACAAAAATAAAGTTATTCCATTCCTTCATCCCATAATCTTTTTTCTTTTTCGCACCCTCTTCTTGAAACAATCCTAACGTTTATCGAAATTTCGCACATATTTCTTTACTTGTTGAACTTTAAGACTTCACCAAAAAAACTTATCTACAAGCTTCTTTCGTTGAACAGTTCTACAAGGAACATTAAAATGGTACACTAATTGTATTATACCCTACAAGATTTTATTACTTGTGTTGTTTATATTTGATGATTTTTTTTGTACCGGTATTCATTTGACCGTTAGAAAAATTTGTGGCATTGGCGGCCATAAATAACTTATTTCCCAAGATTGAAAAATATATTTGCAATGAAAGAAAAGAAGTTACAATTCTAAAATTTTATGGGATTGAAATAAATAATTTATTTCCTAATATTAAAAAATGTACCGGCAATGTGAGCTATTGATACGTAATATTGATTTAAATGTTAGTTCTGTGACCTATGGCTATGGGGGCCTCTATTTGAACAATTTTGACTAATATACAAAATAAAATGATAATCCAATGAATGATTAATAAAAACCACTGACCAATTCCTGCGAAGAAAAAAATTTAGTGAAATGCCCCTAATTTTTAAAAGTTGAAAATTCAAAAAAAACAAAAAAAAAAACTTGTACCTTTGCTGACCACCACCCCACTTTCCGACAACCAAATTTTTTTGTAAAATGTCACCACCAATCAGCCCGAGGTCTGAAACCTGACACCAACCTTCTAGTATGAGAACAATTGTGTACAGAGAATGGAATAGAGACAAATTTGTGTTGAATGCCAGAGCTCTCTAGTCCTGTCTTTCTAGTCCCCATAAATTTATGCATATATGTAGATAGAAAAACCAATCAAAGGGGTAAACACATATTTTTGGTGGATTGGTGGAAGAGAATCAGCTATTTGGAACCAAAATTTTAAGGGAAAATTATGTCAGTGCATGGGTTTATGGAGGGGTTTGGTTATGCAAAGCTTTCTGGCCAAGGATACATAGTCTTCTCCCCGAAGTTTCTATGTAACGGAAAGAGAGATTTAACCTTATAATTCACTCATGAGGTTGCCAATTGGAAAAATGTTGTACCATATATTCTAGAAAGAAAGTGAGTCATTTACTAAATTGGGACCATTCTCAAAGGGATTTTAGGAATTATCATGGTGTATCACCTCTGTAAATATAAAATACCAAAACAAATAAAGCATCACTTCATTTCCTTGCTTCAGAGTACTGTTTTACAAAAGCATTTTTGATACTAGTGGTGTTGCACATGGTTTTTTCCTAAATATGATACATGTTCTTGGTCTATGTTTTGTTTGTGTTTAGCATAGGATTGGAAATTGGTGCTTCATAGTTATCTTGCTTGACAACAGAACAAATAAATCCGACAAGTAATATTACATTGTGAAAGCAATTGTTATAAGAATATGAAATCAAAATACATGAATATAGAAGGACAAACAAAATGTGTAAAATTGTTGTTCCAAGGGGGCAAAAAATATATGGTTAGAATTGGTTGAAAGTTCAACATAGATATGACATTGTTGTGTGGTAATCTTTTTTGGTTGGGTGGTACCTTCTTCTTTTTTGATGTTACCTGCATAAATAAGTAAATGCACTTTATTATCCCTTATTATTATAATATAAATGGTCAATTCGCAATGTGAGTTCGAAGTTATTCCTTTCATATAGATATTCTGTAAGCATTTTGATACTTTTTTGTATGGTCCTCGCGTATGAGTCAGAGTACCATGGCCTTCATTACACTGGGGGATCATTTTGTTTGAAGTTTCTTGGTTTTTATGATGCTCCTTGGTCATCCTTTCTGGCATTGGATATGGGATGAGTAAAATATGTAAATGCGACTTGTTTTTTTCTTGAACTCAACCACTTGAATTTGTTTCTTTGTGTAATTCAACCTTAACTATTGGACCTATGGCTTCTTCTTGGTCAACACTGCCAATCATTGTTATCCAAGTGTTGTGTTCTTTTTTTCCAATCGATAAAACATTTTATTCAAGTTTAAACCACTGCAGAAACATTCAAAGATACTTCCCTACTAATCCAGTTTGGAACACTCTCTTGCCAAATTAGAGGGCCATCTAGAGATAGGGCAAACTTGGCTATCGCATTAGCCACCCTATTACAAATATGAGAAACAAAACCAAAAGAACAAGAAATAAATTTATCAACTAACAATAATGTATCTTTGATGTTAACATCTAGGCATGCCTTGACTGGTGAAAATCCCTGAAGCATCTTGATCACCGATTGTGCATCTCCTTCCACCACATAATTATTATCCCAAGAGCAAAGTAGCGAACCCAAAGCAAACCGAATACCTTCCACCTCAACCATTTCGGCAGACAAACTACAAGCAATTGGTAAGGCAGCAACTCCTATAACATTACCATGATGATTGCGCACCATTACACCTACACCACCTCTTCGCTTCGCCACACCAATAGCTCCGTCCACATTAATTTTCAATACTCTAAACTCGGGAGGTAGCCACCATTGAGGCTCAATATCAGAAGCACCTCGATCACCTTTGTGCTCTTTTCGTATCACCTGTAAAAGCATATGGTGTTCCTGCAAAGCACAATCAAGAACTTCCATCTCCGTTGTCCACTTTTGCTTGAAAACCCAATTGTTCCTTGCAATCCAAATGTGCCAGCCAATTGTAGCAAATAACCCCCGTAGCCTCCGTTTGTGCCTCACCATTAACTTTAGTTCCCAGCTCCTTCCACTTACTTCTCAATTGTGACGAGTTAATATTTTTCTGGTTGAAATCTAAAGGGTGATAACAACCATATTTTCATAGCCCTATCACAATTAAAAAACATATGAGAAGGAGTTTCTTCTGCCATTCCACACGAAGGGAAAATTGGATCTATCTGAATCTTCCTCTGAGCTAGTGCCCTATTAACAGGTAATATCTCATGTAAGCACTGCCAAAGAAACATCTTTAACTTTGTCGGAGCCTTCTTATGCCACACCCTTTTCCAAAAACCCTTCATATTCATCATCTCCACTCAGTTGGCCTCCCCCCGATCTTCAACCGTTGTCACTCCCTCAAATTTAATAAACCAAATATACAAAATATGCACGTGGAACAAGTCAAAAGTTTTACAATTTTTCTTTGAATAGTCAAAGTCAACAAATACATTCTCACCAATACGAACAAACGGGTTCTAACTACTAGTGACCATAGCCCAAATGCATAAATACCAACTTTAAAAGTTATTACATTGGCCCAAATAGTCAAAATGATTAACATATTGAAGTTACAAAACCATCTTTCAAAATTATTAGAAAAAGATGAAAAAATAACTTTGTGCATGTACAAACTTCATTTATGCATAACTTCACAAGCAACCCATCTCATGCTCCATGCCGAGTACCCTGAAAATTGATAGGTTGAATAATGAATGAGTATGGGGATGGACACGACCAATGTACATGGTTAAAATGAACAGAAGGCTATAATTCGACCACGAAGTAACCAAAATGTATCCAAGTGTCCAAGATGTGTCCAAGTATTCCAAAACAATTTTAAGTATCCAACCAAAGTCTAAGTAGTTATCAAAATTCTCATTTTCGCATACTAAAAGCCAATTTTTGCCAAATACGCCAAGTTAACCCAATTACATCAAAACCAACATTTCATAAGAAAATATTCTTCAATTTTATTAGGGAAGTATCCCTCTGCCGGATTTCATGGGCTCCGTGCACCGTTGCCGGATTTCGTGGGCTCTGTGCACCCCTGGCTAGGGACACCAAACGGGTGATCCCTAGAATTCATTTTATCTAATAACATCAATTATAAACTATTTGTCTTTCAAAAGTTCCCAAAGTTCCCATTTATTCCAAAAGTTCACCGTTTTCGCCAAGAAGCGTCAACTGACGCGTGTCTAATTCATAAAACAAAGACATTTGTTAAATCACGTGTCCAGGAGTCAAATTCGTGAATTTAAAGTGAATTCGGTATTCAAAATGATGGTACGGGTGAAATACACGAAGGAATGGACGACCGAGGATCAAACGGACGTCAAAGGGTGACCGAAAACCACCCCAAAGACAGGGGACAACCGCTGGAAAACAGGGGCAGCAACTACACTGTCCATAAAATGACAGATTTTCACCATAAAAGGTGTGAAATTTCAACCCAAATGCAAGTAATGTTTTTGGCTAAAAATTGGATATGTAAGAACCCGTATGAAAAATCAATTTTTGGAGAAGTTTCAATTTGGCCAAAAAAAAATGCCGGTAATTGTTCCTTGGATTTTTCTAATTACAACGGTATAATCGGAAGTTATTTTTAAGTAAGGTAAAGTCATCTTTCGCCTATTTTATTCGGAGAAAAATCTGCCTTTTTTTCAGTTTTGTACTAAAAGTGGGGGGATGAGATTTTGAGTCCTTCTATTGGTATCGACGGGTAGGTACCGATGGGGTACCGACGGCGTCGGTCCCTTTAGATTTATCGTGAGATTTTGATGTGATTAGAATTTTAAAATTTTAGAAATGCCATTGTTTCCAAATGGGGGGTACTTCCTTATTTTCATATATAAATTAAAGTAAAGAAAATCTTTACTTAAGTTTGGTTTATGAAAATAAGTATTGTGGTCACATACTATATACACAAGTGACATTTGGGTGTGAGGGGTAATTAGGGGGTATAATAAGTAGTGTGGGGCAAATTTGAAAAAAAACAAAATATCTCACTCTCCCTCTCTCCTCCACCGATCGGCTCACCCTCCCTCTCTCTTCTCCTCCATTTTTACTCACTTCAAGCTCAAAACTCTCCCTCCCCACTCAATCTCTTCAAGAACCAAGGCCATATTCACGTTCTACGCACCGTGGGGAGCTTGGGTCACCTTGGATTCACACCGGGAGCACATAATTCGGGATTTGGGGCTAGGGCTTCATTCATCTCCATTTTTCAAGCAAATTCTTGAGGTAGGGGAACAATGTCTACTCTCTCTAGTTATATGCTTATGATTTGTTGCACATACTTGATTTTTGGCCTCAATCTCCTTGAATTTCATGTTTTCCCCAATTTGTGTGGGTTTTTCCACTTTGATTTCTTGATCTATGAATTTGCTTGTTGATTGGTGAAATTCGGAGTGAAATTGACATCCCTCCATGTTTAATTGTTGCCTAGCATTTCCAATTTGAGCCTAAACTATCTCTATTGTGATTGGGTTGAAATTCCACGCTCTAAGGGTGAAAATCTGCTCAGACTACTGTTCATAGCTACTGCCCCTATAATTTCCAGCCACTGCCCCTGTTTTTGGGGTGATTTTCGGTCACCCTTTGATGTCCATTTGGTCCCCGATCGCTTATTCCTTCATAAAATTGACATTTGGCATTACTTGCAACCATGTTTTGACTCGAGGACTTTGATTTTATAAACAAATATGTCATTTTGCATCACATGAAAGTTTGATGGTTTTTAGAAAGCGTGGGTGTGTGTGTGCATCGCCCTTTTTATCGAAAGATGTGAAATAATGAAATGAAATTTGGAAAACGGACTTGTTATGAAATGTTTGGGATAATGGGATATTCTTAAACCGATACCATCATTTGGTAATTTTTTTTTTTGATAAAGGCACGCGGGGCTTATGGAACCCGGCAGAGGCACGCGGGGCCTATGGAACCCGGCAGAGGGGTTAAATCCCTAGTACTAAATGAACATGATGATTTTTCTTCAATGAAAGAAATGAGAATTGAAGTTTTGTACTATCCTTAAAGTTTTGTCGAAACTCATTTTGTAAACTTGATTTTGACTTGTGTGATGAACTTGGGTGGTTGGGTGAAATGAAATGGATATTTGGATTATATTTTGGACACTTAGAAAGGACTTTTGAAACATGAGTTGTGGGTGGATACTTGGAAATCACTTGGATACGTTGAAACTTTCTAAATTCTTCCTTTCTTCCTCCATGACTTGGATACTTGGACTCGCATATGAATAACCGTTTGACATATTTTACTCTCATGTGCATGCATCATATTCATATACCTAGCGTTAGTAGAATAGTTCTCCTACGAGCAAGTGTGCTCACCCTATCATTTTCAGGTACCCAGCTTTGATCGTGCATGGTTTGGAATGCATGACTTGGATGATGAGCATACATGGCATGGAGTTATTTACTTCATCTTCTACGCATTTAAACTTTCTTTTGGGGAGATGTTAATGTAACTCTAATTTCCTTTACCATCTTTTGACTTTGGATTTGTAAAAAAACTTATGAGATATTATTTCGACTTCACCTTCGGGGCAAGGGTGCCCAAATATTTGAATCACAGGATGTTATTTAATTTCACCTTTGGGGCAAGGGTGCCCAAACTTTATTATTTGATTACACCTTTGGGGCAAGGGTGCCCAAACATTTGATAGCCGTTGGGCTAATGATGTATTCTATTTATGGAAATCTTTATCTTTTAACTTGGTTATTGTTTGAGATTCTTTTATTTATGTTTTAAAAAAAATAATAAATAAATAAATAAATGAGGGCGTGACAAGATATGTAGAGCAACAAATGGAGATCATGGGAGGGTAATTCAACCAACAATTGCATCAAACAAGTACTCAAATCATAGATCACAAAATCAAGCTCAAACAAATCCACTATGGAAGAATTTCATGAATTTGATGGAATTTAAGAACTAGAACAAGATATATGCTATGCATCACATAGATACAACTAGAGGGAGTAGAATTTGTCTTCCTACCTCATGGGTTAAGCTCCAAATGTGAAAAGAAATGAAAACCCTAGGTTTAGAAGCTCCCAACCCAAAATGCTCCCTTCCCACGTGAAACCAACGAACCCCAGAATCCATATCACACGTAGAAGAAGTTTCTTGGGTTGAATCTTGAAGAGATTGAGTAAGGGGAGTGAAATTTTAGGGAGAAAGTGGAGAAAATTTGAGAGGGAGAAGAGAGAGAGGGGTGTGATTTTCTTGTCCAAATGAAAGACTAACATGTCTTATATACTCACACCCCTTTACGCTTGCACTCCTAAACTTTCAAATGTGTTTTAGAAAGACCCTAATGCAATCCAATGCTCTCTCATTGAGCCCTTAAGTTAGAATTCAATTCCTCACATTAACCAAATATTATTCCAGAAAAATTATGTAAAATTACGGGTCCTTACACATTGTGCCAACAAGGCATGTTCCAGCACTATACTTATTTTCAGAAACCAAACTTAAGTAAAGACGATAACTTTGAGTTTTCTTTAGTTTAATTTATTTATGAAAATAAGAAAATACCCCCCATTTGGAAATAATGGCATTTTCAAAATTTTAAAATTCTAATCACACCGAAATCACATCCCCCCACTTTTAGTACAAAACTAAAAAGTGACAGATTTTTCTCCGAATAAAATAGATGAAAGATAACTTTGCCTTACTCAAAAAAAACTTCTAATTATACCATTGTGATTAGAAAAATCCAAGGAACAACTACCGGGACTTTTTATCGGCCATATCTAAACATCTCCAAAAAGTATTTTTTTTACACGGGTCCTTACAGCTGTCCTACTCTGCATGATATCCTTAGCAATAACATAAGCTAATTTAACTAAAAATTGTCCATCAATCGTACACTTCCAAATCACCCTATCTACCATGCCAGTCACACTCAAGGGAATACTCAAGATCTGCTCCACATCTCGCTCCACAAAAGTCAGTCTAATCAATGGCTCTTTCCATGCCATACAGCTCCCATCAATTAGCTCACTAACATCCACCAGATTACTTACATTTTTAGGCATTAAAATTTTTGGGTAATGCTCATCTATCAGCCATGGGGTGTCCTAAATCTTCACCTTTGCTCCATTACCAACTCTCCATCTCCAGCCCATTTTAATCACCTCCTTACTAGCCAAAATACTTTTCCACGCCCAAGACGATAGCGGTTTTGATTGGGCATCCAGGAAAGAGGAATTGCGGAAGTACTTTGCTTTAAAGACTTTAAAAAACAAGGACTCATCACCTATAGTAAGTCTCCAGCCTTGCTTTGCTAATATCGCTAGATTGAATGCTTCCATATCCCGAAATCCTAACCCACCCATGCCTTTGACTTGCATCATCCTCTCCCATCTCATCCAATGCAGCTTTCTCCCATCCAATGCAGCTTTCTCCCATCCATTGCCCCTCACCAGAAAAACTTAGCAATCAAAGAGTTGAGCTTCTTGCATAATACAACCAGAATTTTGAAACAAGCCATGGTGTAGATTGGTAGAGACAACAAGACATGCTTAGCTAATACCTCCCTACCATGATGGTTTGTGAAATGCCCTATCCAGCTCGCAACCTTCTTCCTCACCACATCTTCAATATACTTTAGTGCATCCCTTTTAGACCTTCCAATAATGTGTGGCATCCCCAGATACTTCCCTTCCTCTGAGCTGTTGCTAAACCCAAAAATACTTCTACATTCATCTCCTTGGTTTCTTGGAGTGTTTGAGCTAAACAAGATGGAAGATTTAGCCACATTAATTAATTGTCCAGATGCTTTTTTATAGAGTTCCAAGATACTCCTTATCTCCTCTCTCTCTCTCTCTCTCTCTCTCTCTCTCTTATTAGCTTTGCAATACACCAGTGAGTCATCCGCAAACAAAAGATGGGAAATCAATGGACCGTTTCTATAGATTTGAATTCCTTTGAGCTGTTCTTGGTCTTCCTTATCCTTTAACAAACTGGAAAAGCCCTCTACACATAAAAGAAACAACAAGGGAGATAATGGATCACCTTGACGTAATCCCTTCTACGGCTTGATAAATCCATACTTGTGACCATTCACCGTTACCGAATAAGAGACTGTGGTCACACAATTCATTATCCAAGCTACCCATTGATCAGCAAAGCCCATACATCTCATGACTGCCTCTAGATACCTCTATTCCACCCTATCATAAGCTTTAGACACATCTAGCTTTAAGGACATAAACCCACCCTTCCCCCTTCTCTTGTTCTTTAAAAAATGCACTACCTCGTGGGCCACCAATATGTTATCCGAGATCTGCCTATTCTGAACAAATGCACTTTGATTTACACTTATTAAACTAGGCAAGGTCCTTTTTAATCGATTGGAAAGCACCTTCGCAATGATTCTATAAAAAACATTACATAACGATATTGGTCTAAATTACGATACCTGCAGCGGAGTTTTGACTTTGGTGATGAAAACAATTTGAGAGTGATTCAAACTCTTTAAGATGTGGCCTGATTGAAAAAATTGTTGCACTGCCTTAACAATGTCCACACCCACCACTTCCTAGTACTTCTGATAAAAAACCGACTGTCATTCCATCTGCACCTGGAGCTTTGTTAGGGTCCATATCAAAGAGAGTTGCCTGAATTTTAGCCGCACCAACCGGATGTGTAAGAGATTGGTTCATCTAATCAGTAACCTGCACTTTAATGGTATCAACCACTTCACTAATTTGAGTTGTGCCCTCAGATTGAAAAATGCTCTGAAAATACTGCACAAACTCCTTAGCAATTGCATCTCGGTCCTCATGCCAATTACCAAATTAATCCTAAATGCCTGAAATGGTATTCCTCTTCCTTCTTTGTGTGACTTTAGCATGGAAAAATGAAGTATTACGGTCTCCCTCCACCATCCATGAAATTCTAGCTTTTTGCCTCCAATAACTTTCCTCTTGTATCCAGGCTTCTCCCAATTCTTTCTCTAACACTCGAATCTTCCCCATTTCCCCTTGTACACGCTCCTCTCGATATCTTTAAGCTGAGTTTGAACCACATTAATCTTTTTTCTCGCATTGAAGCTTCTGTTTTTCCTCCAAACCCTTAATTCCCTATGCGTGTTCTGGACTTTGTGAAAAACTTCAAACATCTTCGATCCTTGTACCTGAACCTGCCAGCTCTTATGAACTACATCTTGACATCCTAGATCCCCAGTCCTAGTGTTGTGTTCCGTAGTCCTTAAAAGTGATGTTAACGCTTCAAATAATTTGAAGGACTCCATTTTAGGATACTTGTAGTTTTTTTCCCTTACCTGAAAGATAAAAATTAATGTTAATCCCTATGCAGCATACAATGTGTCAAAGCATGTTACATGAAGTGGCAGTTTGAAGTCAACATGACCAACGTACATGAGAGTTTGAGACAACACATACAAATACAAAACTTTGAAAAATACATGAGAGTTTGAGAAAACACATACAAATACAAAACTTTGAAAAGTACATTTTTATAAGTGCATCCTCACATAAAAATCATTGGGAAAAAAGATCTCTTGCAAACAATTTATTTTACTTTTTATTTTTTGATGTGATCAATTAAAATGCACATTAGTGGTTTGAGTGTCAATCGATCCATCTTCTCTATTATAACCATTTTCGTATTGGAGTCGCAGTGGTGTCACAATCATAGTGTGCTATGTAATCTGTGTGGCATATACGTGGGTTGAAGACGCCTCTTTATACTTAGAGCCCAAAGAAGTCTAGAACTATCTATATAATCTAGTGTACCCAGTATAATCTGAACTAAATCCCATATGATCTAATCAAATCTACATAATCTAGTGTATCTGTTATAATCTAACAAAATCCAATGAGATCTTAGCAAATCTCATTGGATATCCCATGTTAGGATGCCAAATCACTTATTACAAACTGTCCATTGCTTGCATGCGAAGTTCTTTCCATCGCGGCAACTACGTGCCTCATTCTTGTACTGTTATGCTCTTAATAGGGTTGTGTGGACCGTGCCATGCGGTGTATGATGGAAAGTGAAAAATGAATGGAGTCACCACCTGGGGTTTATTTAGAAAATGATTTTGGTACTCGAGAAATTGTTGAAAAGTAATTTATGACTCTCGTGCTGCTATTAAAAAAAACAGAAGAAGATTTGTTCTTCGAAAAGATTATTTGGATCCAAAAGCCAAGTTACAATCAGGGAAGGTTTTTTCAAAAGCACCCTGCTCCCCTGGATAATTTCCGGTCTCTACAAATATTTGTGGGATTTTCAGAAAATATTTTATTTTGAAATTTTAACAAAAGTATGTAAAACAAGAACAATAATAATGAACAAGGAATTTACAGAACAATAATGGAAATAAAATGAAATATGTAAACTGAACGATAAATAAGGGAAACTTGAGAGAGAACGGCGTAATAACAACAGCTTAATACCAGAGAATATCCAAAACAGAGCATAATTTTATCTAAAACAGAAGAGGCTTCTGACCTTCCAAAAATTAGCCACTCGGCCTAACCGTGTCGGCTGCCAGGCCAAACATGTTGGCCACCCGGTCAACCTTTCTCAGTTTTTTAGAAAACTTTGCAAACTGGAAAAGCACCTTGAAAGCCTTCCTATTTGGGAGAAATTGATCTCTTTGCATTTAGAAACAAACTTGGAAAGTGGATTTGGAGAAAGTTGTACCCTAGGTAGGGTCGTGCTGTGCGATAATGGAGAATACTGCACAATACAAACCCGTAGGGGTGGATTTTTGTTTGAAACAAGGTTATCCAAACCCAGGAATGATTACGGGAATCATCCTGAATCTGGATAACTCCCCTCAGAACACTGGAAAATCAATTAAATAAATGAAGTACCTTTTTGGAACGAAACTATCGAGCCACGAAAAGTTTTTGCTTTCTTTCTTTTGGGAAAACCTTAGTAGGAATGTTTTTTGATGGCTACGGGATGGATGAAAGAGAGAGAATAAGGAGGAGAGGAGGGTTTCGATGGTGATGGTTTCGCAGTGTTTCCGTGTGTTGATCAATGGAATTCTCTTTGTCATCCCTTTGCATTCGCTGAGCTGGCAAATATATTCTCAGCCAAGAAATCTCATCCCAAGGAGATCCACCAATGATAACATCATCATCACTCAAGAGATCTTGCATACTCTTCGCTCAAAAAAAGGAAAAAAAAGGGGTATCATTTTGAAAATTGATCTTGAAAAAGCATATGACAAAATTTCTTGGAAATTTTTACTTGATACTCTGATTTTCTTCAATTTTAACCCAGGACTTCCCTCATCATGAGTTGTGTCTCTAATGTTAAAACCTCCATCCTTTTGAATGGAGAAACATTAGATGAATTTTCCCCGGGTCGTGGTTTAAGACAAGGAGACCCCTTATCCTCCTATTTGTTTGTCTTATGCATGGAGAGACTTTCTATCCTCATTGACAACAAATGTGCTAATGGTAATTGGAAGGGCATTAAAGCTTCTAGAGATTCTAATGCTTTATCCCACATTTTCTTTGCGGATGATCTTATTTTATTTGGGCAAGCAAATCTCTCTAGCTGTAAGGACATTATGGATGTCCTTTCTGAGTTTTGTACTCTCTCAGGTCAAACGGTGAATCTCTCTAAGTCTAAGCTATACGTGTCCCCTAATGTTACTCGTAAAATAGCTTGGCGTTTAAGTAACTTTTGCAGTATAGCTCTCACCTCTAACCTTAGAAAGTATCTTGGCGTTCCCCTTCTCCATAAAAGGGCCAGCAAGGCCCACTTCAAACAAATTGTTGAAAAAGTCCAAAGTAGACTAGCCAGTTGGAAAGCGAACACACTTATGATTGCTAAACGGGCCACGCTTATCCAAGCCTCCTCTTCCACCATCCCTAGCTACACAATGCAAAATATGCAACTTCCTGCTAGTGTGTGTGAAAAACTTGATAACTTGAATAGAGATTTTCTTTGGGGAGATACCTCGGATAAGAGGAAAATCCACCTTGTGAAATGGCATACCATCTGCAAGAGTAAGGATACTAGTGGGCTTGGTTTGAAAAAAGCTAAAAACCAAAATTTAGCTTTATTAACTAAACTTGGCTGGAAACTTGTCAATAATGATAATAGCCTTTGGGCTAATATCCTTAGGGACAAGTATCTCAAACATCACACTTTTCAATCTTGGCCCAACGATAGACCTGCCTCTCATTTTTTGCGTAGCATCACACACACTAGAGATATTCTTAAAAAAGGTACCAAATGGAATATTGGAGATGGGAACTCTGTTGACCTGTGGAATGATTAGTGGTGTGGCACATGCACCCTTGCTTCAAAACACCCTAGAATACACACACAAGGTAATATGAAGGTGGCGGACATTATTGTTAATGGTTCTTGGAAGTTGAACTTAATTGACCACATTGTGGACAGTACATCTCGGGAAAACATTTTAATGTTTCCCTCCCTATTCACTCCCAGGCTATGGATCACCCTAAATGGGTGGATTCTCCTAATTGTGAATGTTCTGCTGCTGCCATTTATAATCTTATCAATAAGGACCCTACTGATACGAAAAGATGGAAGTGGTTTTGGAAATTAAAGCTCCCTCAAAAATTTAGAACTTTCATTTGGCTTTTTTTCCATAACAAACTTCCCACTAACCTCCTTCGTGCTAGGAGAGGAATCACAACTTCAGATATGTGTCTAAGACGTGATAACTCACCTGAAAACATTGATCATTTGTTCAGGGGGTGTCCTAAGGCTGCTGCCCTTTCGGACACTATTCCCTCGGGCCAGAGAATGAGAGATGGCTTTGTGAATTCCACTTTGGAATGGATCTCGACAAATTTGAAAAAACAAAAAATTCTTAGAATAGGAACTAAGGTACCTTGGAATGTGTTATTTTGTGCCACTCTGTGGCATAATTGGAAGGATCGAAATAGAAAAAGTTTCGACAATTTTGATTCTAATCCGGATGTGAGTTCCAAGGTCCTTTGTTCGTATACTACCGAGATAGTGGAAGCCTACAAATCCATTCTCATGTTTGGCCCTTTGAAACGCAAACTTACACCTTGGTCTCCCCCCGCTACAGGTAACATAAAGCTTAATACAGATGGTTGTTGGTATGAGAGCACTCGGAAAGCTGGCTTTGGAGGAATTTTCAGAAATGACCAAGGTACTTGGTGGCTGGGATTTCATGGAAAACTAATGGAAGTTCAAGCCTAGAGACAGAAATCTGGAGTATATATAGAGGTCTTACCATAATCTTAGAGAAAGGGCTATCAAATGTGCATATTGAATCGACTCTCTTACATCAGTCCTATTGTTCAATGATGGTCCAAGTGCAAATAATCCCCAAAGTAACATATTGCATGATGAAAATTACCTCTTATCTCGCACAGGAAGCACTCTATCACATGTCTACCGTGAAGCCAATACTTGTGCAGATTGCCTAGCTCACCTGGGAGCAGAACAAGAACAAGATCTGGTGGTCTCTCTAACTCCACCAGTGGAGATAAGAGAGTTCATGATAAGAGATAATCTCAACCTCCGTCATATCTTGGACTAATCAATGGATCCTCCAATAACATCTACTATGTTTACTTCTATGTTTATGACTATATTTCTGTGCTTATTTACTATGGGCTCTAGTATTTGTACTGAACTTCCTGCACTCCATGTTGCAGCCTAACTCCTTTGCTTAAGTTTTATATATATTTCAGAAGTACCAAAAAAAAAAAGTCCATATGTATATTGCAACTAAGGAATCTCAGTACCACGAAGGGAAAAAAATAAAGTACTTAGACATTTTTTATCCAGATTTAAACCAATGTCAACATTTGTCTGTCGTCGAGCTTAATAAAATTTTGTTGCCGTTTCAAAAAAATATTTGTTTGTTGTAGCATGATAACCGTTTTCCAAAATACATCATCGGGAAACATATTGCAGAAAACTGGAGAAAACGAAACAATTGATACCTGAGACAGTTTCCTCTGCCATTGGCATGCTGCGTTACCAAGTCTTCCTTAGCTTTTTAGTTGGAGTCTTAATGCTATCATCAAGATCTTCCTCTTTAGCTATTGATAGCTTTTCAGTTAGATTCTTCATGCTATTATTATTTTCTTCCTTGTTGGGTGCATCTCTAGATGTGAGTTCCAGTGATTGAGTATGATGGTTTGATTTTGGTGATTAGCTATGATGGTTTTAACATGCCTACATTAATAAAGTTCCCAACAACTGAAAACAAAAAAAAATGGATACTTAAAACCATAAACTGAATTTGATCTTCGCTAGGAAGAATTAACCAAGTGAACCAAGACTCAACATGGATCCAAAGTGTGATTTATATGGTCTAAAATGGCTTGTTCAATCTGACCAAAGCAAAAAAAAAAATATCGGCATCCGACCAGAAAAGCTATGCTTATTAAATGGCTTAAGTGAGATTGCAAACCCATCCAGTTCAAATGAAATTACAAATCCATGTGTTCTTTACCTAATATGAATTTTTTAATCCTATCTTAAGTCATTCAAAAGACAAAGTAGCTAAAGGAAAATGAACAAAGAAACATACAAAATGATGCAAATTAGAATCAAGAGACAACCCCTCAGCAAAACTTCTTTACCTTCTCAATGTTTTACATCATTACTCCTTTGACTTTAGAGACTTGGGCCTTCACCTTCGCAAGCCTGCTTATGTCCTCTGGATGATCCACGCACCACACAGTGCTACATCTGCTCCTTCAATTTAGGCCTATAATGTTGGAAGGAAAAAGGTCAAGTACAAATAAAAAAATCAGATGGTTGATTGCTCTCAAGAAAGACAAGGAAATTCGCAAGTCTTGTTGGAATCATCCTTCACTGGCTCTAGAAAGGGGGGATTTGCCTGCCAGCAGACTCAACCGCAACAACATAGATGGCTAAAATTTCCAACATGAAGAAACAAAATTAATATCATATGGCTAAGTAAAATGTGGTGTGAGAAGTATGGAAAGAAGAAAAAAACGCGTGAGACTACATAGCCCAATTTAAATCACCAAAATTGGGCGTAGATTCCCTCAACTAAAGCACGACGACAATCTTATAGAGAACAATGACAAGCTTGAAAGTGAAACTTACAGAAAGGAGAATTGCACAAAGTACTAAAGGCAGATATGGTTGCGGAATTAAATTGGAAGGATAGGATTAGTTATCGATAGGACCAACTTATTCGAAGACACCATCACTATATTGTGCCATTTTGCATTTGGTAAAGGCTAAAATCAATTTGCCAACACATACGACTGAATTGTTTCTATGGTCCATATATCACCCAACACCAAACTACGTTTATACGAGTAGTTACTAAATGGATTTTTTTGAAATACCCATGCATAAATGGGTCAAAATAATAACAGTTAAAATCCAATGTATAGAGAAACAAAAATGCTATTTTCCACATAATACTTTGTAGGTTACTTAATAACCAAAGCAAACACCAAATTCTTATGAACACAACTAAAGAATTTGAGCCACCAGTCACGGCACAGTTAAGGGCAATGGCTCCATCTAAGCCACAAGACTGGTTCACATTAACATTTCTAGCACCAATGAAGGGTGCTTTTCTCAATCCCCATATTTTGGACCTAATTCTTATTCCATACCACAAGAGTGAATCATCTATGCTAAAACCCTTTTCCCCCACTGCAAGTTTGAATCTGTTCAGTCATCTGTTTTTGAATTTCACCCTCCATGGTCAAATTGTAGTTGGAGAGTTCACTCTTTGAAACTTTATATATAAAACCCTGTGATTCAACAGGCTTAAAAAATTAACTTATAGGATCTGATTCAACTCATTTAATGATAAACATGACAAATAAAGATGCATATGTGAGCATCTATATACATAAATTTGTGATTATTTTCGTGAATTCAATCTAACATTTCTTCCAACCATGATTATAGCTAACTTGGTTGAGGATCAACCTTGTCTCCCCACCTTTCCAAATGATGAACGGGTAAAAATTGTATTTGCTCAGAAAAGAAAAATCAAAATGAAGAATGGTTCAATTCCAAATTATTGTAACCATTTTCTAGCTTTAATAAAAATCAAAGATGCAGATTTTACTAATCAACAAAATTTACCAACAGCCAAGAGAGACCCACAAACAGAATCATCGAAATTATCTATTATGTGTATTGCTACTGATCTCTTGAATTCATGCGACTTCTTCTCTATTTATCATTATTGACTGACTAAGCTATTGGTTAACCTAGTCATTCATTGTTTCAAGAAGCATAAAGTAGAATAATTAAAAAATCTCAAATCTTTATCATCAGCCAAACAAAACCTAGAAAAGAATTATAAAAAAACTTAAAAGAGATCCCAGAAATCCAGCTTCTATACAACTCCAATCTCAAATATGAACATCAAAGACTGAGTGCAGTTCATTAAAGCAAACCTCAATATCTGGCTTGATCCATCTAGAGTAAACAGCTATGGGGATGATTAGTAGACAACACTATAAATTGGTTGTCACCAACATGGTGATTTCAAAACTGCCAAGCGAAAGGAAGAACAATTTGGTAGGCATGCAAACCCTCAAAATAATCAAAAGCCTAATCTAACAATTCCTTGAATCCCCAAAGTAAGTGAAACAAATCATATGACAATGGAAAAAGGCACAACTATTAACGCAAATCACACCCCAAACAAAATGAATTAGAATAAACTCGGGGATGTAAAAAATACTTGCGTTGGAGACACAAACCAGACCCAAATGGATCTAGAAAAGGAAAGAGGAGAACGACGCCAACCTTGTTGACCCCCAGAAAATGAAAACTCCAAAGCAAAAGAAACTCCTAATACTGATATGATAGGTAGAGTTTTTGAAGCCAAATATGAAGTGTAGCAGAACCAAAAATCTAGAAAATTTGCCAAAAACACAACACGCCACCTGCAATCCCCTCAGAAATGATGGCATACGACCCCCACACCCAAAGCTTTATGGCCAAGGATACATTGTCTTCTCCTAGAAGTTTCTATGTAACAAAAGAGAGATTTAACCCTATATATTACTCTTGAGGCTGCTAATTGGGACCATAGATTCTAGAAAGAAAATGAGACATTTACAGAATTGGGACCATTCTCAAAGGGATTTCAGGAATTCTCATGGTGTATCACCTCTATAAATATAAAATACCAAAACAAAGAAAGCAACACTTCATTTCCTTTCTTCAAAGTACTATTTTGCCAAAGCATTTTTTATACTAGTGATGTTGCACGTGCATTGCACGTGGTTTTTCCCCCGAATATAATACATGTTCTTGGTCTATGTTTTGTTTGCATTTAGCATAGGATTGGAAATTTTTTCTTCATAGTTGTACCCTGCTTGATAACAAAGCATGTTTTATACTAGTGGTGTTGCACGTGGTTTGCACGTGGTTTTCCCCCCGAATATAATACATGTTCTTGGTCTATGTTTTGTTTGTGTTTAGCATAGGATTTGAAATTAGTTCTTCATAGGTGTACCTTGCTTGATAACAAAGCATTTTTTATACTAGTGGTGTTGCACGTGCATTGCACGTGATTTTTCCCCTGAATATAATACATGTTTGTGGTCTATATTTTGTTTGTGTTTATCATAGGATTGGAAAATTGTAGGCTTAAGCAATTAAGCATTAGTGTAAAACTAAGCTAATCAATGTCTTAAGTTAAAGGTCAAAATGCAGAATTAGGCTCTTCATGCTTGCAATAGAATAACTTCTTTCACATTTTGTCAATGGAAAAGAATTTAAAATTTGTCTTTCTATTAGGAAGTAAAAAAGTTGAACCTCAGATTCTACAAAGAAAGTGTGTCATTCCCCGAATTGGGACCATTCTAGAAGGATTTCAAGAATATTTCTCATGGTGTAAACCTCTATAAATTAAAATACCAAAACAAACAAAGAATCACTTCATTTCCTTGCTTTGGAGTTGATATGAATAACAAGAAGCAAATAAAGGGTCGCCAAAGAATTGACACTTTGAAAAGGCGTGAGAGGGAAGAAGATCGCCTCATCACTTTTTTCGAAATGGCGAACTAACTCTTACAAGAAGGGTAGTGAGCTTTGTTATCTTTGTTGTACTCAGCTTGCCATCCTTATCTTCTCTCCTTTAGGCAAGCCTTTTCCCTTCACTCACCCTAAAATTGAGGTTATTGCTAGGCTTGTTGGAAATTAACCCTAGATCCAATGAAAATTCTGATGGAGTAATTGATGCTTATCGTTGGAATAGGATCAATGACCTTAATGAAAAACTCATTATAGTAAGCGATGAAGGGGAAGATGAGAAAGAACGGGGAATGAAGTTAGCTCAGATGGGAAAAGCCCGTCAAAACAAGCTTTTGTGTGGACAAAAGATTGATGAACTTAGTGATTATGATGTTCCAAAGTTGAAAGATTGGCAGATTTAGCTGTAGGGGAGGATTAATCACCATCTTGAGGAGCTCATTGACACTTAAGCTGTCCGCGCGTACAATTGATGTAAATGTCAGTTCTTTGAGTTATGGCTATGGGGGCATATATTTGAAGAATTTCGACTAGTAAGTAAAATAAAATGATAATCCAATGACATGATTAATAAAAAAAGGTTTATTCCATTCTTTAGTTCCTTGTTCTATTTCATTTTTCAAAAGTTGGTGATTCACTCTTTTCAAGTGTGATGTTGAAAGCCTTCCCAATATTACGATGCTAAAGATCATTTTGACCTAGCACTCAAATTAATGTGAGTATGTACCATAGTCTTGATAGGTGTTGAAATGCACCCATTAATCCTTCCAATTCATGCCTTTTGGTTACATAGTCATTTGATTAGGCTTAGTTGGTTATTGGTCTTTCAAGGCCTGAAGGATCAAGGACATGTGAATATACATTTTGGAGCAAGATAGGAGCTTTGACACGAGAAGGTATGTGAAAGAGGAGCCGAAAATCCAAGTTACATCATCGTTGGTCTGGACCAACACTTCTCGGGTCCACACCAACCTTCAGAAGCACAACTCCAACTTGCAGCAACTTTGGTCATGACCAATGATTGGCACATGTAAACAACTCCTTGGATGCTTGGTCTGGACCAACGGGCACGGGAATTAGCATTTTGATGCGTTTTGATGTAAATTTTGGGTCTTTTATTATAAATATAACTTCCAGACATTAGTTTAGGGTTCTAAAGTTGAAGGAAGGCTCCATGTCCGGCTAAACCCCTCATCTAGGGGTAAGATGAAGCTCCGCTCCAAGTAATGTTAATTTATGTATAGGATTTAGGTTTGTTATTCGGATCAATTGTTTAACTAAGAACTCTTTTCATTACATATGAATGAAATTGCTTTACTTCTTCCATTATGTTGGGTATTAGTGAGCGCAACGCAAATACCTAGTTAATCAATAGTTTTCCCTAATTGTGCTTGGGTGACTGAGATGAGTAATGTTTGTAAGACGGGTCGTGCCACTGGACAAGTCGTGAAAGAGACAGGGTTGTACCAACGAGACGGGTCATGCTATGAGATAGGCTATGCCTGTTGGCAACACAATAATCTTCTTGACAAACTCATGATTTGAGTAGAAACCCTAGCCTATGCATATTTTCGTTATGCGGTCGGGGCATCTTGGCTCACGGGAACCTGTGAAAATCTTTGACTTTTATCGGCTTTCTGGTTAGATTTAACCCTGGATAGGAACTGAAAAGGATCACTAGCTTTCAGGTTCCTTATAAGGAGTTCTTCCTCGGCCGGTGCAGGGGCCTCGGGCTCGGGCCCCGGGTGGCGTTCAGATCCGGCAGGGTTGACAGGCCCGTATCGCTTCATCCACAAAGGGCTGAAATAGGGGAACCGGGATCTGCCCTTTTTAACGAGATTTCTACTTTCAGGCATTTCAATTGCTCCCCGTAGGAGCCATTCGAGACCCTAGATCTTTCTCTCCATAGTTTTCTCCAATTTAATTACTATTTTGCTTAGTTTAATCATTCACAATTAAAACCAATCAATCAATCTTTTCCGAATTAAATTAGAAATTCATTGAATCTATTGTAACTTAGCCAATCTGTCTCCGTGGATCGATACTTGGACTTAGCCACATTCTCTGGAGTAGTAGTTAATTCTTAGATTTTATAAATTAAATTTTGATATGGTATGACACGGTCAAGTGTTTTTTTATTTTTTCGCGCCCTATTCCTCAAACAATCCTAAGTTAACAAAATTCCACATATTTCTTTTTACTTGTTGTACTATAAAACTTCACCCAAAAAATTTACATGCAAGCAGTTCCCCCATTGTTGTTGATCAATATCATATTGTGATCACCATTAAGACTTGTTGTTGGTAAAAAGATTTTTTTGTATAAATTATTGTTTTGTTGTACACTTCGTATCAAACTATGTTTACAGGGAAATTTATTTATAATCACTGCTTTAGAACTTTATTTAATGTATATGCTTTGCTATTCACTAAGCTTGTTAGCTAACAGATTTATTCCAACATTTTTTCAGGCAAGTCGATTGGATAGGTGAGGACTATGGCGGTCTCTTGGGCATTCATTTTGATGACCTCAATAAGATGTTGCATTTAGTGTTAGCATTTATTTATTCACTTCCGCACATTAATTATGAGACCCTTTTGATAAATTGCATTGTGATATTATTGGAGGATGATTTAATTGTTTGATTCATGGTTTGATTGCTCCACATGCTTATGATTGAGACAAATTTTACTTTGATTTGTTTTTTTGTTTTTTGAACAGCAAAGAATTTAATTAATCTCTGAAGTGAGACAAAGATTAAAGGGGAAGAGGAGCAAAAAGCATCACAACAATGAGGAAAACCTCCATGCAAACAGAGCAACCTCAACCCAAAAAAAGAAGAGCAAGCTAGCAAGGTGCCAACCAAAGTAAAAAAACACCAGGACAAATAATAAGATGAAATCATCAAACGAGAAATCAGAGCCCCCTTCTTTGGATTTACCCCAAATTGCAACTCTAGAAATAATAAGATCAGAGGTTTTGTTCCTATCTAGAGCTTCATTCTCAAACACAAGTTTATTCCTCACATTCCAAACTGACCACAGAACTCCCATAGGAATTGCATCCCAAATCAATCTTCTTTGTTTATTCATCATCCAATCTTTCCATCAAAGGAGATTAACTACTAAATTTGGGGAGACCCATTTCACACCTAACCAATTCATGATTTTTTACCACAGATTCCACACTGGTTGGCAATGGAGCAACAATGGTCAATATACTCTATCTTTGAAAAACAGAATTTGCAGCAAGCTTCTTCTACCTTTTGAATGGTTCCCAAATTAGAGAGAAACTCTAAAGTTTTAATTCCACCAAGATGAACTAGCCAGCAAAAAACATTGGACTCTATAGGGAGCCACATTCCTCTAGATGAGGTCAAAAGCAGAGTTAACAATAAGAGCAATTGGGTTGGCTAATTCATACAGAGATTTGACAAAGAAAGAATTTGAGGAGTTACCTTCCCAAATCATCTTGTCACTAACACCAATTGAGATTAGAATTCCAGAACCATCAAGAATCTAGTATAGTTCATCCATTATGTCCTTCTTCCAATCATAGAGTCTTCTTCTGAGCTGTATCCCCCCATTCATGAGATTTAATTCTTCTAGATAATACCACATTCAGAAGTTCCTCTTGTTGACAAACCAACCTCAAAAATTGGTGGAAAAGCCTTAGCAAGACTTTGATTTCCCAGCCATGTGTCCAACAAAAAAAGGTTGCAAGTTCCATCCCCAACTTTGATTTTGGCATTGTTCAAGAAGATAGTGTACATTCTGGGATTTCTTTCCTTTGTTTGCATAATGTCTTTCCTTTGTTTGCATAACGTCTTTCCAAATGCATGAGACCTTCTTGGATAGATCAGAGTTTGAGATCCAGTTACTTCCTTTCGTCTTGTATTTGGAATTGATTACCTTTCTCCACTAAACATTTCTCTCCATGCCATATCTCCACCACCATTTAAAAAGTAGTGCATCATTCATGTCCTTTATGTTCCTTATCCCAGTCCTCCCATTCTTCTATTTTGAGTTACTTTCCCCCATGTCAGTGTATTTTCTTCTTCAATTCAGTGCTGCTTTAGAGAAACTTCGCTTGAATGGATTCAAGACTTTTGATTATACCCTTAGGAATTTCGGAAAGTGACAAAAAGAATATGGGAAGGCTACAAAAGAACTAATTTGATCAAGACTATTTTTCCACCAAAAGATAAATATCTCTTTTTTTAATTTTTCAATTATTGGTTTCCAAGTGGATTTTCTTTTGGGGCTTGCACCTAAGGGCTAGCAGTTTTTGCATTTCATAGTCCAAAACTTGGGCAAATGATAAGAGTTTAGCATCAGAAATGCCAACACCACATAATTGTCTTATGGTAGTTAATTTTGAGCCCAGAGAGATCCTCAAAATCTCCTAGTAATTTCTTGATAACTTGCCCTTCCTCTAATTTGGCTTTACAAAAACCAGTGTGTCATTCGCAAATTGAAGCCCACTGAGAATTCCCTGATTAAGGGCCTTTTTGAAAAGCCAATTAAGGCCCTCAACAGCTATAGTAAACAAAAAAAAAAAGGGAAAGAGGATCTTCTTGTCTAACTCCCTTCTTCATTTGGAACTCCTTACAAGAAGATCCATTTACCAAGAGAGAAATCCAAGTAGAAGAGAGATATTCTTTTATCCACTTGATCCATTTTTTTCGAAATTCCATCACTTTTAGCATTTTCAGTAAGTAATTCCAATTAACCTTATCAAAAGCTTTTTTGAAATCAAGTTTGATGATCAAGCCTTGTTTCTTTTCTTTTTTCAAGAAGTCCACAATCTCATTTGCAATAAGAATACCATCTTGAATGTTTTTTCCTCCAGAAAAAGAAGATTGAACCTCACAAACAATCACAAGGATTGTGAGTTTGATTATAGCTGCTAGGATCTTGGAGAGAATTTTATAAAAGCTTTGAATGAGACTAATAGGTCTATAATCAGCTAGACCTAAGGGGTTTTTAACTCTAGGGATCAAGGTGATAGAAGAGGAATTTATACCTTTGGGCTGGGGAGTCTCCCATGCTTGTCGAATTCAGTGAGAAAATCCATGATTTCTTTCCTCACGAAGCTCCAGCTTTTTTTGATACCAAGCATTTGAACCATTTGGTCATGGACTTTATTCCCATCACATGATTTTATGATGTTCCAAGCCTCTTCTTCTGAGAATTTAGCAATTAGAAGAGCACTAAGGTCTGCATTAATGGCTTCCCCAATATTTTCTTCAAAGAAAGGTCTATGATCATTTGACTCCGCATATAAACTTCTAAAGTGGTTAAAAACTGCTTGCTTGATTTGATCTGGATCTTCAATAAGTGAACCCCCAATGTGAAGTGAGTTGATCATGTTTCTCCTCTATCTGGTAGTGGCCATAATGTGAAAAAATTTGATATTCTTGTCCCCCAACAGCTGCCAGTTGACTCTGGATTTTTGCATCCACATTCTTCCAGATATCTACTAAGCTTCCACATTTCATTTTTCAATTCTCTTCTTTGAATGTTGTCAGCTTCAGATAGGTTTCCTTCCTCAGCTTGAATATCAAGGTTGTGGAAATCGAGTTCCACCATGTCTAGCTTTCTTTGAACATTCCCAAACACTTCATTTGCCTAGGTTTTCAAAGCAATTTTCGTTCCTTTAAGCTTCCTACAAATTCTTACAGCTACCCATTTGTGTTTGTGATCAACCATCCATGCATTTTCCATAACTTTGAGAGATTACTCTTTGTTCTCCAACCATGCAATAAAGAACCTGAAGGGATTTGGCCCCCAGTCCTTTTCATCTTCCATTAACAAAATAGGGCAATGGGTCAGACAGAGTTCTAGGTAGGCCCCATTGTTTTAGGTAAAATTTGTCTAGCCATACTGAATGCAAAAAAGAATCGTCAATTCTGCTCCATTTCTCATCGAATTGAGAGTTTGACCAAGTGTAGCTTCTTCCATGTAATTGTAAATCCATGAATTCCAAGTCATCAATGAAATTGTTAAAATCTATCATACCTCTATCTCTAATTGATCATCCTTGTCTCTATTCTGTGGTTCTGATTTCATTTAAATCACCCCCTAGGCACCAAAGGGTAGGAAAATCAGCTTTGGAGTTAATAATAAAGAATGGTCATTTAGAGTTTATTGACCTACTTTTACTTTAGGCTTTGTGTCCCATGGGTTAGCCCCATGGTTCACAGCCGGTCATTTCCTATTTTGGGGCGTGACAAACAATTTCAGCTTTGGGCTGATAAAGGAAAAAAAGATTTACATTAGCAAATTAAAATGTTAAAGAATGTCTTTGAACACAACAATGGATAAATTAATTTGCTAGATGAGGTCAATATGCAATGATATGATTGTAATTGAAAATATTTACTCAATTGTCAACATGCAAAGGCACATCGTTGTATTGTGAAAACTATGATACATGTAAGTGTGTTAGTAGACTTTCTCGTAATATATGAACACAAAAATACAATCTATATGGTAAAAAACGAAGATTGCCTTAGGATTGGGAGTTGTTGTTTGGTGAATTCAAAAGCTGGCCAGAAGCTCATTTTGAGAACCAAGCTAACATTCGTCCCATTGAAAGCACCAATTTAATTTTATTCCTTACCATGATGGGATTACTTAATTGCAGAGTAATGAACCAATAACTAATTTGGGGATGCAGGGGGTGGGCTATTGTCCCCATGCATGGGTTGGTAAGGACTATCAACCCCAATTTGAACTGTCCAAAAGTATTTTGGATGGTTCAGATTTAAAATAAAACTCTTCCTCGAAAGAGTTTTAAATCTGGACTATTCATTACCGAGATTGATGGTTCTAGATGCGTTTGACAGGGTTTGCCAACCCATGGGTTTTGGCATTGATTTGACCATGTAGAAAGCATATTTTGTTCAAAGACTCCAAGCAACCAGAATACAAAAGAAGGAAACTATAGTCTCAAAAATATTCCTTCAAGCTAATTGGTTATGTCTGTTGTATTTGAGGCTATTACGAGGAGCAAGGTGATTTTTGGTCATGTGTGGACAAAGCATAAGATTAGGTTGTGTAGTCAGATTAGGCGTTGGCAAATTCGTAGAATAGATTAAGCATAAGATTTTCTTCTTATTTTGAATAAGGTAACAAATAGATTTATTTTTTTTTAAATTGTGAATAAAAAATAGAAAAGGTAAATCCCAACATGCTTTGCACGTTACGTGAAGCCTTTTTTTTTTTGTTTTTTCATCGAAAATGATTTGGGAGTGTTGTCTTTGATATGAAGGATTTAGAAGTAGCCGATCACTTTCTAGGATTAAATTTTTGCGACATCACAAGCAAAGGATGTTAGCTTCTCAAGCTTCCTATATCAATGCGATCCTTGCGCTTTTAGCATATATGATTCCTTTCTTTCAGATACGGAGTCAATCTATTCAACAATCAGTGTCTTAAGACATCTGACTACTTGATGAAAACGGATGTTCCAAGACTTAAATGTCTGCTTAAGTCCATAAATGGACTTTTTAAGCCTGCACAATATGTGCTTTTGATCTTTTACCAAAGTTCTGCATCTTCATCTTGTAGTGACTCTTTTTAGTTACAGGGTTCAACCCGTTGTTCTTCAGGGACCATAACACAAGATTCTCCGAAAAACGTACACCGGCCCGTTGTTCTTCAGGGACCATATTACAAGATTCTCCGAACAAAGTATACCGAATGGGTGAAACAATAACCCTCCCACTATAACGAGGTACTGGTGAATTAACAACAATTTCATGTGATGTAACCACTTGTACTATTGGTGTTGAAGAAGTCTGTGCTGGTCTATTTTCTCTCAATTCTTCTAGAATAATCCTACTCTAGGCTTGTGATCTATGGCATAAACCCCCTCTACGTATCAAACATTAGTGCTAACAATGACCTTCTAATCCTTAGGACTATATAATAGACCAACTTTCATTCCTTTAGGATACCCCACAAAAAATAAACAAACATTTGTCCTTAATTCCAACTTATCTGTTTTCCCTTTCAGCACATGTGCTAGACTACCCCAATTCTGAGCATGCCATAGACTAGGTTTTCTTCTAGTCTACAATTCTGTGGGTGCAGTTGGTACTGACTTAAATGGTAGCAAGTTAAGAATGCACACTATTTTATCTAGCACATGTCCCCAAAACAAATTTGGTAAATTTGAATAACTCATCACTGATCTTACCATATCCATAAGAGTCATTTTCTTATTTCTGCTACACCATTATGTTGTGGCATACCTAGCGTAGACAACTGAGATGTAATCCTTTCTTCTTCTACTAGTTCCTCAATTCTTCCAAGACAAGACGTATTCGCCACCACAATCAGATCACAGTGTCTTGATACTTTTATCCAGACACTTTTTTTGTTTCTCAAAGCATTCGGACTTACGGTGTATCAAATAAATATAACCATATCTTGAGTAATCATCAATAAAAGTATTGAAATACTCAAAACCACCTCTATTCTGGATGTTCATAGGTATAGAAAGATCAAAAGTGAACAAATTCCAATGTTTGATTGGCTCTCCCTTTTTCTTAAAAAGGCTCTTAGTTATTTTACCTTCGAAATAGGATTCATAGACCGGAATTGTCCACATTTCTAATGAACCCAAAGGTCCATTTTAACCAGTGTAGAAATCTTGTTCAAAATAATATGACCTAGGTGTAAGAGCCAAAGATACACATTTGGTTCAACTTAGAAGACTTTTTTCTCTTATATGACAATCTATTAGTTTTATTTAATTCATTTAGTTGCATCTTAAGAACAATAAGATTAATGACGTAGCAATTGTCAATCAATAAATCAGAACAGATAAACGTTTATTTGACTTAATAACCACAAAGTTATTAAAATAGACCAAATATCCATCTTTAACCAAATTAGAAATTGAAACTAAGTTTTTCCTAATTCAATGAACATAAGATAATCTCTCAAAATTAAATGCCTACTGCAATGCGCAGCTTTTGTAGCACTTCTCATATATAGATAAATCTCTCTATCACTAAGTCTCCAAGTTTCTTGGAACTTGCAATGAATTGCAAACATGATTAGTGAAACACATATCTACACACCAGGTATTGGTAGATAACACCGCTAAACATGATTCAATCACTAGTGAAATTTTTTTCCCTTGATCGTTCAATTTATTGAAATAATGCGGATAACTTTCTTCCAATGACCTTTCTGCTTGTAGTGAAAATACTTTCTGTTAGGCTTTTTCACTCTACCTTAAGACTCGTGAACTGCTTGAGAAACCGTGCCTTGTTGAACCTTTTCCTCGCTACAACAAAATTGACTTTTTATGGCACGTAGTTATAGCATTTTCCCGATTAGGCTAAATTGATCGTACAACAATAGCATTTGTTACTGAAAATGCTACTATGAAAGAGTAAATGCTAGAGAACCTACTAGTTCTAATAGTGTGTTGGCCTAAATTTCCCTTGTCTCTTGCTCTTGACCCTGTACGGCTTCAATCGCCCCTCATCTCCTTGTTTGTGAAGCTAGCTTTTTGGCAAAAGGGGGTTCGAAAGATTTTGGTCTTGTTCGGTTGGGAGTTTTGAGGGAGTTTAGTTTAGTTTTGATGATGCAAGCAGATGTAATAAGTGGAGATAGAGAGAAAAGTGAGAAAAATGATGATATTAGCGCAAAATAGAACTTGACAAAGTCGGAGCAAAGCTCCCAACCGAACATGGCCTTTGTGTTCCTCCATCAGTGGACATGATGCCTCCGATGCTGTTTTCCTTGTAAATCCGACACCATCTCTCCATGCCGACACCATCAATCAATGCTTGGAATAGAACTCACATTAGGAAACTTTTGTTCGACTTCAGAGACATCAATTAGCATGGCAGTGTAAGCATAAGTACAGATCTGTTTACTTGTCCGATGGGTTTTCAATGGTTATTCCGTTGGTGATGATGTGGTGGTTTCCGGCAATAAACGCAATGTTTTCTGTGTGACTTCATGCAGTGTAACGTGGTTGAAGGTAATTCCTTCCTTTTTGTTGTTGGGGTTTCTTATCACAGAATCGATCCTCTACTTTTGTGCTAAGTTGATGATGATCTTATATCTTTTTGTCAATCTTTTAACCACTTTTTGCATTCAATATTATGTATGAGCTTTAAACAACAAGGGGGGAAGATATAGATCTGGCTTGATTGCTGGTAATCAACCTAGTTTAGCATGCCTGAAATACTGTCTTGATTTAAAATAAAATATGGCTGAATCATTGTTCAATTGTAGCTTGTGTAGAACCCGATACCACTGAATTGCTTCTTTGGCAAAGATTTATCTTCTGGGGCTCCCTGGTTTAAGTCTCTCTCTCTAGAATTTCAATATTCTCTACAATATTAGGATGATTTAGTTGGGGTTTCATGATTGTACTCTCTTGGCTTCATCTTTGTAGCCCTTTCTCACTAGCTAGCTGGTTTTTTTGCTTAAATATTTGTCATTTTGCCTGTCATTACCTGTTGATTTTGATAGAGAATTGTATTGAAGTTGATTATTATATGGATATTGGGTGAATGTTTTCGTTAAGAAAGTTGTTTGTGGTCTATCAGTAATTCTTGGGATAATCCTGGCTTGTAATTCCTTACCTTCGCCGTGGTTTTATACTCGTTAAGAACTAAAAAGATTAAGTTAGTGCTGCTAACTTGTTGTAATTACTTGGTGTTGGGTGGGGGATGTTTTGTACCAAATCTCTAGGGAAGTGTTGTGAAGGGCATAATTACTTCCGAATTCCTATTGATCTTTTACATGTTCGTAGCTTTTTTATATATTTTGGCTAAAAGTTAATATTAATCCATACGTAAATGGCCCAATTGTTCATACTTCTTAATAGAAAAACAGATTTGGGAAGTTGCTCTCTGTTTTATGGAAGAGAAGCCCCTTATACGAATACGCATACGCTATTGCGTTTTAGCTTCAAGCAGTTCACGATAACTGGGACAGATGAACATTATTGATTAGGAATCATAAAGTGTGTCATTTTATCAATTCTGCTACTTATCTATATTGTTTTGGTTTTGACTTATGAGGTTATTGTTTACTGAAGCTTTAGAGGACTCGGAACACTACAATAGTGAAGCAATAGTTTATAGCGTGTTTTTCAAAATGCTATCAATAGTGAAGCATTTATAGCTTTTCTCAATGGAACATTATCAGAAGACTACATTGCAATAATCCAGCTTCATTTTTATAGCGTCCTGACAATTCATAGCTTTTGAAAGTGCGAGATCGGAAAAATTACTCAATACACCTCAAAAACAATGTTGGTAAATGGGTTAGGTTTTGTGGGTGGGTCACGCTGCACTGGGTTCACAAAGGCCTCACTTTTCTCAACCTTAGAGATCACACTGGGATTCTGTAGGTTTACGAGATGAAAAATTCATTTGTTTTTTATCCCCAAGATTACCTTGTATGCATGATAAAAAAAATTTAAATGTAAATGAAATTCAGAGTTCATACTATTCTATTGCTACCCTAACTGGTGAATGTGGCTTTGTTTTTGTTTTGGGTGGGTGGTCAGGGTTGCAATTCACAGTGCTAACAAATTGGTGCTGTATTTATCAAATTTGAATTGCTTTTCTATGTCTGTTGTATGGATTGGATTGATTTATCAAATTTATTATTTTGTGGTTTATGCAATGTTACTTGAGTTTGCATAAATGTTACAAAACTGCTGGTGACCTTTCTCTAGAATTCATAGGTGATGTTGGCATGGTTTGCTTTCAGGTTACTACACTGCCGGATGTGCTCCCAAATGCCCATTCTGTAATAAATGATCTGAGGTTCGAGTATGTGATTGTTGTTGAAGGTATTGTTCGGTCTATGCACAGCGAGTCAGTCAACAAGAAAATGAAGACCGGGATGATAGAGGTAAGTTTTGTATTGTTCCATAAACACACTCAATGTCGGGATCCATAGACACAAGTGTATGTTATAGTTCGCGTTTGTATCAAGACAATCATTACTTTTCGTTGGTTATGGATTATGTATTCCAATCAACTATGTTGGTAGCTTGGTTTCTATACGATAATGTAGGCCATCTTGGAGCTCGAATGCATGATATCCATTGAGAATTGTGAGATGCAATTTAACAGTTGGTCTAGTTAGCAAACAAACGACGTTAAGAGCATGGGTACCTATCCTATGGTCTGTTATTTGCAATTTGTGTGGTAGTTACCAGTACTAATCCATTGGACTGTCCCAAAAGTTAATTTTTATTAGTTTTGAATGTAATGGGAACAGAGGCAGGATCCTAAATTGGGTTATTGTTTTGTTTGCCCAAAAAAGATGAAGGATTAATCTGGGCTTAGCATTTTTTGGTGGGCAAAGTGAATGGAAAAAATAATGAGAAAGCACCTTATAATTTTGTGGTAAAAGCGAGGAGTATCATATCATAAGGCTTTATCTGTTTTTCGATTGGATTGTGCTTTAGTGCTGCTTTATGTAGTTTTTCACCCGATTATTTTGGTATGCATGTTAGGTTGCTACAAAGCATGTACAAGTATTGAATGCCGTGAGATCTAAGTTGTCATTCTTGGTTACTGCCTTAGACATGGAACTAATGAAGAACAAGTTTGTCATGCTACCTTTGAGAGAGGATGCTTTGCTTGACGGATCCACTGAGGCATGATGGAGGATGATCATCAGCTCTTCCTTTGTTAAATACCATTGCATTTTTCGTATATATATGTAGATCACTCGAAGAATAAGTGATGAATTTCTAGTATTTAGAAGAATTTTCCTTTGATATTTTCTTTCTTTTGTATGATCATATGTAGACACCTTCTTGGATCGTTAGATATGCAAATAATTTCTAATCTTTTTGGTTGTTCATATTAGGGGTGTACGAAAAAACCGAAAAAACCGTGAAACCGGAACGACCGGACCAAACCGGCCTATTCGGATTGGTTCTATGGTTAAATGGATTGGTTCTGGTTCTAAAAAAATGAGAACTTGATATTTTGGTTTGGTCCCTGGTTTTATAATTAGGAACCGTCGTTTGAACCAAACCGGTCCATATATATAAGTAAAATAAAATATAATATAATATAATATATACACTCATATGTACCCATACACACTTGATAATTTTGTTAGCTTTAAGTTTTAGCATTGCATTTGCCATTTATATCAATAATGATATATGAGAGTACTCTAATAGTTGTTTTAGTTATTGTTGGAGTTCTTAATTTATTTATGGGTTGGTTTAGTGGTAGTAGTTTTAGTCATGTCCCACAAACGTATCTAGAGAAAAACATGTTTTCCGTTGCATTTATAATATAGTTGGCTTTGCCTCACCACCTTTAATGGCGTCTGTGATAAAATCATTCACCAAGGAACGAATTCTTTATTAATATAAATCCATTCAAAAAGAAAATATCCCTCTAGAAGAAAGAGGAGCAATGTAAGGACTCGTGTTTTTTTTAATGATTTTTCAAAATATTGTTGAGAAAGTGTGAGGAATGTTTGAAAATGTAAAGTGGGCCAATGTGAGCTTGGTAATTACATGTGGGTGCATTTAAAACACATTAGAAACATATGGGGTGTATGTGCAATTAGTGGTGGGTATATATTCATGTGTAAGGCTGATTTTTTTTAAAAAAAACAAAGCCGGCCCCTCTCTCCTCCACTCTCCAAAAACTTCTTCATTTCCTTTGACAAATCCACCTCCCACACTCCACCACTCCAAGATCCAACCCGAGCATAATCTTTGAGGTAGGGATCAAACTCTACTCTTTCTAATGGTATATTGTTGATATGTTGCCTTGTTCTTGGTTCGATTCACCCATTTTCTAATTACATTTGAAAATCTCCATAGAAATGGGTTTGGTTTTGATTGGGTTTAATTCCCTCTTATTTGGTTGTTAAATATATGAAGTGGTGGTTCATATACTCTTATTCCATGCTTAGATGATGTTTGAAATTCCAAAATTTACATGGGTTGGAACCCCCCTCCATTTGTGAAAAGCTGTAAAAAATCTCAATTCATGGCAATTGGTATCCATACCAAGTTGGTGAGGTATCGATACCTTTTGGTTCTATTCACTGACAATGCATTGGTATCCATATTGATTTGGCTAGGTAGGGATACCTTCCTTTCTATTCACTGATGCTGCATTGGTATCTATACCAAGTTGATGAGGTATGAATACCTTTCCTTCTGGTCGCTGATTATGCATTGATATCGATACCACCCTTGGGAGGTATCCATACGATTCTAAAAGAGTTTCAAAAAAACTCTCCTCTGGTTTCCGGTTGACTTGTTTGGTGTTGTGCTTGATATATTCACCCGTGCACTTCATTCTTGGTCGAATTACTCCTTTCTAACCTACTTTTGTATGATTGGTGATAAATGTTGATCTTCCAACGTGCCTTGATACATGTAAACTTTGTAGAAATTGGTGACGTACGCCACATGAAATGAAAAGGTATGATGTTTTTGATTTGGACACGTGTGAAATACTTTGTGATTTTTTAATGAAATGTAAGTTGATGCACTAGGACTGCCACTCGGTGAGTCGCTAGGAAGGGTTCCACGAGGCTCATAACACTCGGACATGGGTTCCACGAGGCCCAAAGACTCTGATGAGAATTTCAATGTTCACAAGCTTAAAACCAATGAATTAATTAGATTGATGGGAAAATGGTTGAACATGGACGCTTGTGAGACACGTGGATACTTGGAGACAAGGGCGGATAGTTCATGAACACATTAATATCTGTTGCAATCATATGTGGGTCTTACGTGGACATTTGGCTATATTTTTCCTTTGTGACATTAGTTGGTCATTTTGTATTTGTAGACAGCCCAAAATGAGACGTTCATATTCATTTTAATCCCCGATGATGAAAAGAAATGCCCAAGAAACTCTCAAATTAAAATTTTTGCAACTCAACAATACCGTATGGTATTTATCTCTCACGCACGGCACAACTTTAGTCACTTATAGCAACCTTTTTGAACTTTGGTAGTGGAAGTGTGCCGTAGAGCACAGTTGGTGTACCGCACGACACAATTTATGGGCTGTATGACACTGTCATTTGTCAAACAACTTTTGCAAAGTTCCAGCAACTCAAAATGTTGACGATTCGTTCCTCTAATTATCATTGTTGCGTGCAAAAGTGAAAGGCTATGAAATAGCCATGATTTCTTTGGGTGGGCATCAAGTAAACTTGATGACTAAGGGATTTGTACACCTATATAAGCCCATCAATTCCAACAGAAATAATGGATGGGGAAAAATTATGAGAAAAACTATGAAACGTCATCTTTGAGCTCCGTCAAAACATCATTTCTGATATAAACCATCCCTACAGTCATGTCATGCTCCAAAAATCAATCCAACAATTCATTCCAGAGCAAACCTAACCCCCATGTTCCGATTCCAAACCCGTGAGCTTTCTATTCAAAATTTGTCCGAGTTTTTGTCATCAATTATCTTTGCCACTGTACCTGATTGAAGTTGGAGTTCAACGAAGGTCCGAATCAAGTTTAGTAGGTTTCAAAAGAGTTTCAATCTGTGAGTTTTAAACTGAAGGTATAATCCCGTTTCGCCAAAATTCTCAACTTTGATACCCTAAGGGGTGAGATGCTGAGTGAGGGATAATCATCAATATTGTCTCCGTATTCGGTATGCCCATGTTACAGTAAAAACCGTTTTGTTTATAAACCTCCTAGTTGTGTCATACGGTGAAAATATCACCTCGTACAGGGTAATTTAGTAAGGAGGAACATCTCCCATTCAAAAACATTGTTTTCCCATCCAAAATAATCTAATTTTAATCAAATTTCATACCTTATATGTGCTTCTATTCAATAATGTCAAAAAATCATAGTTTGGATTGTTTGTGAAGGAAACAGTGCAGCACGACACTCCTTCTCTACTGCACGGTACACTTGGAGCACTGTACGACACCCTTTTGAAAATTTGACCGTTGTAACAATGAACAGTGCCACACGGCACACTTTCTATACCGCACGGTACACGTAGTGTGCCGCATGATACACTTTTGCAAAATCTTAAATTTTGAATCAGTTCCTTGCATGAATAGTTTGAACACTTGGTTTTCATGTATTTGTTGTAATTTGCATGTGGATTACTTGCTTTCATTATTATCATCTACTTTGCTTGATTTAATTGTTTAATTGATAAAGTTTGGCATTAAAATATTTTCTAAAAATCCCGCAAATATTTAGTAAAGACTGATTTTTAATCGAGCGATTGTGGTGCATTAAAACCCTTTCCCGTTCGTAACCTGGCTCCCGATTCCAAAATGAATCTCTGGTCTCCAATATTGTTTTTCAACTGCTAGAGTTACACTATTTTCTAAATCATTTTCGAATTGGTTCTTCAGATCCTAAACCATTTTTCAAAAACCCGGGTGACGACTCTATTTTCAAAACAAAACAAACCACTGGTGGAGATCGAACTTCCACAAAATGGTGACTCCACCAAGGATTCTCAATTTAATCTCTAATTTGGTGTTTTTATACTTATGAACTTCCCAAAAGCTTGTCAAAACGAAAATGCCTAGCACTATTGAAATGAGGGATGGTGGACTAATAGGGCCTCGCCCAGCCATCTTGACTAGAGCTTTTTGAGTTGTTTATTTGTGTAAAGATATCAAAGAATTGATTAATTTGGAAAGCCAAACTTGAAAAATATTTGTGGGATTTTTGAAAACAATTTTATTGCTGCACTTTTGCATCAATTGCATCGATGTTGGATAAGCCCTATTGTTATGTCTTGGTTACCCTACCCAGTTCACTTTTGTTAGGACATCCCCAGATGCTCAGCAACCTTGGACTATGATGAGTCAGCCTACCGCTTGACATTGGCTCTAGTCTGGGGGACCCCCTAAACCAAAATCGGCCTTTGCATATAGTTAACCTAGAACCTTCCAACCTAGGACAGGGACCCACAGGTTAGGATTATGTGATATATCCTGTTAACTACTTACTGTTTGTTGTTTGTCTATCTTGCATGCACATACATGATAGTTTTCACCCTAGGTTTTCACCTCCCCTCCATAGTAATAAGAAGGATTATCTCAATAATCAAATGCTCCGTTGAATAAACAAAAACCCCTTTTCCAAAATGAAAGCTGCAACTAGTTCATTCCCTCCCAGTAATTAGAATGTTGTATTTCTTTTATCAGATTCTGTAACCAAAAATGGGTGACCAATCCGTGAACAAGAAACTCAAGTCCACCTTTACCATCCATCATGGTGCACCAATATGGATAGTTGAAGAATTGGGGGATGAAGAAATTGGGGATAAAACTCTAGACAAAGACAAACTTGAAGGACTGCTTCACCAGTTAGCCATGTTTGATCAACCAGGAGGCTTAACCCATCAATGGCATGACTCTGAAAATTCTGTGAGCGGTCAAGGTTGGGAATTTCACCCCCTAAAGATGACGAATTCAAGGATATCCTCTATAAAATCACTGTCAGGGTGGAGCAAGAAAGTGATGATGAAGATTTAGAGGTTATGCCGCCAATCAATTACTTCTAGCCAGACGGCACGCCAATTTACTATTTCCAAGACCTAGTGACAGCACACAAGTACTGTGATGAGTGTGATTGTGAAGCTTGCTATGAAGACTGTCTCTTTCTGAATGATGGCTTGTCTCCCTAACAGCTCAAGGAAATGTGTGCTTTGGAGCCAAAACAGCCAAAACCGAGGAAAAAAGAAAAACCAAAAGTACCTAGTCAGCCTGCTCTAGAATGCTCTTCCAGCAACTGAGACAAATGAAGAATCAGCAGAAAGCCAATTGTCAACAAATCTAGTCAGCATGGCCTTTTTTGGGATTGTCAAGTCCATCTTTTGTAGCTCAAGTCAATTTGAGCTTTATCGAGTTTGTACTTTGCTTTTTTGAGTCAATATGTACTCTGCTAGTTTGTACTTTTCTTTATGTCAGTTGAGTCAGTTTGTACTACAATTATTTCTTTTTGTTAGAAGAAAAGAGACAGTTGTAGTCCCGAACTATGTCACGGCCTAATTCCTCTGAAATGGGGATACGTAGGAAACCCCTAAAAAGGTTCGGCCTTTGTTTTGCAAAAATCTTTCAAATAAGATAGGAATTCAAATAAATCCAACAAGAGCACTGAAATTGGGGCAATCCTTTCTAAGATTGTGGTTTTTGTAGATATTGCATTGCATATCATGCATTATTCTTTCATTTTGTACAAAAATTTCTTTTTCAAAAAAGCATGCACATAGCATTTTTTACTCCAGTCACTAAGTCTGTTTTGTTTCCACTATCAATTTTAATCATTGGTAAGAATGAGAAGCACACTGTACCTAGTTGGACTAGAACTCCCAAATAGCAGTTGTGGACGGTCGACCTCCACGCCGGTGGTGTTTGATCTGATTTGAAAATAGAGTCGCCACCCGGGTTTTTAGAAAATGGTTTGGGACCTGAGAAACAATTTGAGAGTGATTGAGAAGAAGATTTGTAAAACGATTTGGAAACCAGAGATTCATTTTGGATTCGGAAGCCAGGTTACGAACGGGGAAGGGTTTTAATGCACCCCATTCGCTCGATTAAAAATTGGTCTTTACTAAACATTTGTAGGATTTTTAGAAGGTATTTTAGTGCTAAACTTTAACATATAAACATTTCAAATCAAATAAAAGCAGACGATAATAATGAAATACAAGCAACTAGTAGGTAATTTACAGCAGACACGTGAAAACCTAGAGCTTCAACTGTTCATGTGAGGTATTGTTCAAAATCTCGGATTTTACCAGAAAAGTGTGTCGTGCGGCACACTAGGTGTACCATGCGGTATAGAAAGTATGTCGTGCAACACTGTTCATCAATCCAACAGTCAAATTTTTAAAAGAGTGTTGTACAGCACTCTACGTGTACTATGTGGCACAGTAGGAGTGCTGTGCGGCACTATTTTCTTTACAAATAGTTCAAACTTTGGTTTTCAAAAATAATGAAGTACAGATGCATACAAGACATGAAATACAGTTAAAAACAACCTATTTTGAGTGAGAAGATAGTGTGTTTAAGTTGGGGATGTTCCTCCTCATTGAATTGCTCCGTCCGAGGCAATGTTTTCACCGTATGACGCGACCGGGAGGTATGAAATAGAACTGATTTCAATGTAATGTGGGCATACCAAGCATGGAGATGATATTGGAGATCATTCCTTACTTGGTACCCCTCCCCTCAGGGTACCAAACTTAAGAAATTTGGCGAAACGGGATTATACCTCGGTTTTGAAACTCTCGGATTGAACCTCTTTCGTGAACTTCTAAATGTGTTTTAAGCTTCCTTTGGACTTCAACTTTACTCTGGTGTAGTGTCAAGGAAGATTGAGGGCTTGGGTTTGGGCAAACTTGGAGTGGCTATCTCACGGCTTTGGAACCGAAAATAGAGGGTTGGGTTTCTTGATGGAGATTTGCTCTGGAGAGGATTGGATTGATTTCTGGAGGATATGAATGAGAATGAGGATGGTTTGTAACCAAGGCGATGTTTCTCGGCAGAGTTTATAAGTAGAACCTCATTTTTTTTTTCTTTCCAAAAAAAATCCTCTTTCTTCTTTCAAACCGATCGGGATTTATAGCCATGGGGAGAACTTGATCCCCAAGCATTCTTGGTGTACACTCAAAGTTTGTAGGCTACCAGGAGTAGGCTTTGCTGCTCACACGAAATCATCATAGCAGAGGGGAAGAAATGTCAACAATTTGAGTTGCTGGGAACTCTGCAAAAGCTATGTGACAAGTGATAGTGTCGTACGACACACTTACTGTGCCGTGCGGCACACCTAACAGCCAAATTTTGAGAGTTATGAAAATTTTGAAAATTTTGAGAATTAGTTCGGTTCCCAATTCTTGAAATTTTTACCCCGGTTTATATGTATATATATATATATATATATATATATATATATATATATATATTCAAAAAGAGGGAGGTGGGATTCGAACCCTGTTCACAAGCGTGGAAAGCAACACACTTCACCACTTCGCTGTGGAGGCTTTTAAGAAAAATGTAGGAAATAGTAATACTTATTAGTTAATTATGATTCCTTATGTAAATATATACATTTACACGGTGATAACCTAGCCCATAACAAATTGCTTTACTCACGTACTACGGCGGCTCCCAAATCAATACCTCTCTCTCTCTCTCTCTCTCTCTCTCTCTCTCCAATCTCCATCCATGGCGAATGTCTACCCATCTCTCTCTTCGACGCTCCATCGTTCTCTTTCCCTCTTGATCTACGACCCCTCGATCTACAAGAGTATGGGTCTCTCGATATCCCATCTCGACACTGCTAACACAGAGAAGTGATGCACCGATCCATCTCCAGCCAGAAGTCTAAATGTCTCCCTCTCTCTCCTCTTGTCTGTCATCACCTCTCTCGATTTGTATATGTATAAGGTTTCTGCAAAAAATTTTTATTGATCAAGATCTGGGTGTAGATGAGATGTGTAAATGTTTCTTTTTTATTGATCACGATCTGTGTGAATGTTTAATCTATAGATGTGTGTGTCATCAAGCCTACATTATCGGAGAATCTCTGCACTGGCCATTTGTGTATTTTCCTCCTTGGCATGATGTTTCAGCTCTGATAATAGATTCCATGGATACAATTTGGAGCGAAGAGGATGTGATCGATATCTGAGTCCATAACGATGATGTGGACTATCAATAAAGCCATATTAGATGATTCATTTTGGCATAACCAAGCAGCGGAAAAATAGAGAAAAAGATGGAGAACATTAAGATCGTGAAATGAAAAGCTGAGGATAGCCTTGTAGATTTTTGGTCTGAGTATTTCGACACAAAACAGAGATCGGAATCCATCAAGTTAGGGAAGCTCAAGGTCAATGAATTTTAAAACTTTTGGGATGAAGAGCCACCATTAGTCAACCGAATAACAAGAAGTGGGCGGATTTATCAACTTACTAATCTACAGAGATGTAACACCTCCAACCATGCTCAGGCTAGGGCATTTGTTTGGGGAGACCCTGTTCAGGACAATTCAATTCCAAGTAACTCGGAAGTCATCACTCAAAACACTAGAAGTTGTCACTCAACCACCACCGAGGAATCTCATGGCGATAGAAGATCCCATCTGGAAACAACTTGAAAGAACTCCAGTGTCAGTGTCCATTTAGGGGCTGCTTTCCTTATCTAGGGAACACCGTCAGAAACTGATCAAGACTCTATTTAGCATGGAACTGCCACTTGACACTCCCCTTGAAGCATTGATAGCATTACTTGCCCCAAACCGTGTAAAATATGTTGTGACAATCACTGAGAAGGATTTGCCACCAGAAGAAGTTGGTCACAACAAACCACTACACATCACCATGAAGTGTATAGAGAAGTGGTTCCCGGTTGTTCTCCTAGACAATGGGTCTGCTTTGAATGTTTGCTCGCTGCGCACAGCCTATTGTCTAGGGTTTACAACTAAAGATTTCCAACCATTAAACCTCGGAGTGTGTGCCTACGACAATTCACGCAAGGACGTAGTCGTAGTTGTTCACCTGGAAATATCAGTCGAAAATTTCAGGTCTAACGTCGAGTTTCATGTACTTGATATTCCTTCACCCTTCAACTTGTTGCTGGGCAGACCATAACTTCACTACCCAAACATTATGGCGGTCCTCACTATCAAGATGGATGAAGATTACTCGATTAGCTCTACAATCATTGAAATGATGAGGAAAATGGCTTACATGCCTGGCTTGGGATTGGGCCATAATAATCAAGGAGTACCAAAATTCCCAGATTTCCCTATGAACAATCACCGCTTCGGCCTTGGTTATCTGCCCAACGAGAATGAGCTTGGAAGTGGATGGAAAGCTTAAGCCCGTGCTCAGTCTATGAAAGGCCCCATTCGTTTTGTCCAAAGAAAGAAGACTATCTATCAAGGAGAGCCAGAACCAATTAGGGACATGGAGAACAGAACCAAACTGCCAGGATTTGAAATCTTTTCCAATGACACGTGGGATAGTGATGATGAATGAGAAAACCTGAAAGAGTTGGTCAAGCAATGCAAATATGGCTGGATTGAGGTTTTTGACTCAGGGAATCTAATATCGCTGTTTGGGGATGAAAGTCCAATAGGTATGGTAGGAGATCACTTTACTGGAATGATGCTTGATTTGGAGCCTGTTAAAGACATGGAGCTGATGATGCTATGCCAGGAAGCCCTTGGAAATGTTACCTCGCTCATTGTGGATGCCAATGGAATTTATATAAATTGCACTTTTGTACCTAAAATTATTGACACTGGCACTAAATTTGAGTCAGAGTCAGAGTCTAGCACTGAGTCCGAGTTTAACACTGAGTATGAGTCCACTTCTTAGTCAAAGCATGTGTCTGTTGGTCCTCCACATCATCATTTCTCTTTTGAGTTCGAGTCTAATCTCATGTATCACACCCTTGGGGCCACCCCTTTTTGTAATGAATGAAATCGACTTTGCTTATTTTGTTGTGTCTGAAATAAATTGTGTTGACCTTGACGATGAGGGTATTGAGTTTGAGGAAGAAATTCCATAGGAACTCTGATATCTAATCGATCGAGGAAATGAAAGGCATGCTCAGCATATAAAAGAAAAAGTGATTTCAATAAATTTGAGGGATGAGAATGATGCACAAATAGTTCAAATCGATTCCGGTCTGTCTCTGGAGGAATTTAAAGCTCACTCAGATCTTTTAAAAGAATTTCAAGATGTTTTTGCATGGTCTCAAGCGGACATGCCTGGAATTTACCCTGAAATTGTGGAGCATCAAATCCCTCTTTATCTTGATGCAAAACCCGTTAAACAAAAATTGAGAATAATGAGGCCTGAATGGGTACTGGAAATCAAGAAGGAAATTCAGAGACAGATAGATGCAGGGGTCTTGATGGCAACAGAAAATCCTCAATGGGTCGCAAACATCATGCCTATTCATAAGAAGAATGAGAAGATTAGAGTTTGCATGGATTTCAGAGATTTAAACAAGGCTAGTCCGAAAGATGATTTTTTGTTGCCACATATAGATGTACTCATAGACAACACTGCAGGGCATGCATTGCTTTTTTTCATGGATGGTTTTTCTGGCTTCAATCAGATTCTCATGGCCCCCGAGGACCGAGAGAAGACTAATCTCACCACAGAGTGGGGGACCTACTGTTATAGGGTCATCCCATTTGGGTTGAAGAATGCCGAATAAACCTACCAAAGGGCAACTACAACTTTACTGTATGAAATGATCCACAAAGAAGTTGAAGTATACATGGATGACATGATCATCAACTCCAAGGAAAGAGAAGGGTACTTGCACACTCTTAGGAAGTTCTTTGAAAGAATTCGTAAGTACAGATTGCATCTCAATCTAGAGTAATGCACATTTGGAGTTACGGCCGAAAAAATGTTGGCCTTCATGATCACAACCCGAGGAATTGAAGTGGATACATCCAAAATCAAGGCCATTCTTGAGATGAAGCCACCACGAATAGTAAATGAAGTCTAGAGTTTCCTCGGCAAAATTCAGTTCATTAGCAGATTCGTCGCCAAGTTAACCTCAACTTGCGAGCCAATGTTTCATCTACTCAAGAAAGGTGTGCCATTCAAATGGGACACCTGGTGCCAAATAGCCTTTGAAACAATCAAGAGATGCTTGCAAAATCCTCCGGTACTGATGCCTCATGTACCAAGGCAGTCTTTGATTCTGTATTTGTCAGTCACTCCATCAGCAATGGGATGCATGCTAGCACAAGAAGGAGAAGGCGGGTCTAAGAAAGTTGTATACTACATAAGCAAAAAGATGATTGGATGTGAGGAATGATATACGTCTCGAGAAAAGACCTATTGGGCTTTGGTCTAGGTTTCCAAGAAGTTAAGACATTATACGTTGGCTTATTCAGTAATGCTGATTTCTTGAATGGACCCTCTCAAATATCTATTTGAAAAACCCGCGCTTATAGGAAAGTTAGCACATTGGTTGCTTTTGCTAGTAGACTTCAACATCAAATATGTTACCTGAAAGTCAGTAAAAGGAAGGGTCGGCGCCGAGTTTCTAGCTGACCACCCTATGGAAGGTCTAGAAGATGTGGAGTTTGGATTCCTAGATGAAAATGTGATGACAACAACCAATGATGTCTGGATGCTGTATTTTGATGGGGTAGCCAATCAGAAAGGATTTGGAATCGGCGTACTGCTAGTTTCCCCAGAAGGATCACACATCCCTCTTGCTTTCAAGCTAAACTTCGAAGTCACCAACAATCAATCTGAATATGAAGCCTGCATCATAGGGATGGAAGCTACCTTGGAAATTGGAGTCAAAAGACTAGAAGTGGTCGGAGACTCGAACTTGGTAGTGTCGCAAGCAAACGGTGATTGGAAGGTCAGGGAAGATAAGTTGAAGCCCTGTCATCAAGAATTGGATGATTTGATCCCACAATTTCAGATGATCACTTTCACACATGTGCCAAGGTTGAAAAATCAGTTTCCCGATGCCCTTGCAACATTAGCATCCATGGTTAAGATACTAAACGGGGTTCGACTCAGGCCAATTGTGATTAAACAATGAGCCAGTTGTCATGGTCGTTGACGAGCTAGACGATGGCTTACCTTAGCACCACGACATTTGGAACTTCATTGAGAAAGGCGAGTATCCAGCCGGGGCCGATAAGAAAGACCAAGTTGCTCTTAAGGCAAGGTTATTACTAGTCAACCATGGAGACTAAATGTGTCGAGTACGTGAGGCGATGTCACAAGTGTCAGATTCACGCCAATCTCATGCATGTTCCGCCATCAGAATTGCACTCCATGACTTCGCCTTGGTCCTTTTTCATCTGGGGCATTGACGTCATCAGCAAGATCTTGGTCAAACAAGCACAACTTCATTTTGGTTGCAATCAATTATTTCACCAAGTGGGTTGAAGCTGCTTCCTACATGACCCTCACCGCAGTCTAGGTCGCTCATTTCATCAAGCAGAACATTATCTACAGATATGGGGTACCTCAGGCTTTTGTGTCAGATAATGGAGTTCATTTTAAGGGAAGAGCAGTAGAAACTCTTGAAGAATTCTGGATTCAAGTTCATAAATCAACTGTCTACCAACCACAAACCAATGGGGCTATGGAAGTGGCCAACAAAACCATCAAGTCTATACTGGTGAAAACCACTGAGTCTGCACGGGATTGACACGAACAACAACCTTTGGCGTTATGGGGATACCGGACATCTATCCGAACTCCAATAGGAGCAACACCCTATTCTTTGGTCTATGGCATGGAGGCTATTCTTCCATCGAACTCGAAATCCCATCTTTGAGGATCATGGCAAAATTAGGAATTGATGAAGCAGAATGGCAAAACGCAAGGTTTTAAGAGCTCATGTTATTCGATGAAAGGAGGCTTAAGGCCTTGTATCACATTCAGGGATATCAACGCTGAATAGCCCATACTTTTAACAAGAAGGTGAGATCCAGAGAGTTACAGGAAGGGGACATGGTCTTGAAAGAGATTTGAGCTCTAGTTTTCGATTTGCGTGGGAAGTTTCAACCAAAATGGGCTGAGCCTTATATTATCAAGAAGATCTTATCTGAAGGTGCAACACAACTCACTGATCTCGATGGCAATGAATTCTCTACTCTGATCAACTTGGATCAACTCAAGAGATATTACACCTGATAGAAGCTCGCTGGACTGAAAACCACAATGGCGGATAGTTACAGGAAAAAATTAGAGCAAAGCCTACTAGGTTGAAAACTTGAAAGGGCGGCCTAGGCAAAAGATAAAGTTAAATAAATCAGAGCTTGCTAGGCCAAAAACCTGAAAGGGCAGTACTAGGAAAAATTCAGAGTGCAAAGGAGAGTGTAAATACCTGAGCGAACCCTAACCAAACATTTGTAGTCCTGAACTATGTCATGACCTGATTCCTCTCTACAAGGGATACATAGGCAGCCTCACCTTGAGGTTCAGTCATGATCTTTTGAGTTGGTTCCAAGTCATCGTGCGCATTTTAGATTTCGCAAAGAAAGCCGGTAAGAATCAAAGTGGAAAATTCTCAAAACTCAAGTTTTATTCGAACAAACTTTTTCGATTACGTGGCTGAGCATGAAACTTTCAAAAAAATGAAAAAAAAAGAAACAACAACAATATCCATAACATTGGGTACATAACTTATTTCGAGCATAGTAAGATTGAGTGTAAAGTCCATCTTAGTTTCCATTTGCTCTTGCTTCGATGTCTTTTGTCGACCATCTCTTGTAATGTGTTGGAAGGAGAACACTGGGATATGAATCTCTTGGAATGGTCACATGCTCCCTCCAATTGTTCTGATAAGCTTTGATCCTAGCAACATTAAAATCAAGCATAGCAAAGTTCTCAGGACTTGCAGGTGGTAATACTTGACGAGCACCAAGTTGACAGAGAATGCGGTCCGGAATGTAGAAAGTCTAATAGGTCAAACCTCCTAAAACCATTTGCTGACGCCCCATGTTACTAATAGCCATATCAGGAAGATCAAGCCAAGTCAGGTGCCAAGAAATCACCTCCTATGTAAGCCGGGAGAGAACCTGTGCACAACTTTCCACATCATCAAAAACCTCCCTAAAATCCCTAATAACAAACTCTTGTGTTTCACGAACCCAGTTTCTCGGCACAGGTTCTAGTAGATCAGCCTTGTCGCATAACCACAACTGTGTGAAAGAGAGAAAACAAGTAAGTATCCTTAGAAAGCCTTAAACAAAGGGTTGAGGTAAAATAAGGATGAGAGAAAAACCAGAAAAAGGAGAGCTGAGTGAGAAGTCTACTTGTACGAGCAAAGGACTACCTTCGAAGATGTCGGTCCGGCCGGCATGAACTCCGTCTAAACCCATCAAAGTTTCAGCTAGAACTATGGGGGCCACGTCTTTGCTCTCCTCAATTTGTATGGCCACACCAACCAAGGAAGAGCTCACTTGGCCGTCGGATCGCACAAACAACAATGCAGCCAGTAAACACAAGCACATAGCAAAGTCATTAGAGCGAAATCCCTCAATAAGGCGCAGAATGATCAGAAAACCTCCACAAATCATAGACTTGGCAGCATTATTGCTTATTTCAACTTTGGAAGGCAGCACTTGGGAAAAACTAACTCTTTGGAGAGGGATGATAGGTTTCTCCAAATCAAAACCACCAATGTATGCATAGAATTCATCCATGGTAGGGCATAGCTTGTGAAGTCTAAAGCGAAAAACATGCACCTCAGGATCCCAGAATTGTGTTGCAGCTCGTAACACTCAGGGTGCATGGACACGTCTCGAATATGGCGAAGGGAAGTCAGCCTATGGCCACGAAAGTTAAGCCAATTCAAACCGCCGAGATCATCGAGCCAAGGGCGCATTAAAGCTAAGAAACTCAACGCCATTGCGAGAAAGTTGAACAATAGAGAAGTTTATGGATTTGGGATGCAAATGAGGAGTGAAATAGATGGCATTTATAGCTACCATGAATGAAGAACTATGCAAAGTTTAGAGTCCCAAAGAAGCCTTGAAGAACTTGCCGACTCCAAAACAGTAAGGAATCATGCTAAATTTGTAAAGCTTCTCAAAGGATGCCCCACAATGTCAATTTAGGACCCTAGGATGTGGATTGAAGTGATGAAAGGTCAAAAAGAAAGCCAGAAGTCGGCGGCAAGTTGCAAAATTTTGCATTGCTAGGCCAGTACTGTACAACACAGTGGGAATGCCGCAATGCACACTGGTGGTAGTTTGCACCAAACTTATGTTTTGGATATGCAAAGCTCATTCCATGCTTCTCTTGGACACATGGCCTATGCAAGCAAGCCATAATATGTGCATATGACTTGGTGGAAGGTTTGGTTGACGTTCTCAATCAAGTTTTGATGATTGGACACCTTGAAAGCCGGGACACATCGAGAATAGAAATATTGGCAAGCTACACTTGGTGATATTGGTTGAATCATGCATGACACATTGAGAAGTTATGGTTCGTAAGAAGTCCATTTCACTTGTTTGTCTAGCATTTGAAGAACAACGACACCGGCATGTGTGTATATCAAATTCTGTTCCATTATCCTTTCCTTGATTCTTGCATTGTAGGTTCAAAATTCATTCCTTTTGTTTCACTGGGGCATGAAAGTCATAATCACAAATACGAGTTAGTTTTGTCACGCCCTCGAATTTCAACATAAATAAACAAACATTTTTTTTTTTTTGGGAGATATCTCAATAAACTCACAAATTAGTCCAAAAGTCATCTCACAACGTTACATTGACAATAAACGATGATTCAAATTTTAGTACCCGTGTCTCATATAAGTTGTTTCTCCAAAAATATTACATTCTTTCAAAAAGGGAGGTTTAAATACAACTTTGAATTTCAAATGATGAAAAAAAAATGCTTTCATGCCATGCTTCAAAAATGTCATGCATCCCTCGCATCCCAATTCAAGCCACTTGGTTAAACCTGAAAGACTGAAACAGGAAAGGGGTGAGCATTCACTTCGCCCAGTAGGTATCCCCTTCTTGTTTCAGACACAAAATTTCACAACAAGATATAATGAACATGAAACATATCATACAATTGACAATTAGCAAGTAAGCCACCAAACATATCAGTTGATTATAGCGATAGAACAATAACACTTCACGCGTCATTCAACATACCTCTATGACATAACATTTAGATAACGAATAATAGAACTTCCCTCTAACCTCATTGTAAATCTCAATGTCACTATTCACCAACTTGATCTTCCGTATGTTTACTAGTGGTCTAATCATTCGTATCCCACAACCCTCATTAAGGCTGTCTCCACAAGATCATAATTTCACATCAACAAAAGTTGTAAAAAAAAAAAGGGAAAGAAAAGAAAAAAAAAACAGGTTCTCTTCCTTTGTTTCCATTCACTCAATTTAAACCCAACTTCAACATTCAATTTCTATTTCTTTCCTGGTAATCACTATTTTAATGTGCATGTTAACTCAGAAACATCCTAGCATTCTCTTTAATTTCATCAAGTATATCCATTAACTCACACTAGTCAAGTCAAAGATCAAACACGTGCTTAATAAAGACTATCCGTCACACGAACAAGCACTTCTAAGCATTCAACATATTTCATGTGCCCCTTTGCACTACATGTATCCATGTAAGACTAACACTACATGCAAGTGAAAAGAAGGAACAAGGATATTACCTAAAGAAGTACAAGGAGACTTATGAGAAACCAATAGGATGAATTATAACTAATAAGGTCATATAAGGAGAGTTAAGAGAGAGTTTGAATAGTAATAGGGTTCAAAAGTAACACACAATCAACTAGATCCACTCAATCTGTCTCTCGTATCCAACTTGTGCCCGACATGCCACACGTGTCCTAAGCGTTAACCACTTACGTCACTTTCCACATAAACATTTGATTATTTTCCGGGCATGCCATATAGGCCCCGTGTCACTTCGGGCATACCCTTTTGGGCCCCGTGTCAATCATCATCACATTGTAAACTTCATTTAATGCTTATTAGTATCGCAACGGTGTCCAAAATATCATTTTTGACCTTTATGTCCCAATTTAATTAAATCATTGTTCCCAAGCTCCTCAAATTCACATAGATATGTTCATTTTCACATTTCAAGCCCAAACAACACAAAAGCCCCAAATCTCCTTCGCAATCAAACCTTGTACCCTTATCCAAAATTTGTCATTTCATACATGAATACATTCTTAATTCAAGTTTATTAGTTATAAAACCATCATTTGACACCCCTAAGGGCTACATAGGTCCAAATATCAAAATACTAACCTTATTAGTTCAATCAAGCAATTCCACGAACTTAATCTACTGACCACAACACATTAAAATTTCACGCGGGTCGCATACCCCCATAAAAAATCCATGCGCACTCAAAATATCTATCAAAACAATCTAATATTTGGTATAGATCATAAGAACACTTATCCCTGATTTTTATGAGAATTTTATACACAATATAACCAAGTCGAATTTATATCCGAACCCAGAAATTCTACGTAGGAAGAACAAATTTTCAGCAGAACAGCCTTGTGTTAAAAAATTCATCAAACATTGCATACTCAATAACTTTCAATGATTCCAACACTAAAACATCACTAACTTATCAATGTTTACTTTCCATGGGAATCCATAGCCAATAAACTTGTTAATTATCACGAAATTGACAAAATACACAGCCCTCCATAGCCCTCCATAATCTGCCCAGATTTTTAGATTTCTAGGACACAGCTTGGTGTGTGAATTGTTTAAAAATAACCTCTCCATATTTTGCTCCAATTTTTGGACACAATCTGGTATACTCGTATATGTACATCACATAAAATTTTCAAGAAATGAGGAGATGATTTACTAGGTCTAACACGCCAAAAACCAGAAACTACAAAACCCAAATTTGGCAGGACAGTGAAACAGAGCACAGCTCGGTGTGCGATTTTTCTAGACTTCGTTTCAAGGAATTTAACTCCGAAATTTTTAAAAAACGTGTACAACTCATAGGGGAACATCCCATAAAAGTTTTGTAAAATTTGAAGGTGTAGTACACTGTCTAAAAATTCAGGCATGTAGAGTACGAATTTTAACATGTCAGTGATAGATTCACCCATAACAAAAACATAAGAATGAAAAGAGATGAAGCCCCTACCTCAAGATCTAACCTTCAAAGTTTAGCTCCAAGAAACCCTAGCCTTCCAAAATCTCGGTTTCCACCTAACAACAGCTCCCACACGCGATTTCCGAGCCCCAATGGCAAACATATGCAATGTAGTTGCAGGATCTATGGTGGGTTTGAGTATCTAGGGTTGATTTTGTGTGAGAGGTGAGGATAGAGAGGCTGCCGAAAGGTAGAGAGGAGAGGGGCAGTCTACTAGTGAAAGGGGAAGAGAAAAAAAATAAAAATGTCTGTCTCTATCTCATCCATTAAATATATTGTGCATATTGCACCTAACACCCCTCTATTTCCAAAGTGTTTCAAATGAGTCAAGAACCTAGTTATTTGTCACATTAACCCCACACTTCAATATTGTTTAAAATATATCCCCACAATTCCTTAAATTTATATCCGAGATAATTGAGTTCAAATTTTTGGGTCTTTACAAGTTTCTCCATACAAATCCATTGTTCTCAGATTCAGCTGTTTTAACCAAGTACTCACATGAAAACCTTGATTTTTCAAATTCATTGCTAATATGAATAAAAGCAAATCAAGGTGCAAGTTTTTATAAAACCAAAAACACAAATATTCACATAATAAGCATGACAACATCCAGGGGCAAACAGGCCCAATGCAAAGTCAACTACCATGGTTCGCAGGCCATCTCTGGAGTGGGTCAAACATGATTACCCTAGTAAAGGGCATAACACATGCCTTTATCAATCACCACGAGAGGGTGAATAAACTAGGCACCACGTAGGGAGTCCTTAAGCCCTGTGTCGAGCTATATTTAGTCACGAATAAGACCAAATTAGTAAAAGTAAAACTAGTATGTCAGGATGCACTAGCACAACATAAGACATAAAGGACGCCCTTGATATGGCCGAGCTAGGTAGGCTATGTTATAGCTTAAATAGAATTCTGGAATACATAAACTCTGCTCGGCGTGAGTAGTTGAGATATGTACGTGTCATGCTAAGCTATGTGTAAGCACGAAACCGCCACAAATAGGGTGGTGAGACATTCCAGAATAATCTAAGGTGATTCCTTATGAGATAAGGAGCAATCCTATGAAATACGGGATTAATATGGGAACTCCTAACGTGATTAGGAATGTACCACATGTAGGGAAGAGTCTTATATGGAAAGAAAGACTATTGCTAGACGAGATCTAGCAGTATATGAAAGTTGTCTCTTAATATGAAAGTCCTTTTGAGAGAAGGATTCCCAAAGCAAGTAGGAAACAAGGGTACGAGATGCCTAAATCAACAAGTTGTCTTCACCTATAAATACAGTACTATGCCCATGAAGAAAGGTACGCTATGAAACCCCTTTCATACGCACTGTGGTATGAGAGTTCCAGTACAAGATACTAACTTAGGCATCAGAGGGTCTTTGCCGATGACAGGCAAAGGTACTCTAATCCTTTTTTTATCTTGCAGATTTGGGGTTGAATTAAGGAAGCACGTGATCTAAACCTACGTGGATTTAATCCATGTACAATTGCCGGTGATTGTAGGAAACACTTATAAAAAGTTTAATGAGGTCAACAATGATAATTTTAGAACTTGTTTTGTGCACTCCACGTAGAGAGGATGTGGAAGACCATGGCGGAATCACCCTTGTGTACACTACAAGAAAGAGTGCAAAGGTGGATAGAGTTCCAGCAGTTGTTAAAGCACCACAGAAGAAGCCCGCTACTAGGACGTTCAATATTGGACATATCCCTGCGATTTCAAAATTTAGGGATGCACACCTAGTAAACTATGATTCTCCAAGGACTGACAAAAGGCAAAGGCACTTAAAAACACCACCAAGAGATGAGGAAGCCTCCAACCAACGTGAGCAAAGGAGTAACCCCCAAGGAAGGAGGATCATAGACGCACAAGGAACTGAGAGAGAGAGGACAGTCTCAATAGAAAAGAACAGGAGGTAGAAGAACTGGCCCGTGAAGTCACTCGACGAGAGCGAGAGATTCAAGACCTAAAGAAACAACTCCAAGACAAGGAAAAAAACTTACGCTCACGGACGAGATCCATGCAGGATGAGAAAGGAAAGAAGGAGACATCACTGTGATGATGCCTCTGCAGACAAGATAACCTCTCCACGAAAAAGGAGAGAGAAAAGCATTTCCGTTGAAAAGAAAGAAAGAAGAAAGAACACTAAGGACAAGTACGAGAGATCTAGTTCGAATGAGCATGTTCTCGAGCAATATGTGAAAAGGAGGGAGACTAGTCGAGCTGGGGGAGGCCCTAAAACTACACGAGAAGTAGCTAAGGAAGCCCTAGGCCAGATCTCAAAGTCACCACTGGCCCATTGGATCCGAGCAGAGAAGGCACCGAGTAGGGTGAAACACTCAGCATTCGTCCCTTACGAAACTAGCACGGATCCTGTGGCCCATAGTCAATACTATCAACAAGCCATGTTCATGCATGAGTGAGACAAAATTCTCGGGCAGAATATCCAGGTGGTCTATTGAGTTGAGCCAGTTTGACCTTGATTATCAGCCTAGGACGGCAATAAAAGGGCGAATTTTGGCGGATTTTGGCTGATTTTGTAGCAGAGTTTACTCCAACAGTAGCTCCACCACCACCAATTCTCCATGAAAAGGAGCAAGGGATCATTCCCCCGCAGCCAACAAGAATGGTCGATTAAGATCTGGAAAAGTGGAGGTTGTACGTTGATGGGTTAGCTTGCAACAAAGGCTCTGGAGCAGGAGTAGTACTCTTTTTCCCAGAAGGTTTGGTGCTAGAGCAGGCACCAAGATTGGGATTCAGTGCCACCAATAATGTGGTAGAATATGAAGCCTTGCTCACTAGACTAAGGAGTGCCCTAGAGCTCAAAGTAAATAAATTAAGAGTGTTTTGTGACTCACAGTTAATTGTAAGCCAACTTTCAGGAGAGTATGCTGCAAAAAGCGAGAAGACGGCTGCATATTCAGAGGCGGTGAAAGATTTGTTGAACAAATTTGACAAGGTCCACATCCATCAAATCAGCTCAGGGCAAAATGCCCATACGGACTCTTTGGCATGCTTAGGCTCAATGATCAATACGGAGTATCGCCGAACAGTAGCGGTGGACTACTTGAGTGAACCTAGCATTGGCCAAGCAGTTGAACTAGTGATGGAAACAAAACTTGGGCCGAGTTGGATGGACCCTATTATGGCATACCTATGAGATGGAACCTTGCTAGAAGACAAAAGAGAAGCTCACAAAAACAAGACCAAGGCAGTACGTTTTTTGCTCTTCCTAGAAGGTAAGCTTTACAGAAAATCCTTCCTTGGTCCATACTTACTATGTGTACATCTAGCTCTGGTGCAAAATTTCCTCCACGAAATCCATGCTGGAACATGTGGAGCACACACAGGTGGAAGATCCACAGCCCACCGAGTGATATCTCAGGGATATTGGTGGCCTTACATGTAAGAGGATGCCAAGGTTTTTGCCAAGAAATGTGAAAAGTGCCAAAGATATTCCCCTCTTATCCGAGCTCCAGCAGAAGATCTTCTTCTTTTAACATGTCCATGGTCGTTTGCACAATGGGGATGGGGATTGGACGTCTTGGGTCCTTTCCCCATGGCAACAGGGAAACGAAAATTCCTACTCATTGGCACAGATTACTTCACTAAGTGGATAGAGGGTGAAGCTTTGGCGAAAATCCCAGAAGCCATGGAGGAGAAATTTTTATGGAACAAGATAATCACGAGATTTGGATTGCTTTATTCCATCATCTTAGACAATGGGTCCCAGTTCGACAAAAAGTTCAAAGCTTTCTGTGCTTAGTATAGTATAAGGAACTATTATTCAACCCTAGCTTATCCATAGAGTAATGGTTAAGTAGAGGCTTCAAACAAGACCAACCCTAAGAGTCTTAAGAAGAGGTAAGATAGTAAGAAGGGAAAGTGGCCAGATCAGCTACCAGCCGTACTCTGGGCATACAGGACCACTCCTCAGTGATACGGCAAGACATCGTACTCCCTTGATTATGGAACTGAGGCAATAATTCCATTGCAAATTGGTTTGCTGACCAATCTTATTGCTCTTGTGGAGTCAGGAGGCAACAATAAAGCTATAGCTGAGCAGCTCGACCCTACCAAGGAAAAGAGAGAGCGTGCACTTATTACATTGGCAGCATATCAGGAGCAGCTGCAGAGAAGTTACAACAAGAACATGCAACCAAGAGAGTTCAAGATCGGGGATCTAGTCCTAAGGAAAGTCTTGGCCAACAGTAAAGTATCTTCTGACGGAAAGCTTAGGCCGTACTGGGAAGACCCATATAAGATTGTGGGGATTGCTGGAGCTGGGGCTTATCGTTTTGCCGACCTAGATGGAGACCCAGTACCATGGCCATGGAACATCCAGAACCTGAGAAAGTTTTCCTAGTAATTTGTTCATGTGATTACGAATACAATCACATATTTTTTAAGTGAATACGAATAAATTCTCATTTTTTTTTAACACTTAGTTGGGATAGCGAATAAAATCACCAACATCGGTTATTTAGATTTTTATCTTTATTAATATTTCAAGCACTAATAAGATTTCATTTTTTCTTATTATGGTTTTGATTAATACGAACCAAAATTTTACCTCATAATTTGGATTCCTATTGGGGAGTAGAGGGCATTTATATTCCAATCATGTCAATAAATCCAAGTACGAAGACACTTGGAATTTCTAAGTATGAAGAAACTTAGATTTGCAACGAATATTGCAAGAGATTTCTAAGTATGAGGAAACTTAGATGTGCGACGAATATTGCAAGAGATTCCTAAGTATGAAGAAACTTAGATTTGCAACGAATATTGCGAAAGATTTCTAAGTATGAAGAAACGTAGATTTGCAGCGAATATTGACATAAATTTCTAAGTATGAATAAATTTAGCGTGCAACAAAAATTGCAAATACGAGAAAACTCATCATGCCAATAAAACAGTGCATAAAGTTCAAGTGTGAGGATGCTTGACAAAGTAAACAGTACAAAAATACTTGAGTAGAATGCAAAACGAAGTGCGAACAAAGTATTAAACTAGGGCCACACTCGGCCACGCAAAAGCCTCACAGGGTTGTTCATCGACGAGATCAAAGAAAGGAAACGAAGGCATCAAGCCTCTTCATTGTGCTCTTCGACAATAGTGGCGAGATTGGGGTCAGTATTGTCACCTCCAGCAGTACCCTCAGCAACACCGTCACCTAAAATAGTGAGATCAGTAATGGCTGCATCTGTTTGGATCTGCTTCGGAAGAGGTTTGATCTAAGCTTCAAAGTTGGGCAAAACCTACACATCCAGATGGGCCTGAGCAGCAACCATCTCGCTTGGCAACTCCATGTTAACCTAGTGAGGAAAGGATTTGTCTACACCAAGCTTACTAAGGTACTGCTGCCAAGCCATCTCCTAGACAGCATCCTTCACTGCCAGCATTTAAACTCGGTAGTTGTCAGTAATCACCATAATAGCTCGGTCATTTTCAGCCTTTACTTTGGTCTTCGCAGCAGCTAGTTGTTCACGAAGGTCATGCTTAACCTCCTCAGATCTCCTTTTCAGATCAGTATTCTCTCTCCTTAGTCGTTCCAATTCTTCCCGAGCTTCTTTCAAAGACTGAGAGTATTGATAAGTCAACGAGTCTTGGAGAACTCCCTGGTCTACCACTTGATTCTTGTGCACGTCGCTTGATGTGGTATCTGGCACGTTAGGCATGGTTGACAGCAACCACCAAAACCCCTTGGTTCAGCAAAGTCAGCTCTTCTAGGTTCGAACCCATTGGTTCGGCCCATTGCAAGTGTCATAGAACCCATTAGCTCAACAATGTGTGCCCGGTTCAGCAAGGGTGCTCGGCTCGGCAAAGTGCCAGGTTAGGCACTCGATTTGGCCAAGTGCCTCGATTCGGCGTTCGGTTCGGCAAAGGGTGCTCGGTTTGGCAAAGTGTCCAGTTAGGAGCTCGGTTCAGGCAAGTATCCCAGTTTGGCGCTCGGTTTGGCAAATCTGCCTAGCCGATGAGTCCACTTGATGGATGAATCCGCCTAACATTGAGTCCTCTTGCTGACTTAGGCAAGTATGGATGTTGGTCTGTTAGGCCTTTGAGGAAAGCATAATTCGGGTTACTACAAATATAGAAAATTATAATCCAATGACATGAATAATAACAAAAAGGTTTACACCATTCTTTAGTCCCGTGATCTATTTCATGTTTGAAACGTTGGTGATTCATTCTTTTTCCAAGTTTGATGTTGAAAGCATTCCTAGTAGTATGATGCTAAAGATCATTCTACGTAGCACTCAAATTAATATGAGAGTATGTAACATAATCTTTGTTTTTTTTTGTTTTTTTGGCGCCCTCTTCTTGAAACATTCCTATCATTTATCAAAACTTCGTACATATTTCGTTACTTGTTGAACTATAAAACTTTGCCCAAAGAAAATACCTACAAACTTCTTTCACCAAATGGTTCTACAAGGAACAATAAAATGCTACATTAATTCTATTACAGTACCATGGAAGGTTTTAATCACTCATGTTACTCATATTTGATATTGTTTTATTTTTTTTATCCGTATTCATATTTGATTGTTAGGAAAATTTGTGGCATTGGTGGCCGTAAATAATTTATTTCCTATTGTTAAAAAATATACGTACAATGAAAAAGAAAAAAAAGAACTCAAAATTCTAAAATCATATGAGATTGCAATAAAAACTTATTTTCTTATATTAAAAATTATACGTGCAATGAAAATAAAGAACTTACAGTCCTAAAATTATATCGGATTGAAATATTTTTTTCCTATAGGTCTTCCATAGTATCAGCACACATTGATACGTACCTTTCTAGGTAATCAATTGTCAATACTTCTTAGATGGTCATAAAAAAATTCGAGCATTTTTTTTTTTGATCAGCAACAAAATTTTATTAGAACTCGACAAAGGGTACATCGATATAAGCCAAATACTAAGCACGAAGCCAAGTATGGCATGGAGAGAATTTCAGCGAAATGCTGAAAGGAAACAGATTGCAAGAAATTGAAAAAACATTAACAAAAACAGCATAATCCCAGGAGATGAACAAGGTTTGGACATAGGTTCCACAGCAACATCAGCATCACTTCCACAGCAACATCAGCATTACTGAAACACAGCTTGAATCCCAGCACTTCGATTGCTAGCTCTGATTTGGACACTCACAATGGACAGAATTTTCACAGCATCATCAGCAACAAAAACCTCCATCAATCATATATAAAAGACACCAGGATCACCATAACAGCATCAAGGAAAACAATAGCAGCAGCAGTTCAGCAAGGAGTATTAGCAGCATCAGTAGTACTCAGCAGCAGTTCAGCAAGGAGTATTAGCAGCATCAGTAGTACTCTTCAATATGGACTCAAAAGCATCAATCATATCAGGAACTTTCATTACTGGGCCGGGGAAACATCATTAAACTCCCATCAACAATCTCAGGGGAAATCACAGGAGTAGGATTGAAGACTAATCAGCAGCACCTCAGTAGTATAGATCATCAACTAGTACACCTCAGTATCATCCATAAAACCATTCAGAGATTAAAATAACCACAGCGTATTCGAAGACCACAAGTCTTCCACTAAAAGATAGAATCTTAGGGAATCACAGAACCTGTAACGATGAACGACTCAACTACAAACACAAGATACTGACTAAACAAACCAACTATGTATGAGAGATACCAAAGAAAAACCCCAAACTTACGGTCAAAAGGAATAGAAAGACACACGCAAGATTCGACCCGCGACCTAAGAGAAACAAAAAGCGGGAGACACAAACACCCGAAAAAAAAAAACAACCCCATCAAACCACCACGAAAAAAGACAGACACCACCCCTCCCCACTGCACAAAACGAAAAAGAAGGAAAAAATAGACTCCAAAAAAGCTACCCAAGAAATGGGACCCTCAACACCCCTAAAAGCCCAAGGAAAAATACTCATACCCATATCCAATCCAATACCATTAAAGGTTGGACACAAGCCTCAATTTTCTAACACTTTCCAAGTTCCATTTGAAATCTTCAACAGTGTAAATCTTTATATTAAACTTCCCTTTAATCCAAATAGCCAATCTTGTTTTCACCAAATCCGTTATCTCCTCCACTTCCCAAGTTTTGTTATTGAAGATTACCTCATTTCTGCATGTCCATATAGTCCAAAGAGTAGCGTAGAAAGTTGTTTGCCCGTGAGATATTTTCCAAGTTTAAAGAAATTATTACTATTCGGAATTGTAGTAGAGCTAACACAGTGGGAGGACATGCCCAAGCTATCCCCCACCAAGACATGATGTTGGACCAAATCTTCCAAGCATTAGGACATAGTAACAAGAGGTGGCTAGGAGTTTCTCCTTCAGAAGTACAAAATGGACATATGTCATGGTTACTCTCCAAGATTCCTTTTCCCACAAGAATCGATCGTGAAGCAATGCTATTTTGGATTGCCATCCAAGCAAACACCTCAACTTTAGGAGGACATACATTCTTCCACACACCGCCAGGATCTTTATCCTTTAGAAATTGCTGCTCCTCCCATTTTGCATATGTTGATTTAACAGAAAAATTCATGTCTTTACTCCATCTCCATTGAAGAGTATCCTCATCATCCTCCTGTAGTTGTACAACCCTTAATAAATTCTGTAAAATTGCCAACTGATCACCTTCCCAAGTTCTCAACGGTCTACGAAACTGAAAGTTCCACCCTTGACCTTGGGTTTCTGCTATTTGATCAACCATGGCTTCCTTCTGAGTTGAAATATCAGATAATCTAGGAAAAACTGTAAGTAAGTTTTTCTCACCTAGCCACTTATCTACCCAGAATTTCACTCTACTCCCTGAATTTACTGTAATAGCAAAACCTTGGTTTATGCAACTCCCTATATCAGAACTAGCATAAGAAGATCCAACGTAGCATATATCTTTCCAAATCACTGAACATCTTCCTCTTCTAGGAATCTGAGGTAGCCAAGCTTCCTCATTCAAATTGTACTTTCTTGAGATAACTTGTACCCACAAAGCCTCCTTTTCCTTGTTAAACCTCCACCACCATTTAGCCAACAAGGAGCTGTTGTGTTCCATTATTCTTTTAACTCCTAAACCCCCATACTCTTTACTCTTTGTGATCTTATCCCACTTCACCAAGTGAACTCTTTTCTTATCCTCTAGGTCTCCCCATAAGAATTGTCTTTGCAACTTTTCAATAGAGTTTGCCACCGCTACAGGTATTTTGAACAAGGACAAGTAGTAAATTGGAAGGTTGCTCAATGTGGATTTAACCAGGGCCAATCTGCCTGCCATTGACATCTGCCTCTTCTTCCATTGTTTCAACTTTTTCTTGACACCATCCACCACTGGTTGCCAAGTTTGAATTCTTTTTGTCACAACATGAAATTTTTACTACTATTTTGTTGCAAAAGATTTGATATGCACTTGTAGGAACAAAATAAAATTTCCTCGCAACTAGTGTAGGTGCTTACAACGAAATTATTTGTCCCAATAGATTTAGTTATTATGACCAAATCTCATTTGTGGCAACAAAATTAAAAGGGAGAGCTATTGTGACTACACTAATTTTGGTAGGATAGTTTGTCACAACAACTATGGTGAAAATTGAGTCTTGCTACAGAATAATTTTGTCACTATATATGAATTTGTCGCAGCAAAGTTTAATTTTGATATAAATTAAGGTACAAACATATTGAGACCGTTATTTTTAGGATTAGGAAAAAAAAATTATTGCACAAGAAAAGTTAATTATTGTGAATAACTAAATGGCCAAGATTTATTGCAAAAGAAAAAGTAAATCCCTAAGTGCATCAAAATTAACGGTCTCAATATGTTGTGTTATCATCGTATAACTACTTTACATTCAACTAGATTTATAGGTTGAACATATAGATTTCTACGTCATTGCCGAGTCAATTTTATAATTGTCAATATGAACCGTCAAAATTTTACGACTTACCGATTTCTGTATGGACACCGAAATCGGAGATCATGGAATATCGGTGACAACACACTTGAAAGAAATTAAAGCTTTTGGAGGCCTTAAACTCTTATAATGCACCACCGGAATTCAGGGCCGGCCCTGACAAATGAGGGGCCTAAGACGAAATTTGAAAATGAAGGCCCTTAACAAGGAAAAAACTAAATATAAAGTCGATAAACACCGTTTCAAAACTATATGCATGTATTTAACACGGAAAAAACCCAAAAATGGGCCTACATACTTGGTGGTAAAAAATATTTGGAGGCCTTTTTTTTTCATTTTTCGTGGGGGCCTAAGGCGCCGGCCTTACGAGCCTTAGCTCAGGGCCGGCCCTGCCGGAATTTCACAAGAACCCAACCTGATGGGTTTTTTTCCCTATCGAAACCGTCTATCTTTTACACAAGATGTATTATATCCTTCTTTCCTAAAATAAAGCTAATCAAGCATTGTTACTACTACTTAGATGATTATAAAAATTTTCAACACTAGGGAGTAGGGAGTGTGATACTAACAGTTTCAACTTTGGGCTCATAAAGAAACAACAGATTTACATTCCCAAAATAAAACGTTAAAAAGTCTACAAACACAACAATGGATACATTAATTTTCCATACAAGGTCAATATGCACGGGCATGATTGTAATTGAAAATATTCAATTGACAATCATGCAAAGGCACAAGTATTGTGAAAATTATGAAACATGTTAGTGTGTTAGATTTTCCCATAAAATATATGGACATAAAAATACAATCTGTATGGTGCAAAACAAAGAGTGCCATAGGACTGGGAGTTGTGGGTTGGTGAATTCAAAAGCTTGAAAGAAGCTCATTTTGAGAAACAAACGACCAATCATCATAATTTGGGATTCACACCTTTTTAACATTATTGATTTGAGCAAGTTAAAAACCATATTTTGTTCAAAGACCTCCAAGTAATTAACCAGAATACACAGAAAGGAAACTGTGTTGTCTCAAAATTATGCCTCGAAGCTAGCCGGGTACTGATCATATTAAGATGATGACATGCTTGAAACACAACTTATAGAAATTGTTTATCTATTCGAAGGCCAATTAAGCTCTGTTAGAAAGGGAAACTTCAGTAACACCATGGCCATATTGATCACTTCTGGACTTGGACTTCAATTCATCGAGATAATACTGATAAATATACGAAACAAATCCCCAACTTGCCAACAACATGGCCACCACCTTTACTCCATCCATCGTTTCATGAAAAACAAACACTGCCCCTACCGGAACAATCGGCAAGCCTAAAGTACTAATGACATTGGAGAAGAGAGAAGAGACCTCAAAAATCAACCCCACTGCACCAATTGAGTAAACTTGCCAAGAGATAGCTGTCCAAACCAAAGTCATGATATAGGGAACTTTTCCCAGTTCAAAAACACTCATTTCCTTGTTCAAACTCTTCCATTCTCCACTACCAAAAAGCCCCATCAAAATCACTGTAGTTGCAACAAGGGATTGGTAAACTATCATATTCAAAACAACCCGAAAATTCTCCTGTATTAGTATTTTCCTAAAGGACAGTTGAGTCACAGAGAGCAGCAATGCATATCCAGCAGATGCACCAACAGTAGATAAAAACCCAATTATATACTTACCTTTGGAGACTTTATTTGTGCCAGAAGAGTCATTTTGGAAAACAAGGAGAGTGGATGATATTGTAAGGAGGACAATGGAGTTTATAATGAAAGGAGTGAATTTTTGTGAATTGAGTAAGTAAGAAAAGAGGGCATTGAATGCCAACTGGCTTGCACAAATGAGGGAGTAAGTTGAGACAGGAAGGTACACAAGACCAATGGAATACAACATGCAATTTGCGGCTAGAAAGACACCTAAGCAGAGATAGAGGGATGCCAGGGTTACCAACGAGGGCGTGTTTGGACAGTTGTTTTCACGTTGTTTAGGTTTGTTTGGAGAGGGGAGGAGGAGGAAGGGGAGGAGGATTGGGAAGCCACAGGTTTGGACGAGTGTGGCCATCCATTTGCTGTTTCCACCTTTGGCAAAATAGAGTCTTCCCAAGAGCGTTGCGACTGCCTGGGTGGAGAGGACAAGGAAGGAGTAGACCGCCATCCTGAGCCACCGCTGGTAATTTTTTTTATTAAGAAGTGGTGGTGGTTGAAGGTGGTTGTTTATAACTGTTGCATTTTCAGGCGAGTGTTGTTCCCGGACTTCCTCTTGGACTGGCAGAATAAATATACATGCAATTATGTCAATATAATAATGATTATACGAATGAGATAAAAATAAACGAAAGCATCATTTTCATGAAATAAAACCTCTCCTTTTTTTCTTCTTTTCTAACTTTTATTGATAACTATAATACCTTATCACGATCACTTAAACAAGAATTTGTATAAAATTTTGGAAAAGTAGCCTTTTTTTTGGCTCTCACTCCATGGGAAGCAAGAAAGGACTATTAATGATGGCCGGCCCAGATATGGAATCTCATGTCGGCACTACTGATTAATGAGTTAAGGCGTGGCAGTAGCAGGAACCTTGATTTTTTATCCCACCAGGATAAGCAATCCAAGTTTATTGGTCCTAACAAACCCATGATATGGGTAAATCTTGGATAAGCTTATCCGGTCTATCTCCTGTCTAGGTGGCTTAGCCCCAAATAAACGAGCGGTTGGATTGGGGATTTGGTAGAATTTGGGGCTAGCTTTCTCACAGAGCAAAAGCTATGGGCCTAGCTCTCTCAATGCGCATTTTGGTACATACGTGTTTTTAATTTTTTACTGTAGGAAAGTTGTATGAGTCTACACATACTGAGATTCAAATTCCGGGTAATTTTTGGATATTGTTCATGAGTATGTAGCACTGCTGAAGTAATTAACATCTTTTGAACAATGAAAACTACATTTACTTCAAAAAATACATTTATTTCATCCGATGATTAGGAACCGGAGAAGTAACTGTAGGAAAGGTCAGCGCGTCTGGTGACGTGGCATTTGACCAGCCCGTAATGGATAACCACGTGGCTCATGTAAAAATTACAAGAGACACAACAGCTTGCAGTTGAATCTAGCAACGGGTAAATGGACGTCGCGAGAGACGGCCTTCGCGGTATTACATATCCAAACTTCGATCATTTTCAGGAAGAGATGCCCTCAACAAAGGAAACATTACCTTAGAAAGACGTTCACCCCTCACGAGATCCTTAGCGAGGGAGATTAACGCGATGGGGAACAAAGAACGCTCTCGCGAACACGCGAACTTGGCTCGTGACGACGCCTGACCTAAAGGCAGGGAAAGGGAAGTCGATACGAGCTCGTAAGGGGCCTTGGCGCGAGCCAAAAGGCTCGCGACCATGACCAACATAGTGGGAACAGGGGAGATACAAGTGGTTTGGTGGCTTTGAGGGATTAAGGGCTGCCGCGAGGGAAAGCGATGCATTGGAATGACCTAATGGAATCTTCCTAATGGCCAGTGACATCACCCACGTCGCCTAGGTATGCGGAAAGAGCACGTGTCACTATATTATTGGGGAAATGTCCGCCACCCCATGATTGGGTGCAGATCCCTATAAATATGGGACATTCCTTCAAAAATTCGGAGAGAGATCTTCTGATTCATCTTTGGGACCATGGAAATTCTAGAGAGAGAGTGACTCTGAGCTCTGGAAACAAGAGCATTGCTCTTGCTAGTGCTCGCGAGCCCACATTCCATCTAGAACTGTGATTTCGAGGACGATGATGATCTTAAGGGGAATGGATGGAACACTGCTGCCTTCTCTTTCTGCATATTTAGCCTAATCCTTCACCCCTTACTCGGGTCTCCCATTCCCGTTTGATTCACTTGTTCTTAATTCAACCGTTAGTTATTGTTTGCCTCTCCAAGTTAATTTGATTTTAACTTAAACCAAGAACCTACCCTACATAAGGCGACTCCGCTGGGGAGGCTTTCATAGCTGATGGTTGATATGAGAAGTCGTTTGAATACACAGAGAACTGGTCAACAAATACAAAGTTCTTCATCACACAATCTTTTAAGTGCAATCGAAACCCTTCACAAAAGAGCGATGGACAACCAACAACCCCTGATGGAAGAAATCCACGAAGCTGATACAACCCACCGGCCAATGCTAACGTTGAACGCCGCAGCCATCGAGATGGTCGCCAGCTAGATGCAAGAAGGCCAAACGCACCGCCTCCCCGCTATAACCCAACTCACTCAGGCTGTGTTGGCCGCGACAGCACAAGCGGCTCCACCAGTGCCTCCGCCAAATGTTGCGGATGGAAACCTAGTGGGTCAGCTCCCACAAGTGGTAAATCCACCTGTCGCACCGCTAGCTCTGCCACAAGATGGAAACCATCCTAACCAAGTGGTGCACCCAGTGTTCGCGCCAGGAACGCCAGCAGCAGGGGGTGTGGTCCAACAACTACAGCCTCAAGCATACCTTACTTTGGCTAATGTTCAAGCTTTACTGCAACAGGAAAAGCTAGAAGCACACTCCCAACGCTTCCTAGTCCTGAGATACAGCCTCCGTACCCTGCCGCGATCATGACTATGCAATACCCAGAGGGTTACGTACCACCTAAGTTCATCAAGTTCAACGGCAAGGACGGAAGTGCTCAGGAACATGTTCATCGTTTCATTGAAACTCTGGGAGTCCATTCCCAAGACGTCAGTCTCCGTTTGAGGGAATTTTCTAAGTCCCTCACAGCTCACGCTTACACTTGGTACGTTAATCTCGAACCACACTCTGTAAACACTTGGGAAGAAATGGTGAACTTGTTTTACACCAAATTCTTCCAAGTGACAGAAAAAATAACCTCATTAAACCTGGTGAACGAGAAGCAAAAGTTGACTGAGGATATCGTTGATTTCATCAAACGATTCCAAGACAAAGCTGTCCAGTGCCACGAGCCGGTCCCCGAGAAATGCTTGGTGGAAATCTGCCTCCTGGGCATGATTAAAGAGTACAAGAAGCACTTGATCAATGGGAAGTATCAAACGTTCTCAGCCCTAATGGAAGCAGCATTTAATATCCGTGGTACTGTTGATGTCGAGATCCGAAAGCCGATGTACAAGAAAAGTGGAGGGATCGCCACTGCGGCCTCCGCGCAAGCCTCACGCAAGCCACAGGGGGGTGAAGGCAACCCTAAGAGGAGGAATGGCAAACCATTCAAAGACTACAAGGAGCGAGCAAAGGATGCACCTCCATATCCTTGCAGCATGGAAGAGGTTGTGGATCTTGTTAACGCGTGGGTCGCGGATGGATGTTTGAAACTGCCAGAAGTTGAAGTTCAACCCACCCCACACGCGAAGCGTGAACTCGAGATATCTTGTATTTTTTTTTCCGAGGAGAGTCCAAAGATCCAACGAAAGTGACCGCTGGATGCTCAAAAAATGTTCAAGCAGAAGGTGACAAGAACGAGTTGAGGATTGGTGTCAATAGAGATGTACGCGATAGGCCTTATCCTCAACATGGGGAGGGTGTCGCGATGGCAGAATGCCACAACGGAGGGTATTATGATTTTATGTATGAAATGGAGGATGAAGATGAAGAGGTGTACATGACCTCCTTCTACGATCACATTGAAGAGATCGCGAGCCATGATCAACCTACTGTGGAAGTGACTGAAGAAGAAAGGCACAAGATCTTGTCTCGCAGCCACAAGTTCAAGACGTTCTTTGATGGGTTAGGCTTTTCCCTCAACTCAAGAGTGGAGATGACCAAGGCAATATTGGAAATAGCTAATCAAAGCCAGGAAGCATGTGTGGTCGAAGGAGGCTCCGTTGCAAGGACCATCCGCGAGGACTCTAACACCATATCCTTCTCAGATGCAGACAAAAGGGTACCATTTTCTCACAACAGGCCTTTATTTGTCACTGCTTACATCAATGGTGTAGAATTCAAAAGAGCATTTCTGGATGGTGGGGCATCAATCAACATTATGCCCCTCGAGACACTGAAGAAATTGGAAATCCCAGAGCCGCGAATCATTAAGTCGCTGGTGGGGATAGTTGGTTTTGGTGGAGAGAAGAAGCCTTCCTTGGGGTATATCATGCTTGACCTCGCGGTTGGACCCATTCGCGCACCAACAAAGTTCCACATCATTGAAGGGCCAACCAATTATCATGTAATTTTGGGGCCGGACATGGGCGCTTTATAAGTCTGCTTGATGGTCCCATCAAGCTATCACCAGTGTCTCAAGGGCATCTGGGCTGGAAAGAAACTAATTGTACCTGCCACTGAGAGACCCTTCGAGGCCTGTGAAGCTCACCTTTCAAATGCTGTGTATTTCTCTGAAGTGGAGGAGGCCTGCGAAGCCATAACTGCGAGACCCGTTGGGGTGAAAATTCCAAAATGGGAGGACATCAAAGGCGAACAGTCAGAGCCAAGCCCCACGAAGCGTACTACGGTGTTTGACAGACTAACGCCTCGCAAGATCATTAAGACTAGCGAAGGGGGGAAGACTGTTTACCACTTATGACGGTCTCAGGGGTCAGCGAGCGTTTGTAAGGCTTCTGACCCCCGCGACGTAGAAGGGGATGGCGAGGAGCTCGAAATAATTGACAAGCTCGACCTAGCCCCTGAGTATATGCAAGACGAGCCAAAACCCCAGTTGGAGCAACTCGAGGAAGTGAACTTAAGAGATGGAATAGGCGCCGCGAGGCTTGTGTTTGTCAGTAAGTCTTTGGAGCCAAGGGCTCGAGGTGATCTGGTTGCTTTGCTTCGCAAATACAGTGATGTGTTTGCTTGGCACTACGATGAGATGCCTGGTTTAGATCCAGAGCTGGTGACTCACCACCTCGACGTATTCCCAAATTCCAAACCAGTGAAGCAGTCACAGAGAAAGTATCATCCAGACTTGGAAGAAAAGATTAAAGAAGAGGTGGAGAAGCTTAGAAGTGCAGGCTTCATCCGTCCATGTCAGTATCCCACATGGTTGTGTAACATCGTTCCTGTGAAGAAAAAGAATGGTCAAATCAGGGTCTGCCAGGACTTCCGCGACCTCAACAAAGCTTGTCCAAAGGATGAAATGCCATTACCTCACATTGATACCTTGGTTGACATCACTGCCGGCCAAGAAATGTTTTCATTCATGGATGGATTCAGTGGGTACAATCAAATCAAAATGGCTCCTGAGGACGCAGAAAAAACCGCTTTTCGGACCCCTTTGGGAAACTTCTACTATACTGTGATGCCATTTGGTCTTAAACATGCCGGTGCGACGTATTAGAGGGCAATGACAACAATTTTCCACGACATGATTCATCACTCAGTGGAGGTATATGTTGATGACCTCGTCGCAAAGTCGAGATACAAAGAAGAACATCTGCGCGACCTTGAGGCGGTATTCAAGAGATGCAGAAGGTTCAATATGCGAATGAATCCCCTCAAGTGTGCCTTTGGGGTCACAGCAGGAAAGTTTTTGGGATTTTTGGTACACAGGCATGGCATTGATGCAGATAAAAGCAAGATTCGTTCTATTTCAAGCATGCCCCCGCCCCATTCCCAGAGAGCCCTCAAAGGATTCTTGGGGAAGGTCTCATATCTAAGAAGATTCATCCCCGCCCTAGCAGAAATCACTGCACCATTGGGTGATTTGCTAAAAGGAAAAGTCCAGTTCGAATGGAAAAATAAACAACAGCTGGCCTTTGAACAGGTAAAGAACATTTTAGCCTCATTGCAGACGATAGTTTCCCCACAAAAAGGGAAGCCATTGATTTTATATCTCACATCCATTGCGAGGTCAATTGGGGCATTGTTGGCCCAATAAGTGGAAGGAGTTGAGAAGTTTGTGTACTACATAAGTCGCAAAGTGTAAGGAGCAAAAGAACGCTATACCCCAATTGAACGCTATTGTTTGGCACTTGTTTTCACAGCACAGAAGCTCATGCACTATTTCCTTTCGTTTAAGGTTCAGCTCGTAACCAGAAATGACCCAATACGATATCTTCTTTCTCGCCCCGTGCTTAATGGAAGGGCTGCGAAGTGGCTTCTAGCTCTCGCGGAATTTGATATAGAGTGCACAGCACCGCGAGCAATCAAATGTCAGGCTCTCGCAGACCTGTTAGCCCAGTTTCCTACCGGAGAGTGTGAACAGTTGAATGAATCATTACCAGGTGATGGTTTCAAAGCATTAGCGACCGACTCACGAATAAGAAGGTTTGGACTCTAAAGCTTCATGGAACCAACAGGAGGACATTCAAAGGAAAGCGAGGAGTCACGCTTCAAAGTGATAGTGGCGCAAAGCAATATCTGTCTTACAAATTAACATTCCAGTACTCCAACAACGAAGCAGAATACAAAGCACTTATCCTAGGACTGCTCGCGGCCAGAGAAAAGGGAATTAAAAGACTTAGAATTGTGGGGGATTCAAAGCTGATAATCCTGCAAAGTGAAGGTGTCTATGCCTTAAAAGAAGCTAACCTCGCGCCATACAGGGCGACTGTTCAAAGACTCAAGAAAGATTTTGAAGATGTCAGCATTGTTCACAAGCCAAGGTCTGAGAACAGGTTCCACGGCGCGTGGCTACTCACGGGGGCTAAGATGCGAAATTGAAGGGGACGCAGTGGCTATCGAAATCACGAGAAGGACTGAGCCATCATTTTTTGAAGAGCATAAGAGTCCAAAAGATCAGGATTGGCGCGAACCCATCAAAACACAAATCGCGACGGGCAGCGGTGCAATCCCTATGATGGCTTTATCACAATTTACAATTCTAAAAGGGGAGCTGTACTTTCACAGCTCCCAAGGATGGCTCGCGAGGTGTATTAGCAGCACGGAAGCTAAGGAATTGCTGAGCCAGATTCATGAAGAAACATGTTGTGAGAATGATATTGCGCTATACAAGAGGGTCCAGCGGCAGGGCTATTATTGGCCCACGATGAAGGATGATGCTGCGACCATACTTAGAGGGTGCCCCAACTGCTCACTTCACGAAATCGAGCACGAGTGCAGCTTCTCGAGTGAAGAGACAGATTGGAGGCAAAAGTACATTGATTATTTAAAGGAAGGGGCCCTACCCATGGATCGCGCAGGTATCCGAGAGGTCCAACGCTGCGAGAAAAGGTTCTTCATCAAGGACAATCAGCTTTATAGAAGGGCCCTTGACCATATCCCTCTAAAATGCTTATCAAACAATGAGGCAGAGGAGGTTTTGGCTAAGGTACATGAGATGGAGCACCCTGGGGGAAGGAAGCTGTACGAGTAGATCACACATCTAGGTTACTACTGGCCTAGAATGGAAGGGGATTGCAAGAGCTATGTTCGCAGATGCCACGCGTGCCAGAAACACGGAGATAGGGTGAATGCACCTTCTGTTAAGCTCCACCACATTTGAGCACCCTACCATTTTCATACATGGGCAATGGATCTGATTGGCCTATCCATCCTTCCTCCGCGAGGAAATCAATGTATTTTAGTGGCAACAAAGATCACCACAAAATGGGTAGAGGCGGTTCCCCTAAAGCGTGCGACGGGCGACGTTGTGGCCAACTTCATCAAAGAACACATAATTTGCAGATTTGTCATCCCTAAGGAAACGGACAAGCAGAAGCTACCAACAAGTCCATTGTCAGGATTCTGAGCAAACACTTGGATGAGAAAGGTGGGACTTGGGCTGAGCACCTCCCAATTGCTCTATGGGCTTATCGAATTGCTAAGAGGAAGTTAACGCGTATGAGCCCCTTCAGTTTGGTATATGGGGCGTAAAATTTATGTGCCCCGGCAGAGATAAGTGTGCCTTCGCCTTCATACCGTCAATCAAGTAACTTGAAGGGGGGAAAGGCGGGCTGATCTCGAAGCATTAGAGAAAAGAAGGCAGGTCGCGACCGAAAATCAAGAGAAGTACTGGCAGTCAGTGGCCAAATATGATAACAAGAGTGTGCTCGCCAGAGAGTTCAAAAGGGGAGACCTAGTGTGGAAGTCAGTTCCTGGGGTCATGCAAAATCTGAAGTTGCCCAAATTCACACCAAAGTGGGAAGGTCCCAAGAAGGTGATTAAGGCTGCAGAGAGTGGGCACTACAGGCTTGCAAGGGTCAGTGACGGATTTCTCACAGGGCCAATCAACGCGAAGTACATCAAGAAGTACTACCCTTAACTTGTGCAAGTTTTAATTTGTCTGTTGAATTCTTGTCTTTTCGATTACTTGTTCACAATCGGATGTAACTCTGGGATGTTGATTTGACATACCCCTTGGAAGAATTATGTCTATAGAAGTGACGAATGAGAAATATTATCCCTTTGTTTCAAAAGAAATTGTGTTTTATGAGTTATTTGAGCATGCTAAAAACAGAGGAAAATGACAGAATAAAATGGTGACCTCGCGGCATAAATTTATGTCAGCACAAGGGGAAAATTCACCCTGCGCGAAGAGAAAAAAGGGCACAAACTACTGTGCTCACTCACGCGAAAGGCCTTTTAAATGTCGCGAAATAGATGGGTGCCAAAAATGATTCTTCACTTGGGAATGCTAACTTAATGGTTGGAATGCCCCCGCGATGGCCATAAGCTTTAGGCCTTTATAAGTTGCGAATAAATAGGGACCGAAGGGGTTACTCCCTTTGGAATGCTAACCTAAGTGTTGGAATACCCTCGCGACGGCCATCCCCCACAAATGAACGGGAACCAAAGTTAAGGGGATACCCTCTCTTTGGAAGAACTAACTTTAAAAAAAGAAGAAGTTGGAAATACCCTCGCGATTTAGCAAAGGGAATCCCTGACACAACTAATGCTAGGGCCCCTTGGAGGGAATGAGCTTAATAGCAAGTGTTGTGATGTTGCGAATAAAAAAGGAGATAAATAAATATTGTCCGTGTGGGAAGAATATCTTTTACCCTCTCAACGATACAAACAGATGCATAAATACAAGTAATGATAGCAGTGAAACATAGACAAAGTTCTAATGAATTTCATCAATAACAGAAGTGATAGATTCCATTGATGATTATGTTACTAATACAAAATTTATCCCCAAGAAAAGGGGCTTTAATTACATCACTGATTTTAAAAAAAGAAGAGAAGAAGAAAGGAAAAATGCCTTGAGCTACTCGCTGAGCTTTTGGGATATCAAATCAACCAGAGGGAGAATGGGCTCGTCACCGCTCAAAGTAGTTTTTGGGGCTGCTTCCAAGACTTGATGCTCCTTGACAAGTAGCTCGTGGCCAGCCTTCAAAGCAGAAATTTGTTCTTTGGCTTCTGCGAGCAGACGATTGTATCTTTCTTCAGCATCAGCAATTTTTGCTTTACTTTCTTGGATTTTGAAGTAGCTTGCAAACAAGATCTGCATTAAATGCACCTTCTGTAAATACTCGCGAAGCCACCCTAGCTACATGCCAAATTTCTCCATGTCGTCAATAGAAGAGATAACATCCTCAAACTTCTGATCACTGAAGTCCCTCACCCTCAGCCGTTGTAAACACACCACAGTCTCTGTGAGCAGATCAAGGAGTGTCCCGCCAACAAGGCGACCGGCGGTGCAATGGGCAAAAGTATGGGGATAGTGCTTCTCCAAGGCATGGAGAATTGGGGCACTGCAGGATTTGATCCTCCATTAATGATCATCCTCAGACCCGGAAAGGAGAGCGAAGGTAGGAAGCACGAAACTGAATGTATCGAGCTCACCCTCGTGCTTAGCCCCAGTGTCCCCAATGTCTGGAAGCTGCTTGTGCTGGCTCTGGTCCTCGCGAGGTGACTCTGAGTCATAAGCATGTCTGGGTATTAGCAACTTAGAGGGAGTAAAAGAAGGAAGGTGAAAAATGCCTTCCATCCCTGCAAAAATATCACTGTTGGACTTACCTTGGGAGTCTCCAGAAGCCTCTTCATCCTCCTCGCTGCTCTCACCAAGGCCATCCGTGTCTGAGCTCTCGCTGACGTTGGATTCTGGGATGGGCTTGGAACCAAGAGTACTTTTTTCTGTGGAGGAGGGGATGAGCACTACTTCTTCACCCGCAGGAGGCGCGTGAGTCCTATCTACTTGAGGAGGAAGAAGGGGGATTTCATTACCTTCTTCTTCAATCTTCTTCTTCTTCCCCTCGGTGCGCACTCCAACCATGCTCAAGTCCGGAGGGGAAGGATCAGCCCTTGGGGAGCCCACTGGTGATTCAATCTCCTCTGTGGGCTCTTGATTCATGGTCACAGTAGCTTCCTCCGGTTCTGCAACGTTCTCCGCCCTCTCCACTTCCCCTGGGCTTTCACTTGAGCCACCAGCTTCTTTCATAACCTCCTTTGCAATGTTACCCACGATGTCCATGGCGTTAAACTCATCGACGTGAGGGACGTCAGGGCCTTGTTCCTTGGCAGGACTCGCGAACGCGGACTCTTTAAAAGCCCCCTCCTGAGGAGGGGCCTTGGAAGAAGGAGATTTTTCCACGTCGCGAGGAGGAGAGTTCGCGAGGGGCACGTCCTCAGCAGCGTCAGCATCAGTTTTCGCTAATTGAACTCCATTGCCTGCAAAGAAGAACATAAATCTTATAAGTACACAATATAGAAGCAAAGAGAAGGGAAGGTCAGATGTACAGAGGTTAAGATTGTTACCTTGGTCAATTTGAGCTGATGGCTCAGCTATAGCTAAAGGGTCCAAGAAGAATAGAGGGGTTTCTTTCACTTTTCGACCCTTTCGCGGAGGACCCTGAAAGAAGAAGACTATGGACAAGTCAGCAAAAGACGTCAAGAAAAAATAAAGAAGGGAAGATAGCAATCTGACCCTTGGTTTCTTCATGGCATGAACCACCTGAGGAGAGGAGAGGTCTTTGGCTTTCCTCTTTTCTTGCAAGACAAGGGATTGCGGCCTAGACGCAGTCACTGCACCTGTGACCTTCTGTTTGTCCTTCGTGGTGATGCGCTTCGGTGTAGGAACAACCAGGTCCGTATGACGGATCCTCCGCAAAGGGATGGCATTAATCACATCCAGGGGAGCCATGGTGCCCCTAACCCAGCACGACTGCAAACCACGCCAATCAGGATCCTTCCCTGGCTTTAAAGTTCGCAGCGTCAGGTCCTTCTTCGAGATAGGTTCTGCGGGAGGCACCACTGCTGGGGTCAGGACGAAGCTTGCAAAGGATTGTAGATTCTTGGCCCAGTATACCCTGTTCTCTGGAGTGTAGGTCGCCTTGCGTTTAGAGTTGGGGATAATCCTGTCTCCCCCGTAGTTCGCGGTGAGCTCACGGTTGAATGAGTTCAGAAATTGGTGAGTCCCAGCCAAAAAGTCCTCGGGCAGAGAAGGAGGCTCGCGAGGGACGCCTTGATCATACCCAAATTGCAGTTGGAGCCTGTCAGCTCTGTAAAGCACCATGATAGAGCCCTCAGTAGAGGGAGTGGGAAGATAGGTGGGAGTGACCCGCGCGAGGAGGTCCAATTTGAAATAGCGGATGTTCTTGCTCTGGAAATCCACCACGGTGTCCTCCAAGAGGACAGTAGGGCCTAGAGCGCCATCAGCAGGTTGCTCGTAGGGACGAGGATTGAAAGATGTTATCTCATCGCACCAGTCCTCGAACAGCTTGTTGGAAGTGGTTCTGGCCCACCTCATAATTCTGGACATCCTCTCACTCAGTCGTATAACGGGCATACCCTTTTTGTCAAGAACAATCTCGCCAGCAACGTTCCTCTCCTGGACAGTCTTCAAAGGAGGGAGCTCATGGGGGGTGGGAGCGACCGCTGGGAAGTACTCGTAGAAGAAACCGAGCAAGAAAGATATGTGGATCATAGAGGTGATCTCGTACCTCCCCATTGATCGTTCAAAGTCTTGAGCGGTGCGGTCCAACTGGTGATAGAGGTGGCCCAAGAACATGGGATCCAATGGGAGCTTCTTTTCTGTCGCGAGGACAGCCGCGAGAGGGATCATCTCGCAGCGAGGCCCTTCGTGTGGAAGATTAGGGAAGAGGAAGAGAGACAAGAACTGGACCAGGAAGGCCGCTAGGGACATCGGACCATCATGATAAGCGCTCATGGCCACCGCGCGCTTCCCATCCACTTCGACAAGGGCGATGTCGCGAAACCAATACCGCTACCAGGAGCCCCAAGTCGTCTTGTTGGCTTTTGGAGCGATACGGACTTTCCCCGTATTGTCAAAGCGCGAGCCAAACTCGCGGGCTGATTTAAATTCCCCTTCTATAAACTCAATTACCGTTTTGACCTCAGAGGGACAGGTAGCAGGGTCGTAGTAGTACTCGCCGCGAGTGGGAAGACCCGTTAAGACCTCGGTATCTTGCAGAGTTGGGGCAGCCTCCCCGAAAGGGAATATGAAAGTGTGGCTGGTGGGGCTCCATCGAGACACCATAAAATCAAGGTCGCGCTGGGGGCGACTCGTGATAAGATACCGCGAGAGTTGTACGGCCTTCAACAAACCCACTCTATCTAGGATCACTCTATGCTCGGGCTTATCAAGGATCGTGGCCACCCAATCACCCCACTCCTTTGGGGGTTGAATATTGGCCCTGTATTGAACCTGCGAAAAGGGGTAATCGCCCCTCTCGATCTTCAGCCTCACCAGTGAAGACGGATCCACCATATCGGCCCCTGAAGCACTGACCTCATCAGAGAACAAGAGGTACTAGGCGTTGACATCACCGCGAAGAGGAACATAGCCCTAAACGCTGGACCAGAAAACATCACCTTCAGGCCTCAGATACGGAGCCCTTCTCCATTCACTCAGGGGAGGAAGGGAAGTCTTTGCCAAAAGGGCCTCAGTGTCTGGTTCGTGTTTGCCTGAGCGAGTCATCATTGCAGAGGAAAAGAGAAACTAGGGTTTTGAAGAGTAAGGAGTTTAAGGAAGGCTGAAGGCTCAAGAAGTTCGACGAGAGGAGAAGTGAAAGAGTTTCCTGTCTCCCATAAGCGTATTTATATACACGTAATAATTGTCATCACGAGAATGAACGGTCGAAATGGCTGCAGCAATCCAATCGGCCTGCAAACTTCGAAAATCGGGAACAGCCGCCTTTTGGAGGGAAATGTTAAAACGACGGACTCTGCTGACGTCGCACGCGCGCGATTCAACGCATTGAGCACCACATGCCGCGAAATCACGCTCAGGTGAGGGGCTTATGTAGGAAAGGTCAGCGTGTCTGGTGACGTGGCATTTGACCAGCTCGTAATGGATTACAACGTGGCTCGTGTAAAAATTACAAGAGACACGACAGCTTGCAGTTGAATCTAGCAATGGGTAAATGGACATCACGAGAGACAGCCTTCGCGGTATTACATATCCAAACTTCGATCATTTTCAGGAAGGGATGCCCTCAACAAAGGAAACATTACCTTAGAAAGACGTTCACCCCTCGCGAGGTCCTCACAGGAGATTAACGCCGACGGGAACAAAGAACGCCTCGCTAACACGCCGAATCTTGGCTCAAGGACGACGCTTTGACCTAAAGGCGAGGGGAAAGGGAAGTCGATACGAGCTCGTAAGGGGCCTTGGCGCGAGCCAAAAGGCTTGCGACCATGACCAACACAGTGGGAACAGGGAAGATACAAGTGGTTTGGTGGCTTTGAGGGATTAAGGGCTGCCGCGAGGGAAAGCGATGCACTGGAATGACCTAATGGAATCTTCCTAATGGCCAGTGACATCACCCACGTCGCCTAGGTATACGGAAAGAGCACGTGTCACCATATTATTGGAGAAATGTCCGCCGCCCCATGATTGGGTGCAGATCCCTATAAATATAGGACATTCCTTCAAAAATTCGGAGAGAGATCTTCTGATTCATCTTTGGGACCACGGAAATTCTAGAGAGAGAGTGACTCTGAGCCCTGGAAACAAGAGCATTACTCTTGCTAGTGCTCGCGAGCCCACATTCCATCTAGAATTGTGATTTCGAGGACGATGATGATCTTAAGGGGAATGGATGGAACACTGCTGCCTTCTCTTTCTGCATATTTAGCCTAATCCTTCACCCCTTACTCGACTCTCTCATTCCCGTTTGATTCACTTGTTCTTAATTCAACCGTTAGTTATTGTTTGCCTCTCCAAGTTAATTTGATTTTAACTTAAACCAAGAACCTACCCTACAGTAACAAAGATTGATTTCTGCTCATATTTGTATATATGTCGAATAGAGGAATATATGTATTTTTTGCTGGATTTTGAATTGCATTTTTTGTTTTGAATATGAATTTTGAATTACTAAGGCTTAGTTTTCCAAAAAAAATTAGCAACCCAATTGCTAAAATCAATGATTTTAGCAAATAAGTTCACCATGTGCTAAAATCATTGTTTCGAAATTAAAAAATAAAATGGTTTCGTGTATCGTTTTTCGATTTTTTTTCCCCACCAAATTAAAGTAATTCTCGTATACTTTAATTCGGTGTGAAAAATTCAAAAAATTATACACGAAAACACTTAATTTTTTTATTTGAAATACCATGATTTTATGAAGTGGGTTGCTAAATGTTTTTGGAAAACTAAGCCAGTCAACCAAATATTTGCCTATAGTGCTTTTAACTTAAACTGAACCTTTTATTTTCTCCTCCATACAAGAATGAACACAACAGGAACAAAAAAATGTAAGCAAACACACAAAAGGAAACTGATGAATAAATTAATCATATACTACATCATTGGCAGTCTCTATTTTTCCTTCATGTTAATGAAGTTTTGATCTTTTTCTCCGACTAGTAAACATATCACAAATGATGGAACTAATAGAAAAGCAAAGAACTGATTGACATGCGCGCATATATAACGGCCGATTTAGAAAGGCAGCCAAAAAAAGGGAAAAAGCAAAGAAAATTTTACGTACCGTGAGTTTGAGTTTGCAATTGATCTTGAGCTTTTCCCATCTTGAGCTCCAACAAATTGAGCCAAAGCATTGACAAAATGAAGGGAAGGTTACATATTTATTTGAGATATCTCCTACAATTCTTATCCCTTGGTTCCCTCTATCTCCCCACCTGTCTCTCTCTCTCTCTCTCTAACAATCATTAGTAATCCTAGAGTCCAATTTTGTCATTTTATGGGAAATAAAAAGACAGCGTCTGATATTTTATAGGCCAAGTTCAGTGGGTCACTGATCAAGAAAAAATAATTATTGAGAGTTGGCTCATGGTCCTTAATACTCTCTCCGTTCTAATTTTATAATATCTCGTTCTATCATAACCGAATAAAAAAATAATTATATCTTTCAATCCTTAATACATTTTATATGTAATATAGATCTTATTTGATAGATCTTAATTTAATTTAATAAACAAAGTGTTCAAAATCACCTAAAACAGTATAGATTATTATAAGATATAACACTTTAAAAAGTGACATAAACTCTCAAAAGAGACTATAAAATTGAGACGGATGGAGTAATTTTCAACTTATACGGCTTGTCTTGATAGCAACCAAACAAGGGCTACGATATCTTCACGTCATGTTGATCTTTTTTATTGTTTTTTTAATTTGAAGATGAAGATATGTTGACCATATAGGGGGAAAAAAGTTAGAATACCGGAAAAAATTTCCAGAAAACGTTCAAGAAAAAGAAAAAAAAATACAAATCTTTTTTTTTTTTTTTTTTGTGAATCTAAAGCATTCATTTCTCCGACCAGAACGTGACAACGAATGTTCTAGTTATGATCTGTCAGAACTATGCCAAATCAAGAAATACTCCATCCGTCTCAAATTGCTCGTCTTTTTTTGAGAATCGTGCATTTGACAAGTAATAAAAATGTACGCCAAGCAATCAATACTCATAAATGCAGTTTTTGCCAGACTCCCATACCCATTTTTACAGCTCTAGAGCTAAAGAGTTAAGCGTTGCTCCAATCACTCTGTTCATTTTTTTTCTTTAAGGAAATGACTGAAGAACTTGCTCTCTCTCTCTCTCTCTCTCTCTCTCTATTTCTTCTCAAAACTAAACCAGATCTAGAGTTTTGGCCTGGGGGAGGAGGTGCCACCTCGTTCCCTCCTCTCACCGGGCTTCCGTGGTTCTTTATCGCCTTTCTCCTCCTTCTCTTCCTCAGTTCTCCTCCTCTCTTTGTTTTCGTTTTCTCCTCTCCTCCTCTATAATAATACGAAATTTTTAATACAATTTAGGATTATTTAATTTCATTTTAATTACTTTAATTTTGTTATTTAATTTCTAATTGAATTTAGGGCCCTTAATTTGCTATTACTACGATTTATACCCTAATACTTTTAAATGGCTACAAATCCGACTCTCAGGCACGTTTACATTTTAATCGCGAGCATTATATTTTTATAAATTCATTTCATACGTAATTATACACATTCATACATGTACACAAGTAATACTAGTACACATACACACACATGTGTGTATATATGCATTTTATACATACATATTCACTCCACACATCACCAACCACCCCACTACTTCTTCCAAATCAACCCAACACCACACTCCACCCCCTCCCCTGCAAAATCAGACCTCCCTCCACCCTTTCTCTGCCTCCAACAACCCCAATCAACCTTCTTGTCATCCCCTCACATCCCCACATGGATTTAACCACTTCCACACTCCACCCTCACCCTTCATAAACCCCTCCATTTCGTTCTTCATTCTCTCACACTCCCACACATCACCATTGCACAGAAAAACAACAAGGAAAGAGAGAGAAAGCTCTAAGTTTGGCTATGGAGTTCTAGAGAGAGAAAATAAGGCCAAAACTTAGGCTTCAACCTCCAAACCCAACGACATTCAATCTTCTTCCACAAGTTACCCATTGCACTCCTAGGAATCCACATTTCACCATATAAGCAAGCCAAGTTAGCCCAAGAAGCTCCCTCTGCCAGTTTTTCGCCAAAACCCATCTTTTCGCCAAGTCTTCGCAAAACAAGGTAGAGGCTCCTACCCAATCATTCCTGAGCATTTGTATGTGTTAGAATAGCCTAGAGGTAATGATAGGCGCGTGGAAAGCTTGCTTTTGAGCGCCTAAGTAGGGTGATTTGGCATGTTAGACGTGCAATTTATGCCTCATTTTCTATTTTAAGCGTGCACATGGTTGGATTGTGTGTCTGTGCTTAATTTGTAGGTAATTGAGGTGACTTGGCGCTAACGGAAAGTGTTGGGATGGTCGTGTATGTGGGTTGAGAATTGGAGCGCTGTGGAGACTAAGTGTTGGAGTAGGATTTAGAGAAAAGATGTTCGGGAGCGCTACCCCAAAGTGAAGGAGCGCTCAAGATGGCACAAAAGGGGCTCCGAAATGAATAGAATGTTCTGGAGCGCTACACCTAAAGAGGTGTAGTGCTACCGGTCAACTTTGAGGTCAACCGGTCAATAGGGGTCAACCAGTCAAAGGGGGAGATAAGCAAGCGGTAGCGCTACACCACTTTGGTGTAGTGCTACAAACAACTTATCTTGGCCAGTGAACGACAGCGTTTTGGTCGTCCACAAAGGATAATCCTATTCTGTCTCGGATTTTAATTAGAAATTAGAGATTAGTATAAATACTTATCTTTTAGCTCGAATTAAGGTTGGAACTTTAATAATTTTAGATCTAGTTTTATTATTTTTCGGCTGCAGCTGCTGCTTTCAATTCTCATGTTCAAGTAGAAGTTTGTTTTCAGATTCCCAGCTTTATATTGATGCTCCGGCGTTCGTAACCAAGTAATATAATTCTTGCAATTTTACGGTATCGATTTCTATTTCTGCTTTCTTTTATTTCAATCATGTTTAAATCTAGGGTTTTTAACTTAATCATTGCATGTTTAAACATAATGAGTGAGTAGTCGTATAGGGTGCAACCACGGGACGATGGTGTCCCGTGGTTAATCTGATCAACGTTTCACCTCGGGACTGAATTACTTCAATTTTCGACAATTTTAGGGAACAAAACTTTTCTAACGAACTAAACCCGGGCATCGCCGGATTTCGTATGTGCACGAGAACTGGTGACAGGGGGTGCGCATTTGTTAGGAAATATTTTCTTACTCTAAAATCAATAAATTGAATCATTGTGGTCCGAGTGAATATTGGTCAGATTGGCTGCGAGTGCTGGGTTCCCACGGTTGCTCCCTCCTCCTTAATTCGTAGCCTTCAGTTTTAGTAATTTTAGTTAGACAATTTACCAATTTTGAACAAGGGGTGGCTACTTGAGAGCCAGTTTAAAATTAAAACTCCACACTTTTGAGTCAAACACCGTTAGCCGTCTCTGTGGTTCGACTCCGGTACTTCCGAATTTATTGTGCTACACCGGTCAAGTGTCCTACGCTTGGGACGCGTCTTATTTTTAGTCACCTGGTCGGTCAAGCATTTTTGGCGCCGTTGCCGAGGACGGCGACGTGTGTTCAAAAGTGTGAGTTTTAGTGTCTTGTTTTTTTTTTTTAGCATCTTTTTGTTTCTAGGTTGAGTCATCTAGAGTCCGTCGAGTGGTAAGTATTTTGTGTCTTGAGTCAAGTAAAAAAAAAAAAACAGTGATAAGGAAACAACTGGGCTAACGAGGTGAGAATGAAAGAATTCTGTGAGATGTGTGAGTGTTGGGGGCATTCTGTTTATACCTGCTCTGCTTTTTATGCACTTAAGGAAGCTTATCGAAATAATCAGCCTAGGGTGAGTGTTCTTAATCAGAAGTGGGATCCATATCCAAATACGTACAATCTAGGGTGGTCCCACCAACCATCTTTTTCAGGGTGGTGTTCTGAACTCCCAATGCCACCACAGGCATTGCCTTTGCCTCTACAAGAAATACAGTCGTTCGAACCTGCCCAAGACCACATGACCCAATTTGGCTCCCTTTTCCAAGACCCGCAAGGGTTTGATCCTTATTCTAGTGGCCCACCCCTAGAGCTGACTTATCCCCCTCATGATGAGGAGCTTAAGGAGAGGGTACAGACTTTTGTGCAATTGCAAATGACCTTCACCGCAGAAACCACCCAAGCAATTGGGAACCTTAGGTCCCAGTTGACTCAACTCACAGAGGCAGTGGGACAAATCCAACAGGAGTGGGAGACATTTTCTTCCCCGCCTCAAGTCAATAGAAGCAAGGAAGTCGACCCATTTCTCATTGAGGGACGGGTTGATGATCGTATGGAGGATTTTGACTCGTGGTCTGAAAGCTCCTCCGAGTTTGGAGGGAGTGAAGAGTTTACTCTTAGGGAAGAGGAAATAGGTCTAGTTAACGATGTTAAGGAGGTTGACTTGGTCTTACCATAGTCCTCTGAATTTAGAGGGGATGAGGAGCTTACTACTAGGGAAGAGATAGAAGAGAAAGTTGACCCACTGGTCATTGAGGGTGGGGTTGATAATGGTTTGGTAGAACCTTCTGAGTTGGGAGCGAGCGCAGAGCTCATTGCTCAATGTTTCCCCCTTGAGTCGAATGAAAAGGTCGAAACCCCTCCCATGTATCTTCCACTATTGATCCACGCTGCCTACGTTTTCCTTTTGTGCTTCTATGAGTCTAGAGAACGAGGAGCTCACTGCCCTCCGTGTGTTGGTCCGATAGAAAAATCTCCCACTGCTGAGGAGTGGGATGCTGAGATTGATTATTTGCAGTCCTTAATGGAGGAGCAAGATAGGAAGTTTGGGTTTGAGAGTGAGTCTCTTATTTTTGGAGACCAAGACTTTGCTGAGGAGGAATTAGTTGAGAAACCAACCTTGGCAGATGAGGTTTTGGTAGAAGAGTCGAAGTCAACGGTAGTGGAACATATTGATTTTGTTGGTGTTGATGATTATGATTTTGTTTATCTTCTTTCTATTGCAAATTATGTCCACAACTCGAAAATTAATTTGGTTTCACGTCAGCACTTAGAGGCACTTCAATTTCTTAAAACAACTCGGCAATTGCTTTACTCGAAGTATCTTTTCTTGTTGTTTGGCCGAGTTCAATTTTTAGTACAAAGCTTAACGTGGGGTGGTGCATTCATGGGATTCATCTTTGTGGATTTGCTTAATTTTCGAATTCCACGTTTCAAAGATCTATCTCTCTCTCTCTCCCAGTTAAAATTAATTCAAAAAAAAAAAACACAAAACATCTTGATGGTCTTGTATAGCCACCCGCTCTTCAATTCAAGTTGGGGGATGGGGAGAAAAGTATGACACGTGAGACTGCGTGAAGATCTGGTTGTGTTCTTTATTTTCTTTCTTTATCTGTTGTGGCCCGGCTTTCATCAGCGGGCCTTACTAATGCCATTTGTTGTCTAGTAGGTAGTTGGTTCTTAAGTCTTTTGCATGACGAGCATGCTACCACACCAGCCTTGGTAGTTTGGGCCTCTCCGCCAGAGTGAGTGCGGCATTCAGGAGACTCAAGCAGGGGTGCCACGAAATGTGGCAGTTGTTAGTCCTATAAAGCTTTGGCGTGGCTCTGTGTGACTAGCTGTGGATCTTTTTAGGTCCGAAGGATCGGATCCTGGAAGCAGTTCCAATGACAAAACACAACAGTGGCAACGAATTCCCCATACATCGGCCGAGGTCATGATGGTTGGCTGCCATCCGTCAGTCCATCTCTTTCCCTTCTATTCTTATTTTCTGTTTTGTCTTCATGCTCTGAGGACAGAGCAATTTTCAAGTTGGGGGAAGGGGTGTACTTTGTACACGTTATTTTTGTTTTGAGCGTTGTTAGTAGGTTAGGGGTCATTTTTAATTTTTTTTTTTAGTGTGGGGATACGATTGTTGTGCTTGTTTGTATGAGTTAGGTGAGCATGCTAGATTTTTGTCTCATTGGTTGCCTGTTTAACTGGTTCACATGCATATATCTGGCATCCATGTTTGAGTATTTTCCGCACCATAAACAAGTTTGAGTAGGTGTTCCTACATTGTGCACAGTATGTCCTTAAGGCATCCCATGTTTCATTGTTCTTCACTTTCCGCACTTGCATAAAATAGTAGGCGTTTGTACCACAGATCATGATCAAATATTTTATATGCATATGTGAGAGTTGGTGATGTGTTTAGGGGATGAAACAAGGCCATCTTTGCATGATTAAACCACTAAATTTGTCCCATTGATCCCATGTTAAACCAGTCCGTGTCAGTCCCTGTGTCAAACCTAGGAAACCGGTGTTTGGTTTGGTTCGGTTAGGGGTGGTCCAACTCATGCGATTTTAAAGGCTTCGAATCAATGGAATAAAGGAGCATCAAAAATTTAAATGTTGCTTTTGGGGTGCCATGTCTTTGGTTTAAAAAAAAGAAAAGAAAAAAACCCCTAAACCTTAATCCATTTCTTTTTCCCCCAAATTCACCCATCTTGATAATAAGAGAGAGATGGAAAGACGGTCAACTAACCCTTTGACCCGTTGCTATGAATTTCCAAGTTTTCCAGAAAAAGAAGAAAAAAAGAAAAAAGAAAAAAGAAAAAATAGAAAAAAAAAGAAAGAAAAGAGAAAGAAAAACGCAGTCAAGTTGAGGGGGACCATCCGATTTTTCCCCACTCTCTCTCTCTCTCTCTCTCTCTCTCTACCTCATCATTCTCATTTTCCCTCTTCCTTCTTCTCCATTCAAACCTTAACCTCTAAACCTTCCAAACCTAGCCTTCCACCAAAGTTATGGAACCCTAAGAGGCAACTGAGCTGAAATTGAGCTATGATTTCCGGTGTGATCACGGTGATTGAGCATGAGTTGGACATCAGTTGGAGTGGTGGTGTTAGTATTATTTGTTATTTCATGTGGTGTTCAAGTCAGGAACTATGACATTTTATGTGTTTGTGTTATGAGGTGGTGAGACCGTAATATGTGGTCGGTGGTGTTTAAGTGAACTTTATTTGTTATGTTGTGATTAGTATGGTGGTGTGTATTAGTATTATGTGATGCTTGTTATGGTGTTATCTGTGTTGGTGACGGCCAGTCTGGGTAGACTGACCATGAGCTTCTATAGGCCGTCACTCTTTGCATGTTGCCCTTTTATGTTGTTAACCGCGGTCATTATTAAGCCCAATGAAGCCCTTAGTTGACCCGAAGCACGTCGTTTGACTCTCTTGCATGGATATGTTATATTTAGTTATGAATGTGTGGTATCTTGATTTGTGAGCTTTTGTTGCATATCTTGGCGTTGTTTTGACTGGCACGTGGTGATTTTGTTCAATCCACGTTGATCACCAGGCGCCTCACATGGGATGTAGAGTGTTTCAGTGAGTATGAGTGATATTGTGACAAGTGGGAGTTTCTCTATCTTAAACCTTGTTGAGGAGTGGAAGTATTCAAATTTTTGTTAGGGCATGCATGTGACCGAGTTGTGGGTAGTAAAGAGATGATGTTTAAATTGCTCATTTGATTTTGTACAGGTTGCATAATCCTCGTATCCCTTATTGAGTCGTTGTATTTATTTCATTGTTTTCATTTCGTTCGTTACTAGGGACTAGCAACGCTCAAGTTGGGGGATGTGATAGGCGCGTGGAAAGCTTGCTTTTGAGCGCCTAAGTAGGGTGATTTGGCATGTTAGACGTGCAATTTATGCCTCATTTTCCATTTTAAGCGTGCACGTGGTTGGATTGTGTGTCTGTGCTTAATTTGCAGGTAATTGAGGTGACTTGGCGCTAACGGAAAGTGTCGGGATTGCCGTGTACGTGGGTTGAGAATTGGAGCGCTGTGGAGACTAAATGTTGGAGTAGGATTTAGAGAAAAGATGTTCGGGAGCGCTACCTCAAAGTGAAAGAGCGCTCAAGATGGCACAAAAGGGGCTCCGAAATGAACAGAATGTTCTGGAGCGCTACACCAAAAGAGGTGTAGCGCTACCAGTCAATTTTGAGGTCAACCGGTCAATAGGGGTCAACCAGTCAAAGGGGGAGATAGCGCTACAAACAGCTTATCTTGGCCAGTGAACGGCAGCGTTTTGGTCGTCTACAAAGAATAATCCTATTCTATCTCGGATTTTAATTAGAAATTAGAGATTAGTATAAATACTTATCTTTTAGCTCGAATTAGGGTTGGAACTTTAATAATTTTAGATATAGTTTTATTATTTTTCGGCTGCAGCTGCTGCTCTCAATTCTCATGTTCAAGTAGAAGTTTGTTTTTGGATTCTCAACTTTATATTGATGCTCCGGCGTTCGTACCCAAGTAATATAATTCTTGCAATTTTACGGTATCGATTTCTATTTCTGCTTTCTTTTATTTCAATCATGTTTAAATCTAGGGTTTTTAACTTAATCGTTGCATGTTTAAACATAATGAGTGAGTAGTCGTATAGGGTGCAACCACGGCACAATGGTGTCCCGTGGCTAATCTGATCAACGTTTCACCTCGGGACCGAATTACTTCAATTTTCGACAATTTTAGGGAACGGAACTTTTCTAACGAACTAAACCCGGGCATCGCCGGATTTTGTATGTGCACGAGAACTGGTGACAGGGGGTGCGCATTTGTTAGGAAATATTTTCTTACTCTAAAATCAATAAATTGAATCATTGTGGTCCGAGTGAATATTTGTCAGATTGGCTACGAGTGCTGGGTTCCCACGGTTGCTCGCTCCTCCTTAATTTGTAGCCTTCAGTTTCAGTAATTTTAGTTAGACAATTTACCAATTTTGAACAAGGGGTGGCTACCTAAGAGCCAGTTTAAAATTAAAACTCCACACTTTTGAGTCAAACACCGTTAGCCGTCTCTGTGGTTCGACTCCGGTACTTCCAGATTTATTGTGCTACACCGGTCAAGAGTCCTACACTTGGGATGCGTCTTATTTTTAGTCACCTGGTCGGTCAAGCAGGTAATTTTTAGTTGAAGGGTTAAGGCCCAAGGTGAAGGGTTTCACGAAACCCGAACAAAACGCAAGTTGCTCTGTTTTTGCTGTGACGATAGTCCGGACCACGATATCCCCGTCCGGACTACTGGTGCAGAATGTTCCCTCCAACTTTGATTTAAATTCTGTAATTATAGTTTAGCCCCTTGTGTTCCTAGTTTCGATGGTTTTGACCCTTAACCATGTTTTTCATGCATATTAAACCCTAGCTTCATTTTGGTTCATGTGTTTAACTTCTCAAGCATGATTAAGACTTATCCAAGTGTTTATGTGAGATTTAAGGTATTCATGTTACGTTTAATCTTGTTTTCACTCTTGGTATTAAACTTAAGGGATAAAATGTAGTTTTATAAAGTATGTGGCATAATCTACAAAGATATTTATGTTCCTACTTTTTATCAATTAAATGTCATTAGTGGAAGTTTATGGGTGTATTAAAATTTCTAAAATACCCTTCGTAGTGTAAAATGACCATTTTGCCATTGTGTTTGTAAATTACATAATGTGTAGTTTTGTACTTAATAAAAAGATCAAGGAATTGTGTTTTGTGGCAATTTAGGACTTTATTAACTAAAATAAAGTATTTTTGCGTATTTAACCTTTTTGGTGGCAAAATTACCTTTTTGCCCTAGTATTATGTTTATTTATAAAAAGGCCCATAGAGTTTGTAAATTACACTAAGGACCCTAGAGTTGTGAAATTATGTTGGGCACCCTTGTACTTACTTAAAATGACGTTAGCGACCCATACTTTTTTTAAATCATATTTTGACCCCAATAGTTTAGTAAATTATGTTTTGGCCCCTGTAGTTGAATTTATTACGTTTAGACCCCTGGTTTTCGATTACTAGAATTCTATGAACTTGTGAATCGTATTATTTGATTTTGTGACGCTTAGAATATTGTTATCACTTCGCTTCTACTATTAAGTGTACTTTCCGTAAATGTGTTGAATGTTAGAACGGACAACTAGGTTCCCGGGTTGGGTGATCGTGCGCGGATATCACATAGACGATAAGGTTAATGGAAATGTGAATTGGAATCGATTATTGGGGAGTCACCCCAAGATTTGTTGAATGGCAGTCAGCCAAGTGATGAATTGATTATGGGGAGTCACCCCGAGATTTGTTGAATAGCAGCCAGCCAAGTGATTTCGTTTTGGAGGAATATTTGGCAGACTGCCAGGATTTCGAAACCCTAGGATATGACAATCTGTGATTACTTCATTTGAATTCGAAGGCGTTAAAAGGGTGGATGTATTATAGACCGAGTCACGGCTATATACCTACAGGTTGACAATTGTCCTCGTGAGCCCGATTAATACAAATTTCTCCCCTCGAAATTCATCTTTGTGAGGGTACCCGGTTGGATTAAGTAAATAACTTATACCTTCCGTCGGGGCTGCCAGTCAGGGCAAGCAAGGGGGGAGTATATCAAAGATTGGTCATAGTCCTTAGTGGTTATTTGGGAGGAAAGTTCTCTAGGTGAGAACTTAGATGAATATGTAAGTTAATGGCTAGTAATGAAATCAGCTATGTGTTTAATTTTTGCTTTACGATTTATTTCCTGCTTAATCTTTTAATTACTGTTTTTCAATCATATATGTTGTACTTGTATGTTTAGCAAGGGTTGGGAGGGTTAGAGTAGCTATTGAGTGATTTATCGCTCACGATGTTACACTTCGTTTGACCCTGGTATAATACCATGATGTTGTTTTGCGACTCGGACGTATTATGCTAGACTGTGATCAAACAGGTATTGTTGGTGTCGAAGGAGACGGTTATTTCAAAACCGAGGGTTATCCGGTAGACCAGGCTCAGGAGGAGCCGTGGAATCCAGAGTTGAACTTTAATCTGTAGAACCCACCCCCTTCATTTTTAATGTTGGATCTGTAATATTAATTTCTCAAACCGTACTAAGTATTTTGTAATGGGCTGCACTCCACATTTTCCAACGTGTACTCTAATGGAAACACTTTTTATTAAATTAATCCTAATTATTTGTCTTAATTAATGCTTCCGAAAAATTGGGGCGTTACATCCTCGTCCTGCCATGGATAAAACGCCGATCTCTTTCTCTTGGTGGAACTGGTTTGGCTTAATGGCGAGTTTGGTTCTGGTGTTTGGGGGGTCTCCCTGCCGATCTATTCCTGGGTGGATACGGTATTGACTAACGGCGTTGGAGGCATGTGGCTAGTGGAAGGTCGGCAAAGCTTGGTGGGGTTCAGATATCTGTTCAAGATTGGTTTTGGCAAGGTGGAGGGCTGGGTTTGGCCTCTAGGGCTAAACCCGTTTGCTTCTTTGTGCAGATTGTTCATCTGGGCATCTTGACCCTTGGGCTGCTAGTGGTGAATGGTGGTTGGCATTTGAGGGGCGGTGGTTTGTGGTGGCTTTTATGGTGAGACGGTTGGGTCGTTCTTCGGGTCAGCAACAAGGGTCTGTTCCCCGGGATTCCTCTCTCTATATGGTGAGACGGTGTGGTAGTATTCATCTCTCTATATGCAGTCGTCAAGCGCGGCGGTGGTGGCAACGACTGCTATGAGTTGTCCTAGGGTTTTTTTTTTGGGCTTTATTTTTCTATCTAGGCTTCATGGCCTTTGGGGTTGGGCTTGGACCTTTTAGGTGTGGACCTCGATTGGCTTCTTGCCAATCGAGGATTGGGTTTGGGACTAGGTTTTGTTTGATTCTTTCTCCTTGCTCTTATTGATCATTGTACTCTTTCAGTGACTTATGAAATCTTTTTGGCCATGCAACAAAAAACTCTGTTCATTTTTTTTCAAATACATCCAATTATATATAGACCATTATCCAATGATTTTGCAATTAATTGAAGGATGCTGATATATTTATCTGACTGTTTGGTCCTTATTTGCTCCTATATTTAGTTATTATTGTAGTATAAACTACGAGAAGGGGAAATGAAAATAATTTGTTCGAGTTGGAAGTTGTGCTCTGCCCTTTCTCTTCTTTTTTTTTCCTCAAGGTATTTGTTCTAAGGCTTATTTGCAGTTGAGTTTGATACAGTGCAGATTGGCTTGAGATTTTTTGACAAAATAAATATTATGTGCTGACTTAAACGAGTTAGCAAATTTGAAAATACATAAAGATTTACATCTCTTCATCTATATTTGACCAAGCCAATTGACAAGGATTTCCAAGCAATTTTCGCAAAATTTTTATACAGTTTTTGCGAAAACTGCATGAATCAAGCCCTTCCCGATTTTTTTTTTTTTGAAGATTTCCCGCGTGGACCTTTGAAAACACCTTCTAAACACATTGGACGGCTCGGATCTTCCGAAAATAATTTGCAACACAAAAAATTTAATTTTTTCTTGTTTCCAGGAGGAGTGGACTAGAAATTTTCCGCATATATATATATATATATATATAAATATATATATATATATATTTACTTATTTATTTTTTATATGTAAAATTCTCATAGTCCGGTTCGGTTTATCCACGGTTCTTTCATAAAAATCCATGGACCGAACCCCGAAGCAAGATTTTCTAATTTTTCAATCCGTGTCTGGACTATTAATCCATGGTCCCAATCCAAAACCCAGAGTCCAGTTTGGTTTGGTCCGGATTTGCAAGTTCGCAGGTTTTTTTTTTTTACCTCCCTAGTATTTACATGCTTTCACAGATTGGCTACCTTTGGCATCACTACAACAAAAAAACACCATTGGTGACACAATTTTGGTGACAAGGCACCATTTTGTCACCGAAAGTACATCTAGGGTGACACAGCAAGCCAGAATGTCGTTGAAGGTTAATTAGCAATGGCGACATGTAACTGTGTCACTGAAACTTACTTTTTGGCAACAAGCTTTTATTGTTGTCACCGAAAGTATACCTTCGGTGACACAACAATTGTGGTATTCAATGGTTCCCCATACAAACTCCCATGGGTGGCTCTTAATCATGGCTTTCTGCTAGATTAGTTAAATTTAGGTCACATTGTAGCTAGCTCCAAGTGGAACCCAAAGTCTTTTGGCTGTCAATTTTATGGGTTCTATAGTTTCTAATTTATTTTTTCACAAAATAGAGAATGTTCTTTCTAATCCATTGAGTGTCCATATCCTTCTAAAATTAACATGCTCTAGGAGTGAAAAATGGCCCTGACTTTCGCTTATGTGTGTACCTTAGGATTCAATTTAGGAGCTATTTTTAGGAAAATTGTAAAGGAAAAAAGAAAAGAAAAAAGCAAACACTAATTGAAAAAATTGTAAGAAAAAAATCATGGAAAAAAATTATAAATTGCGAAGTACTCGAAGGACATCAAATATTTTTTATCATAGACAACGTCTAAACATTGTTATTTGGTTAAAAAAAAGACCAACAAATTTTCCGAATTAAAAAATGTAAGCAGTCATAACTTAAATACTTTTATTGGTCAATAATAGCAAATGTGAAGCTGTAGCTTGGTGGTTAAGGATGTGTGTACCCAAGCAAATGGTCAAAGGTTCAAATCTTGCGGAAGCAAATCATAATGCATCCAAGGACTCTAACAGTGACCCCACCGAAAGGGTTACTTTTTCTGCCATGTGAGCATTCCTTTATTGGTGACACACTAGTGTTGCTAATTAGGTCCTCTTTTGGTGACAAGCCAGTTGCCAAAAGTGTGTTTTCCGTGACAAGTGTTCTTGTCATTGTAAGCGTCTTTCCGAAACAAACTCATTAATTTGTGGCCGTTGACTTTTAGTGACACAGATTTGGCAACTATAGTAGATCATGTAGCTAAAGAGTATAGGTGACAAAGTCCATTTTTTTGTGACTTTTTTGGGTGTGGCCAAATATGTTTTTTCTTGTAGTGCATTTAGAGATAGCGGTGAATATGCTCAGATGTGTCTTGTCAGAATTCCCATGCCTTTGGCATGGATCCCACATTATGATCTTGAAGAGTTATTGTTTAATCTAACCATCATATTCTCACTGAAAGTATCACGGGTTGTTTCTCACTTGATATAATCAACATGTGCTAAAGTTAACGGTTACAGCAAATGAGAAAGCCATTTGATAAAATCTTCGATTTTTTTTTTAATTGGAAAAAGTAACATTTATTAAGATAAATGAGAGGGGAATCCAATGGAAAGCTACACAAATACAACCAAATGGGACAAGTACAACCACACAAGGACAGAGCCTAGTACATTAAAAAGCCTAGAAGCCGAGATAAAGCAATACAAGTACAACCCCAAAGTGGGCCTAAAAACCCATATCAAAACAATAAAGATCATGAACGTTTGTCCGTCTTGATAATGAACGTTCGAATTTTAATCTAAACAATGAATGACTCGGATCATTTGAAATTTGGATTAAATCTAGATCATCAGTGCTGAGACGGACGGTCGGATTTGCCTCACTACAACCTTGTAGTGAGCTACCCCACCACAGGACCCCCAAACCCCGCAGAGTAAAAGATTAGGTTAATCAGACATAAATAGGCATATGAATATACCAGATTTTGTTTTAGAAAAATGTATGGTAATTGAGTTTTGAACTAAAACATCTATTTTAAATGATTTGCCCATTTATCTATGGTTCTTCGTCTATTTGATCAAGCTTAATTTTTTCATTTCATTGTGAGAAGTATGAGCTGAATGGTTTCGATCATTATTGCAAATATGGCATAGGGAAAAAAGGGTTTGGTGGGATATGGAGAATAAGTGTCGGGAGAACTCATAATTACAGTTGCAATTAAAAGAGTACGCTATTGTTATTTTCGACGCAATAAACACCAAATTATATCTTTCAATTGCAAGTTTATAGATACAAACCTGAAGATTGTTCAATCTCATCTCAAGCTGCACGTAATCATTTTTCTGAAAGGGAATAATTTACAATAGTCACCAATTTCATCAGACTTGAGTAAAATCAAACCTATACACACCAAAACCAACTCCACCGTCCACACCACACAAACTTGTGATACACTCAATAAATTAATACATGCACCGACGTCCACAGTCATCGGATGTCGTGTTTGTTTTCTATCTGATAGGAAAATAATTTATAAATGGAAAAGCATCACAAACTATAAAAATTTAGTAAATGGTTTTCGGAAAATGGTGTTTAGTCTCATATTAGTTATTTACATGAGTGATCTTCAGCATACAGCAAACCATGTAAGATACCAATGGTACATTGGACTTAAGCATTTTGGGGTATATGATATAGCTTGTAAATCAAATCAAGGTATTAGGTTAGTAGACTACATGGGGTGTTACAAATTGTATCAAAGTCCTGCCCTGGTCCAAGTGGTGGGTAGGATGCAATTTGCCACCATAAACACTAGGGGAGATTGCTAGGACCATGAAACGAGAACGTTGCATCCCTAGGAGGAAAATTGTAATACCCAGGTTTGGGGGTAGATTATGTTTAATCTTACATTGGTTGTTTATATAAGTAATCTTCAGCAAATAACAAACCATGTAATTAAGATACTATTACTACCTTGGGCTTAAGCATTTTGTGTCATGTGATATAGTTTGTGGATAAAATCAAGGTACTGAGCTAATGGTTTACTTGGGGCGTTACAGATTTGCACTTGATAGGAAAGAGAGTACGCTTTCTGTTTTATTTAATAATGTGGCAATTGTTTTGAGAGAAAAGTAATAAATTATGATAACATTAAAAAAACAAATTTAAAAGGCAAAAATCAGCCGAAAAGCTAGATTTTTTTGTTTTGTTTTATTCAAATAAATCTGAGTGTGTCGCAAATTTTTTTCCTTTTTTGATTCCTCTAATCGAGAAGTATTAATAATTGACAAAAGTTTGACAAGAAACTTACAAATACGAGAAAAAATTCAATAAAGACAAAAAAATAAACAAAAAAACAGGCCTGCGTTAGGTAGATAGATGTCAATATTTAAGGGCAGATCGACCAGTCTGATTTACCTGTGCCCTAAATATTTTAGGTATTTCCATGTTCAAAAAACAAAAAGAACTTTAACAATTACCTTACTGGCTCCTTAGCTGAGCGTCGTTAAGACCTAGGATAGGAGAACCTCAGTAGTTAAAGACGGTGACCATGTGTGTAGACATCCACAGGGTCAAGATTCTTGTCATTTTATATTACTATACATCCACAGGGTCAAGGTTCGATTTTTCTTTAACAGTATATTTTTTTGAAGAATACGAGGTTTGTTTGAAAATGAAAACCTCCCTCGTGAAAATACCAAGAAACACTCCGGAGTCCAGACAAATCACTACTGGTCTGTTTAATTATCCTGTGTTTAATTATCCTGTTCAAAGTAATTAAGTTCGCTCTTTTTCCCAAACGAGTTACCCTCCGACTGCATTTGCTGGTTGCATGGTTCTAAATACCGTAACATTTGATCATGAATGATTTATTCATGTATGTATCTACGTATTCATTGTTTGTTCTATAAGATTTCGTGGTTGGCACCATAGAGGAAAATGGGCTACTACAGGAAGCTGACATGCAACTCGAGCTTGGAGCTAGAACTGTGGGGATACACAGTGGCTTAACTATAAGGCTTGAGAAGGGTCTATCCTTCTATCCAACATTAACATCGAATCTGACTACACGGAAGCTATTCAATTGATCAAAGAACCAAATGTTGGCCATGTCAGTAATCGACATTTAATCAACGGGTATTTGTAATTTTAATATGGGGAGATTAATAAGTATTTAATAACGTGAAGCTCAAAATATTGTTCAGACAAGGATGAGAGTGCAATTATAATTGTTTAGCAGTATGACTTATAATTTGCGAAATAAGAAATATAATCCTGGTAGAATTAGAGCTTCTTATTTACACAAGGAGCTCAAATTTATTTCTACTGAGGTCCAAACCCTAGCCCTACAAAGATATTGTCTTGTTCTCTAGGTCTCACATGTTTTTTGAGAGAAATAAAAGTGAGTTCTGAGAGAGAAAAATAGATCTCGTTGAAGTCCACAATCAGGTACAAAATTGGAGGTATGAGGGAATATAGTAGAAAATCGTAAGGTACTGTCAAAGGGAAATTGGGTCTAGACAAAGGGAAACAAGTCCACCGTGCGCTTGTGTCGACGGAAGAGAGGTAACCCTAATTTTGCTATGTAGAGTTCGTGGTTTTTTTGTTGTCTAATCTGTACGCTTTATTACTGGATTCTGGGATTTGTTTTCCAATTAATAGGCCACCCACACTTCGCTCTAGCTATGGACTGTAAAGACCTACGCCAACTGACCTGCAAACTTTTAGCCCAACCACGTGGCTTAAAAGGTTAACCTCAACTTATACAGTAGCTACTTGGGCTTCCTAATATATCGAATTCTATTTAGATATTCACTTGATGTGGGACAACCCACTTCATGGGTTCTCACATTGTCCCCACCTTATGATGCGACGTCCCCGTTACATTGGCTCAACAACCTTCCCTCGGTGGCCATGGTGTAACACTTAATTTTGCATAGTACTTTGCTCATACTTCGATTTCAAGAGGTGGCACCTGCAGAGACTAAAGGTTGCCCCCACCATGTAGACCGGGGTTGTACTATGATACAATTTGTAACGACCCACTCCAACTGACCTACAAACTTTTAGCCCAAACACGTGGCTCAAAAGGTTAATCTCAAGTTACACAGTAGCTCCTTGGACTTCCTAATATGTTGAATTCCATTTCAATATTTACTTAATGTGGACAAACAACCTCATGGGTTCTCACATGGACGCTAAATAGCTATTCGCTCACACAAATTCTATTCTCACTCATATCTTTCAAGAGGCCAGTCAAAGTGTTGATCACGTCGCCCGCATTGTAGCTAAACAATTGGAAGACCTTGTAGTGACAGATGAATCTATTGGGAACCAAATCCCCAAGGCCTAGTGATGATGCGTATAGTTTACACACCGAAAAATAGTAAAACCGTACGAGGAAGAATTAGGGTTTATGTCACGCCCTGCTTTTCAACAAATTAAATAACATGAATGTCCACATGACACAAGTCAAAAGTCAACAATTTTCCTTAGAAAAGTCCAAGTCAAAGTTCCATTCATACATCGGTCAATTGTCACGTCCTCAAAATTCAATGAATATTACCATAAGAAATTCCACGTGGACGGTCAACAAGTCCACGGGCCACGTCAAAATTCCAAGTTGTCTAATAATCAAAGTCAGTATAAAAAGGGGTACAATAGTCTATGGCTACCCATTCCCCAAGCCAAAATACACAAGTCTTAAAGTTATTATAGATCCAATTCAAAAGATTTAATATAAATGAGTTACAAAATCATCTCTCCAAAATTATAAACTCAAGATGATGAGGTAACTCCTCTTTAAGCTTTTAAAAGATGTATGCAATCACTTCATGCACACCCAAGTCATGCTCCGTGCTGGGTACCTGAAAAATGATAGGTTGAGCTCACTAGCCCAGTAGAGAAACATCTACCAAAACTAAACACAATGAAACGTAGATGCGAGATGAGACATGAGGATGAAAGCTAAACAAGATAACTAAGATTTTACAAGAGTCTAACGAATCACATATAAGTTTATAAATCCATTGATATCACCCAAGTGTACCCGATGTATACCCGATATGCGTCCCCTCTCATAAGTGTTTAATTCGTCCGTTGTGTCGCGTCAACCATTTTATTTAAATTGGATCTTTAGAAATTTCTCACGACACGTCCATAGGACGGCCCAAGTATCATTCCGAGCCATCTTTCGACCCCGTATAATCTTCCCCTTGGCCAAGGCATAATTCCTCGCAACATGCCCATAGAGCGGCCCGAGTATCATTCTGGGCTACCTTTCGGCCCCATATCAAGAGTTTCAAGTTCTCATTTCAATTCACGTTCATTGGTTTCGCACAAGTGTCATCATATCACTCATACCTCGGATCATCACCCAAGTTCACGCATTTCGTCAAAATCTTCAATTCACATATAACAAGTGTATGACCACGTAGGTGTCGTGCAAAAATCAAACCGAGTCACCAATTATAGGAGGATAGGCTAGAGACGAGTTATTCAACGAGTTTTAAGGTATAAGAGATTATTATGCCAAGTAATAACACGAACAAGCAACCGAAATCGACGAAAACAAGTTTTGGTGAAGGGAAGGGGGGGAGTGGATTGATCCACTGTGAGAGTTGATCGATCCAGAATGAGAGTGGATCGATCCAGAATGAGAGTGGATCGATCCAGAACAAGAGTGGATCGATCCACTTTGGTCCAGAGCAAAACAGAAGGTTGTGGATCGATCCGGGTGATTAGTGGATCGATCCACTGTGCGAGTGGATCGATCCACTTTGAGAGTAGATCAATCCACTATGATTTGTAACTCCATCAGAAGGTTTTGGATCGATCCAACTTAAAAGTGGATCGATCCAGAGATCTCATGAGCAGATTTTTTGACAACAATAAGGGGATTTCAATGGGTTCCAAACCAAACCAAACATGTTTATGATAAAAAAATCAACACCACAAGGTACAAGAGGGTATTGCAATAACTAATTTACGTCAAACAACAACAACAAACATTAATCAACATCCAATGAAATCCATGGAGATAGAAAATGGATTTTTCAAGAAGATAAGAGGGATTGAACAAAAATGAGTATAATCTACCCATCACACACTTCAAAACACTTAATAATGGTAGAAATCTCCCTACCTCAAAGTTTAGAAGCTTGAAACCCACCAATGAGCAAAACCCCAACTCTTCCTCTAAGCTCCAAGTGAAATTCTTCAAACACCGGGATGATATGAGTGCACCAATGCGTAGATTACGAGAAAATGGGAAGGTTTTGTGAAGGAGTTAAGTTTGGAGATGAGCTTTTGCTTGGATTGGTAAGGAATTTGAAGAAGAGAACCTATGGAGGGAGAGAGGGAGGCTGGCTGATTTTGGGGGAGGATATGGGCTCCTCTCTCTTTCTCTCCTCTCACCACAGATACACACAATACACACACACCATACAATTTAAAAGGGGTTTCAATAATTACACCAAAAACCCATATTTGGCTTATGTAAACCAATTTGACCCCAGCACTACGCATCACATATATCCTCTCATCATTTAACTAATTTTATCATCATATACAATTCCACACATTACCCCAATGGTATTTATAAAATAAATAAAATTTTATGGGTCTTTACATCAATGGTTCACTAAACGGTACTAACTCGTACCTGAATACATAGATACTTGATAGAAAAGTTTAAAGTTATTACATAAGTCCCAACAAGTAAAAAATTGAGTGATTAGAAATTACATTGCCATCTAACAAAAGTACTAGTTCTAAGATTGAAAAAAAAATATAACTTCATGCATATGTAAACTCCATGCAATGTATCACTCCACAAGCATCCAATCTCATGCTCCATGCTGTGTACCTAAAAATGATAGGGTGAGCTCACTAGCTCGTAGAAAAAACCATACTTCAACCGCTAGGCATATAAATATGATAAATGTGCATGATGTGGGTGGCCAAGATAAGAGATGATCAAATGAACACAACGAAAGCTAAAACAAGGGATATGTGTCCACGAAATACCCATTAGTTCATTAAATTTGTCAAAATCATCAATCAGTATCACATGTGTCCAAAACCGTGTCCAAGTATCCATTGGTACCAAAATACTATATATACCTTGAAAATATTTTCATTTCCAAGTATTCAACACCACCCAAGTTTTCATTTTGTTCAAAATCCAAGTCTACGCATTGAGTTTCGACAAAACACAATAGATAGTTCAGAATCTCATTTCTCATTTTCTTTCATCGAAGAAAAACCATCATTTTAATTAGTTCTAGGGATTTAATCCCTTTGCTGGGTTTCATAGGCCCCGCATGCCTTTATCAAAAATTTTACCAAATGATGGCATTGTTTAAAACACCTCATTATCACAAACATTTCATTTAAATTTTCATAAGAAGTCCATTTCCCAAATTTCATTTCACCAAAGTACCCTTTCTTTTGAAACACCACAATTTTCACCAAAAGGGGCGATCAATCTAATATGCCTTGTGTCCGATACATATACCAAATTTTCCAATAAAAACATGTGTTAAAGCCATAGTCTAATGATTTTAAAATGGTTTTTGGGGTTACCACGTTGCTATATATCAAGTATACGAAGTTCTGGACAATTGGAGGCCAAACGAACGTCAAAGAGAGGCCGGAGACCACCCAGAAAACCTGGAGAAGCTGCTGGAAAACAGGGGCAGTGGCTATAAACAGCGGAAGCAGTGCAGATTTTTACCATAGAGGTGTGGAATTTCAACCCAAATGCAAATGTCATAGTCTAGGTTCAAATTAGAGATTCTAGACAACAATTAAACATGGAGGGAGGTTAATTCCACTCCCAATTTCATCAATCAACAACCAATTTCATAGATCACAAAATCAAAATGAGGAAAACCCATACAAAGAGGGAAAACATAGTTTTTCAAGAAATTGAAGCCAAGAACAAGATATGTTCAACAAATCACAAGCATATAACTAGAGGAGGTAGTAATTGTTTTCCTACCTCAAGGTTTTGCTTGAAAATGGAAGAAGAATGGAACCCTAGGTGTTGAAACCCCAAAATTCCGAAGTTGGAGCTCTCGGTGCGAATCCAAGGTGACCCGAGCTCCCCATGGTTCATAGAACACGAAACTGGCCTTGGTTCTTGAAGTGGTTGAGTGAGGAGGGAGAGTTTTGAGCTTGAAGTGTGCAAAAATGGAGGAGAGAGAGAGAGAGAGAGACCGATCGGTCGAGGAGAGAGGGAGAGTGAGATATTTTGATTTTTTTTTTTTGCAAACTTCCACCACACACTACCTATTATAACCCCCTAATTACACCTCACACCAAATGCCACTTGTGTATATAATATGTGGCCACAATACTTATTTTCATAAACCAAACTTACGTAAAGACTATAATGTCTTTACTTTAATTTATTTATGAAAATATGGAAGTACCCCCCATTTGAAAACAATGGCATTTCCCAAATTTTAAATTTTCATCACATCAAAATCTCATCCTCCCACTTTTAGTACAAAACCAAAAAACGGCAAATTTTTCTCCGAAGAAAATGGGCGAAAGATGACTATCTTATTAAAAAATAACTTCCAATTATACCATCGTGATAAGAAAAATCCAAGAAACAATTACCGGGACTTTTTATCGGCCAAATCAAAATTTCTCCAAAATTGATTTTTTCGTACACGGGTCCTTACAATTTGCCCTCTCTTCCATAGACACAAACGCTAGGCCGATTTGATAAATCTGATTGATATCGTTTGATTACCTTTGTTTGAACTCAAACAATCCTTCTATCTTCTAGCATATTTTCTTTATCTCAACTACGTTTCTAAGCATGGACTCCAAACACAGCCTTTGAGTTCTCTCTTTCACAGTCCTATTTCGTGTGTTATAAAAATCTTTAAAAATCTAGAGAACATAATGATATATATATATATATATATATATATATATGTTCCACTTCTAGTCCGGACTCCGGACCTCCGTGATCCGAGTATTTTTTTTGAAGATCCGATCCATCCAATGTGTTCAGAAGGTGTTTTAAAGGGTCCGTGCGGAAAATCTAAAAAACAAAATACCGGGAAGGGCTTGATCCAAGCAGTTTTTCACAAAAACTGTACAGCTTTTGCGAAAAAAGGATCAAGCCCTTCCTGGTATTTTTTTTGGAAGATTTCCCGCGGAGACCCTTGAAAACACATTTTGAACAAATTTGACGATTCGGATTTTCCAAAAATAATTTGCAAAACAAAAAAATATCATTTTTTCTTATTCTCGGGAGGGTTTGGACTAGAAGATTTTCCTACATATATATACGATCCACTTCTCCTCAAGGATCCTGGAAGTGGGATAAAATTCGGACCTTGTTTGACAGCCATTGCATCTCTTCCAACTGATCATATCAGGAGTCACTTAAGTTAGAATCTCAAGGGGCATGGTAACCGGGTAGTACCCGCTTTGCAGGTCAAAACTGTAATTCGGGTTAAAACAAAACCATTTTTCTCCCTTTTTACAGATTGTAGAGAGAGAAAAGAAATGGCAAAGAAGAAACCCTACTAGATTTCAATAGAATTGATGCACTACCTCGACTCCACACCAGTACATAACTCTCTCTCTCTCTCTCTCTCTCTCTCTCTCTCTCTCTCTCTCTCTCTCTCTCTCTCTCTCTCTCTCTTTGTGATTCGATTCAACTAAGAAACCCTATTTTTTTTTGTATTTTTCAACCTAGACTTCGATCGAACCGAGCAGGTCTCTCTCTTTCTCTTAAAGATGGAAAAACAACTCATAAGGAGATCGCAAAGTGCGGGGATGTAGATGAAGAAAATGGACTTGGGATTGATTTGCTTCCTTCATTTTTGGTTGAAACTTGAAATGATTTGCTCCCTTCAGTTTAAACTCAGTAGCAGAAACTATCTTTAATTGATGTGCTTCGATGGTTGAAACTTGTTACTCATTTTAAGTTTCGAAAAGTGAAATGGAGCCTTGTGCAACTATCTTTAATTAATCTTTTTCATTTATTTATGGGAATTATTGGGGGTCAACTGCAAGCATTTCTTGCTTGTGAGGGTAGCAACTAGGTTTTTCATTCAAAATTGAAACACATCGAGAGAGAGAGAGAGAGAGAGAGAAAGAGAGAGACCTGCTCTATTTGATCGGAGTCTGGGTCAAAAGATACAAAAAAAATCAAAAAAAATTAAGGTTTCTTAGTCGAATCAAAACACACACACACACACAGAGTTACGTACTAGTGTGGAGTTGAGGTAGTGCATCAATTCGATCAAAATCTGGTGGGGTTTCTTCTTCACCATTTCACTTCTCTCTCTACGATTTGTAAAATGGGAAAAAGGGGAGAAAAAATGGTTTTGTTTTAACCAGAATTAAGGTTTTGACCCGCAGAGTGGGTATTACCCAATTACCATGACCTGTGAGATTCTAACTTAAGTGACTCCTGATCTGAGTGACTCCTGATCTGATCCGTTGGATGAGATCCAACGACTATCAAACGAGGTCTGGATTTCATCCCATTTCCAGGACCGCGGAGGAGAAGCGGATTGTGTGTATATATATATATACGGGTACTCTCAAGTCCGGGATCCCGGACTAGAGGTTTTTTGGTGTTTTGAAGTTTTTAAAAGATGTTTTTGCATGATCCGAGCTGTCCAATATACATTTTTGCGAAAAACTGCTTGGATCAAGCCCTTCCCAGTATTTTTTTTGAAGATTTCCTGCATGGACCTTGGAAAACACCTTATGAACACATTAAACAGCTCGGATCATGAAAATTTGATCCGAAACTATGAGTTTCGGACTGAAGAGTCCCGGACTAGAGCGTTCCTCTATATATATATATATACAGACCAGGCTCCTTGTGGAAATGAGAAACCCTAATCCTCCATGGATTATATTTCTTATTACACAAATTATATTTCTTGCACTCTCGTTTCTATCTCAAATTAATTTCAAGCTCCATATTATTACATACTTGAACATTGACAAATACCTGTTGATTAAATTAAATTACTGTTATATATATTTTTTTGGAGTAAATCAGCTTGATATATAAAAGTGGCTAAGCAAATATACAAGTTTGCAAGGAGCATATCCCAGCTAGGAAACAAAAAAAAAAGAAAAGAAAAGAAAAGTGAGTAATCCCTTGCACAACTCGCAAGGATAGGATAATAAGCAAAACCATACACAACCCACATGGATAGGTAAAATAAGCTAGAAACCTAAAGAGACAAGTAAAAATATAAAATGCGTTACACAACCCACAAAGCTAGCAAATGTAGAAACCAAAATACGATAAATGTAAATTAATTGTCTCCAGTAACACCAAGGTGAACATAATGATAGGATAAAGTAGATGTGATTATATATATCGCATGCACATAGAGCACATCCTCAGGTGAGCAAGGATGGATCAGACCTCAAACTCTAAATAGCTGGAAGGAAGCTGGACAACCGAGAGAGAACTCCAGCTCGGAGAAAGTCTAGGCTGTTAGGATTCCAACAACGCACCACACGCAACAAAATAGTAAAATCAAGAGAAAGCAAACACACCAATTTACGCGGTTCGGCCAAATCAGACCTAAATCCACAGGGAGGGGGATTTTACTATGATCCGGAGAATAATCCATGAATATTGTGTTACACACTCACACTCTGTCTCACAATAGTTAAATCCTCACTCAAGTCTCTCGTGTATCTCTCTCAAACTCTCTGCTTTTTTCTGTCACTTTGTCACACACAATAAACAAGGCTATAATGAGTTTATATAAAGTACATCAATCAACTCTAGCCCCTCCCAACTGGGCCTAAGCTCAATGCCCACATGGGGTGGAATCCAAACAATCACCCCCTCCACACTGAGTAGGCAAAGTCGTCTGCAACACCCCCATGTTGCCTCCTCCAATTAGCTACCTCTGGCAAGCGTCTGTGTCACTAACCAGTCAAGCATCCATGCACCACCAAACAGAGTACATAAACTCAAAAGAGTGTATCCTTGCAAAACTAGACTCCGTAAACAATCGAAAAATCCCGAGTACCGCACCCCCTCAAAAAGAATGCCTCCACTCACACACCTCAAACCTGAAGTGTATGCGCTCACCAACAGAAGCGCCCATTTATGCGCTCACCAACAGAAGTGCTCGCACCCCCTCAACTAGGGTGCCCGCACCCCCTCAACTGGGGTGCAGCCGAGACTCACTGGCTCGGCGTCCTTGGTGATAGTGTCCCTCCCCCGTGTTGACAAATCTGGAGAGACCACTACCATCAAGCATATCAAGAGCGAAAGAAACTCCTTTTGGCTTTGTCGGGGCCCCCAAAATATCCGTCTCTTTCCTCTGGGCTTTCTCATGGACAACCCGCACCCCTTGCTTCTCCTTCAGGTTTGAATCCCGCACAACTCCTGAGCAACCCTGCTCTCTCCGTGTATGTGTCAACAAATGGTGCTTCTCCTGCCCAAATAATCTCCCTATACCGCTTGCTCCATATCTAACACCAGCCCCTCCTGTCACGACAGATCCCAAAAGCCTGTACAGCCCACCAGATTTCTTACCCAGCAATATATCCCGCTTTCCAACATAAACCTGAAGTACTCCAGAATTAGCAGAAAAACTACATCCTCTCTCATCAAGCATCCCGAGAGATATCAAGTTCTTCTTTACCCTTGGCACGTGCCTTACTCCCACTACCTTCACAGTCTTCCCAATCGGCACTCAAAAGTTCACTATCCCCTTGCCAACAACCCTATTCGCAAAGCCATTAGCCATTCGGACAAGACCTCCATCGCATTCCTTGTACTCCCAAAACTTTGATCTATCCCTGCAGATATGATATGAGCACCCCGAATCCAGTACCCAATCTGATATCCCTGCATTCATAGTGTCTAACACTACCAATGCCAAATCATCATCGGAGTCCTGAAAAGCTAATGCTGCCACATCCTTTGGTGGAATTCTCTCTTTTCCAGCTTTAAACCTTGGATAGTTCCTCTTTATATGTCCCTCTTCCTGGCAATGATAGCAAGTGAAACTATGCCCCCTCGACTTGGAATGGTTTTTGCCTCCCTTCCTTCCGTTTCCCTTTCCTTGGTTCCTGCCCCTGTTACCGTCTGAAATTAGTGTTTGTGTATCGTCAGCCTGTTCAGTCCCCATCTCTTTCCTCCTCCCCTCCTCATTGAAAATAGCATCCTTAACCATAGCCATCGTCAACTTCCCTTCTGGCGCAGAGTTACTCAGGGAAACCACCAATGTCTCCCAATTATCTGGTAGAGAACTGAGCAACAACAAAGCCTCCAACTCATCATCGAACTTCAACCCAACATTAGACAGCTGATTAACCAAATTCTGGAACTAATTAGAATGTCCGGCATCCAAATCCCCAACCCGGAGCTTCAAATTCACAAGCCTCCTCATCAGTAGCGCTTTATTCCGGGATGTTTTCGACTGATACATCCCCTCCAATTTTGTCCACAAAGCATAAGCATCTGTCTCCTGTGCTACATGATGAATAACCTCCAGTCCAACACACTAGTGGATCAAAGTAACTGCTTTCCTATTCAAACTTTTCCAATCTTCAATTTTCACCTCTGTCGGTTTGACTCCTATGTGTTCCAAGGGCTCATAAAGCTCTTTCAAAATGAGCATATCCTCCATACTAGGCTTCCAAATCGCATAATTGGTTGCTCTCAATACTAGCATAGCGTTCATATTTATCTCTGACATCTCAGCAAACAAGATAATCTGAAATAACACACCCCCAAAAACTCCCACAATTGATCTGATACTCCTTGGAACGATTTAAAACAGTAAAATAAAATGTACCGTCAATATCCGTAACAAATCTCTGCAAACCGAGCCCGGGATTGGATCCAGGATGTCGAGAAAAGTCGGGAACCAGACCAAACCAGACAAGAACCGATCCAAAACACACTGAACTGATCAAAAAACTCCTCCTGGTCTGTTTCTGGATCGTTATCCGGTCTGGCCTGGCCGAACCCGGTCTGATCAATCCTCTGAACCTCTTGTCTAGACCGGTTTGAACCCTTTGACCTCTGACTTGACCCTTTTGACCTGACCTCTGATCCTTTTAACCCTTTTTGACCTCCTTGACCTTGAACCCTGACCTTTCTGACCCTTTTGGACCCTTGCCCGAACCTCTTGAACTCTGATGACGTCAGCCTAAACCATTGATGACGTCAGCCCTAGCGTATCTTGCCCACCGCATCGCATGTGACTCACCGCGCAAGTAGATCTCACTCACCGAACTTCGAACGGCGCGTGTGGGCGCGTGGAGTACTTTCCGGTGACAAATTTGGTACCACTGTGATCGTCTCAAAAAACCCCACACAACCGTGTTCTCAAACTTCAAGCCTGATCACTTTTTATCCGGCCCCAACACACACCACCACTCGCCTCCGTCTGCCTCTGTTCAAACTGTTCGTGCTCCATCCTCGGGTGACCAAATCCGACCGCCCTTACACCGTTGCGATTGTCTCTAAGAGCTGGACGTTATCCACTAATCGAAAATAATTTTTGTCAATTATTTTATTTGACCAAAACTCCAAACAATGCTCCGAAGGCCTCCGAGTGATCGTCCAACTGCTCTGCGCTCTCCGGTGCTTCAACCCAAGCTCTGATTCCAGTTGTTAGGATTCCAACAACGCACCACATGCAACAAAATAGTAAAATCAAGAGAAAGCAAACACACCAATTTACGTGGTTCGGCCAATTCAGACCTACATCCACGGGGAGGGGGGATTTCACTATGATCCAGAGAATAATCCATGAATATTGTGTTACACACTCACACTCTGTCTCACAATAGTTAAATCCTCACTCAAGTCTCTCGTGTATCTCTCTCAAACTCTCTGCTTTTTTCTGTCACTTTGTCACACACAATAAACAAGGCTATAATGAGTTTATATAAAGTACATCAATCAACTCTGGCCCCTCCCAAGCAGGCCTAAGCTCAATGACCCACACGGGGTGGAATCCAAACATAGGCCAACACATGCAACTGGCACCACAAGACAAATCCCCACTATTAGCCCTGCCACCCAACAAAACTGTTGAAAACACAGCAGCCTTTTGAACAACCCACAATGTGCAATGGAATAGATATCATCACCATAGATTAAGACCCATTGACCTTCTACTGTAGGAACAACAATACCAATGGAGCTTGGTCCAAAGGAGTATAAGCCTTTAGTTTGTGTTCTAGGATCAATGACATGGACCTAGTGATGTTTTGTCCCCAAAAAAAAACCGGGACCACAGGAACTAGGATCATCACCCCTAAACAACCCATGCCATCTGACCACATGCCTAGATCACCCAACGTTGAAAATAGCCACATCCGAGCTCCCAAGTCACCATCATAACTCAATGGAAGACAAGCAAAGTCATAAAACTAAAGAGTGGACCCCAAAGTACAAATAGTAGTAGCACAAAGAACTCAGGGTATATCAATGTCTCGGGTCATTAATTAATTATATCATATCATGTATAATTATATCATGTATAATGGAGAACAGTTTAAGAGAGGAGCAAATGGGTTGTTGCTTAAATGCTTAAACAAAGTAGATGCTTTCAGGGTTATGGCAGAAGTTCATGAAGGTATTTGTGGAGCTCGTCAAGCGGGAATCAAGATGAGATGGTTGATTCGAAGGTATGAATATTATTGGCCTACTATCCTTAAGGATTGCATTGATTATGCAAAAGGGTGCCAAGCTTGTCAAAAGACAAGGCCTCTCAAAAGATTACCAGTTACTGAGTTACAATATGTAATCAAGCCTTGGCCATTTAGGGGTTGGGCAATGGATATGATTGGTATGATTTACCCTCCATCTAGAGGTGGGGATAAATTCATACTAGTGGCTACTGATTACTTTATCAAATGGGTGGAGGCTCAAGCCTTTGAAAGTGTATCTCAAGAGCAAGTGATTGGATTCATTAAGAATATCATGTATAGGTTCAGATCTCCAGAAACTATAACAGTAGATAATGGATCCATTTTCGAAGGTAGAGCAGTGAAAGCTTTTGTAGCTTCTCATGGAGTTTCTTTAATTAACTCTACACCCTATTATGCTCAGTCGAATGGTCAAGCTGAATCAACCAACAAGATTATCAAAAGAGGTATTCAAAGGATGGTTGATAGGAACCCAGAAGAATGGCCAAATTTGCTTTTAAATGTGTTATGGGCATATCGAACCACTAAAAGGACCAGTACTGGAACTACTCCTTTTGCTCTAACATATGGGCATGATGCTGTTTTACCAATGGAGATTGTGGTAAGGTCACAAAGAGTTGCTTCTCAGAATGAACTAGATATTGGAGCATACCACCAAGCAATGTATATGGAGCTTGAAGAAATAGATGAAGAAAGAATTAAAGCTCTAAATCAAATCTTGCTACAAAAATTAAGGGTAGCCAGAAGTTACAATAAGAGAGTAGTTGTTCGAAGCTTTGATATAGGAGACTTAGTATGGAAAGTAGTGTTGCCTATCAAAGAAAGAAAGCAAGGACTTGGAAAATGGGCTCCAAATTGGGAGGGACCTTTCCAAATTCATAGAGTCCTTAGAAGAGGGGCATATCATTTAAAAGATTTAAATGGTTATGTCTACAGAAGAAAGATTAATGGGAGATATCTAAAGGCCTATGTCCCAACCATTTGGGAGTCCTTTAGCGAAAGGTAAAACTGTAAAAGTAGTTTATTTCTCATTGCTTGTGTTGTTCGAGGTGAATCATAAGAACAAGCAAATTTGATAATTGAAGCTCAGAATTCAAATAATGAGGTCAACATTCCAAGCAGTAAGAACAGTTATGAGATTGGAATAACAAAAAATATTTCATTGATTAACTCAGAAATTGTATAATTGTATCTTTTAGGTCAGTCAATACAGGAGCACCCTTGTTACAAACAAAATCATAAATTTCTTCTTTATCAGTTGGTCTTTGTAGTTGATTCTCAAGATCTCTTATAGTTTCAACTGTTGAAGAAGCTTTGTTCACAGAGGTTTGCATGTTGGAAGTGGTTTGAACAATCTTTCCTCTGACTGCAAGTAAAATTTCCTCTAAACAAGCTTCTTCTTCTCTTAACTGATTTAGCTTGGCAGCATCTTGATCATAAGAAGAGATTACATTTTGCACTTCATCCATTGCATCTGATAATGTAGCCTTCAAACTCTGTCTTTGAAGATGTCTTTCTTGAACTTCACAGAGTTGAGTGGCTTTTATTTGGAGCTCAGAAGCTTTAGCCAAAAGGTGTTTGTGTAGCTCTTAGGAAGCAGGCTTTAATACCCAAGCAACCTGACAGCAAATCTCTAATTGCATCTTCAAATCTCCTTCAGCCAACTTTTCGAAATCCAACTTTGAGAATTGGTAGAGGATTTCCTTCAACTCCTGAATCTCTTCTTGTGAAAAAGTAGGCTTGACCAACTCAAATGAAGATGAACTCTATCGAGCCTTGAGTTGGATGATAGAGATTCTAAAAGAAGGAGTTGGAGCTTTAGGATTGGTGATTCTATTGCAGAAATCACTCACTTTTAATTTGAATTGCTCCAATGGAAGGAGATCATTAACAGTGGTGCTAGCGGAAGCACCAAATTCCTGTTAGAAGAAATATATAAGCATGTTAGAGGGTAAATCTTCTAAGTAATATATGATAAATACAAGCTTAAGTATAATGGACCACAATACCTCAAGTGGATGGGTTTGTTCCAGTAGAATTTGTTCAGTAGGGATATTGGGTCCTAGAGACTGATCAAGGACAGTCTTCCCAACTATTGCCTCAGCCTGTTTGATAGAAGTCCCTGCGGTAGAGCTTGCCACTACTGATATTTCGATGGGTTCGCTTTGAATACCTTCTGAGGCTAGAGCTCTTGCCACAATACTGATAACAAGAGGAATCATGCCTTCCATTGTGATCTGTGTTGGAGATTGAAGAGTCTGTATTGTCCCAATGGATTTCTCAACAATAACAGGAGCAGTTTTCCTCGTGGCAACTGTATCAGACTTGAAGGCTTTAATGGCTCTAGCAACAGAAGGGTCAATTGGTCTTTGAATTTCAGCAGGAATATGGTGAAGGGGATCTGAGGAAGCCTTCGAAGCCTCAGTATGCTTTGCTTTTGTCGTTTTTGCTGAGAGAATATTTACTAAAAGTAAAAAGCATGAAGTCAAGATTAAGGGCTTTTATGAAGTTAAATTCATAAAGCTTACCTCTTATAAATTGGCTGATGGTGACATCCTCTATTTCTTCCTCTTCTGATTCCTCAATCAAGATTTTCCTCCCTCTCTTGGAAGCTGCATAAGCTTTGACAAGTTTTCCTTTTTCTTGATTGATTTCTTGTTCCGTGTGACCTTTTCTTTTGCTGCCTGCTCAAAGGAACAAAAGAAGGTAAAAATGCCGTATGAAAGGAAATTCGAAGATCAGTATAAACCTTAGAAAAATAAAGAATTACCTGATTTCAAAGTTGTAGTAACAGAAGTTTAAGCAGGTTCTTTCTCTTTTTGGGTTCTTTGCTTTGGAGTAGCTTCTGAAATTTTGAGTCATAAGTAAATAAATGAAAGATTGTGCTAATCTTTTAAAGCTATAAAAACTAAGGATTACCTGAATGAGGAGCGGTTTTCTATTGATGAGATCTGGTCATGATATATGGTACTGATCGAAGAGGTTTCACATCCAAAACGTCAGGTAACAATACAGAAGATTGTGCTTCTGATGTTTTCTTCTGCTGACCCCTTTGAGGCATATCTCTGGTACGTACTCCAAAACCATCATCTGATATTGAGTTGGAGTGAGGTGCTCCTTCATCAATAATACCAATATCCTTGGTAAAAGCCTTGGCAACTGCTGAATTGTTATATAATTCCATCGAATTGTGCCACTATTGATTGAATATTGGAAGAGGAGGGTCCAGAACAATAGAAAATGTGTATGGTTGGAATTGAACTCTAAAGTCCCTAAACTCTTTATTGAGGCGTGCAAGGTGATTCCTGTCAGCTTTATTTCTTGCAAAGAGATCAGTATTGATTTCACCAAGATAAGGACAAGGAATGGCCTGTACCAACCCGAATTGCCTAGTAAATTGTGCAAGACAATAGATCTCAACATAAGCTTGTCTACAACCACCAACATAAGCCCCTATGATGATTTCTCTTGAGAGGAGAATGCTTGCCCAAGCTTCATGATAAGTAGGGCTACCCCTTTGTTCCATCAATCTCCTTATCCATTTTGGCCCAATATCCCAATGGTTAAAAGGAAGGAAATCACCTTCTACTTTATCCTCCCTCATGTTGTGAAAATATTTTAGATATTCAACAAAAGTAAGGGGAGTTGAGGCTAAGATAAGAAATTTTTCCCCATAAACACTAAGGGGATATCGTTCAGCAACTTGGTGATCTGAAAAATAAGCTAATAACCAGATCTGTAGAAACCAAAGAGGGCCTCCCAAGTTGTAGTGAAGTGGTTTAGCATGATTGTCGGATCCTACCTTGTAGCCATAGCCTAAAAAATAGGAAGCCAGATCAATGGTTTCACCTCTTGAGAGGGCATAGGCTAAGGGTGCAAACTCAAGCATCATTTTCTTACCACCATGAAACAAGATCATTTTGCACAATGTATACCAAATATATGCAAATCGTTCCCTCTCAGATACTTCATCTGAATACCTCCTCTCAGTGCCTAGGAATTTTCTATAAGAAGCATTTTTTCCAGCATACTCAATCTCATCCAAAATAGGGATTTCCGTAGATGTGGTAATATCAAAAGAAAGACCAAACGGAGGAAACCCAATGAGGAAAGATACGTCTAGAACTGTGGGAGCCATCATCCCACAGTTAAATCTGAAACAATTGTATGAAGGATCCCAGAAAGCCAAAGCAACATGTATAAGTGAAGGGTTTTGATTTATACCAATTCGGAGCAGGGAGATGACGTGCAATAGCCCGCTATCTTCCATCTCCTTTCTCTTTAATTTCAATATACGCTTGGTCCAATCTTCCCAATCTTCATCACAGTTTGGCCAACAAACGAAATTCTTCTTGGCCCAGTTGGAGAAACCTAAGGGCCTATCTTTCACAAGGTCACTATCTTGGAGAATAGGGTAACATAACATGAAATCTAAAGGAAGATCAAGAAAGGCAGGCCCAAGGATTTGAGTATTGGGTGTAACAGGATGTTCAATGAAAGCACGATTTTGCAGCTCACCAATGCCAAACATAGATTTTAATACTTCTCTGGTCACTAATTTCCTAAGGATGAAAGAGGAAGTACCTTGGAATATCTCACTTTCAGAAGCCATGGTTACAGAGGTATGAGAGAAAGAGAGGGAGTGTAAAGTGTTTTGAAAGTTGAAAGTGAAATGAGCACTTTGCAAGCCCTAGATTTATACGTTACGAGAAAACGATGTATCGGTTCGGGTCAAGTATTGGTTAAGGATAATTGGGCCTGTCTTATTTTTGGCCCAAATCTAAATTTCACCCTTTATTTATCACATAATTTCTATCTCAAGAAATATAATATGTTTTAAACCATTTCATTGGTTTGAAAATCATAAAGTATATTTTGTTGTGTTCCTTTTACAATGAGTTTGAATTGGTTTATAACATTTTTAAGTGCTTTGAAAAACATTAGAAAATGCAAAACAAGCCATAGAAAGAACTAATACTTCACTAAAACATAAGGAAATTACATGCTACAAAATCTTATTGCATAAAGGAGAAACTAAGCATCCACTGGTGATGGAGCAACTGTTGGAGTACGAATGACTTGGAAATAGTTAGGAAAGCTCCAAGTCACTAAGGCATGGAATCTTGCCGAATTGAAACTGAAAAATTCCTTTTCCATCATTCTAACCCTCTTTTCTTCATCTATTTTGAGCTATTTCTCAATCAATGGCCTGATTTTCAGAACCAGGGTTTTGGCTTTGACTTCGAACTTGGCCAACTTAAGAGCATTCCTTTTCATACATCTTTTAAACCTCCTTCGAAGACTCTTAGAAGCACCAACGGGCATTTCGAAGGAGTTCCCTTTTAGGTTTTTCATCTTTTTATGAAGCTTGGAGACTTGATCATGAAGTACTTCATAGTCATGGAGATCTTGATTAAACCCAAAGGCAGCAGTGTTGTTTTTCATCCACATTCGAAGCAGAGGAAGCTGACTTAGAAAAGAATGTAGAAAAACACCAGCTTGGAGGCTACATTGCAGAGTCTCACAAGCCCATATGAAATTCTTGTAAGGTACATCCTCCTCAAGAATTCCTATGTCCAAAAAGGCAAAAGCAGCCAATAGTTCTTTGTCTTTGACAGAGTCAGATTGTGGGTAAAGAGAATAGGAAAAGTTAGCATGGAAAAGAGTGAGATCGAACTTGATATTCTTTAACTCTTTGAACCAATATGTGTTCTCAGGAAGGTCTCGAAGAGGAAGATTGACAGGATCAATGAAATTTCCTTCAAAATGAGGCCTTCAAACCTCATGCAGCCAATATATAAATTGAGTACTGGCCTTTTGCTTAAGTTCTCCATAGCTAGCAAAGCCTGACCTTTCATCTTCATGGAATCTAAAGAATGCAGGAAGAAGACAAGTGGCAACGAGACTATCAAGCAACATTATGTTAGGATCTCGTCTGATGAAAGGGGATAAATGTCTACTCATAGCTAACGAGCGATAGTGGCTCCAACCTTTGTAGCTGGCAGGATCATCCATTTTTACCACCACTATTTCAAATGGTAAACCCCATAGAAAGGGTTTGTGAGTAGGGGAAGTTGGAGGATTCCATGGATCAATAGGCTCAGAAGTTTCTACTTGAGCCACTATGTAAGATCGATCCCTTCGAATCTCACCAACAATTGGTGTGACAACGTTTCTAGTATCAATAGGGATTGGGTCATTAAGAGCCAAGTTTTCGAAGGCATTTTGAGTGCTAGAAATATCAGCCATTGTTGAATCGTGATGAGAACCAGTTTGCAAAGAAAATTGGTGATTGATTTTTACCAATAATTAAGCCTCTTTATAGGCAGAAGTTTTAGCCAGAAACAATTCAAATTCCGTTAAAGTAGAGAACATAGATATTAACTGCCCACTATCCATGAATCCCTCATGAGAACGTATAGAGTTAATGATAACTGTATCATTGGAAGTGACTGGAACTACCAATAACTTCTGCTTTGGAAGTTTACAGGAATTTGAAGCGGCAAAAAGCACATTAACATTTATTCAAATCCCTTGAACAAAGATGTTAATGTGGGGAGTATGTTTACATATTAAATTAATCAATCCAATAATTAATTGACACGTAATCAAAAGTGCCAAACGTTGGCAATTACTTGTCAATGAAGATACACTGGATTAATAAGACAAAACTGAATAAATGCGATGTCGTATTACTTCTCAATTTGGAAAGGCAATTATTGGCAGTTACGAGCCATTGCTAAAATAAAGATTGGCTTCGAAGCCATAATATTAACTACCAAACACACAAACTCCACGTGTAAACTTGTGAAACAAGGCAATTGACAGTTATAACACGTGGAATACTTCTAGAAGGAAGTTATTTTCTTAACATGTTATCATTTGAGTTTGTTAAGCAAATGTGCAGATTTAAAAGCTTCTGGAGGAAGAAAGAATTCAAATTCAAACGTGGAGAGAGGAAGAAACTACCAACTCTAGGAGTAGAAGTTAGAGTTCGAAGCAAGCCAGATTCAAATTCATGAAGCGGGAAGTTCAAACTACAAGCAACGTCTATAAATAGAAGAAATTGAAGAGTGAAAGCCCCCGGACAAATCTTCAACAAACAGCTATCAAAAAACTGATGCTTGGTTTGTTCATTGGTAAAATAGTTTAGGATTTCGAACCCAGTTTGAAGTAGATTAGGAAGTAAGTTAGGATTTATCTTAATTGTTCTTGTAACAATCACCTTTATCTCGATTGTTCTCGTAACAGTCACCCGTTCGAAGTTCTGTTACTCTGTATTTGAAGTTGGGGATGATTTCGAAGTAAGTTTATCTTTGATTCATAAATCGAAGTATCTTGTTTCTTTATTGTTCTTTGATTTCCTAAGTTTGCTGGTTTACATTTCTTCACTTATTAAGAAAAATCCTCTTAATTGAGTTAATTGAACCAATAAAACACAATCGCCTAATTAGATTTGGTTTTTCCAAAGTTAATCTGAGGGAGGAGATTGAAACTCTCTCTGGCACGCTCGCACACAATCATTTTCTATTGCAAATAAGTGAAAGAACCAAACAGGTGCACCGACCGGCGTTAGGGACCCACTTTTGGGTCCCACACAGAAAATCCAAACTGTTAGATCATCTTAAAATCGTTTTCAAAGGGGTCCAGCGTGAGAATCAAGACAATCAAACGGCCCTAAGTGCTTGATCCAAAATCACCCCACTTTTCGGATTTTCCGCGTGGGACCCAAAAGTGGGTCCCGGATGCCAGTCAGTGCACCTTGGTCGGTCCCGGTAGGAATTTCGTAGTTTTTTACATCATCCGCCCTCCTTATCCCTCCTTTTTCATCCCTCATCCAAACCATGGACTATTTAATCCCCCCTTCTTAATTTTGCACCCACCCTTTTTATTTAATCACCCGACTATTTTATCACCCCTTACCATTTAATTCGTCTCAAACTAATACCTCATCCAAACAGGCTCTAATGAGCTTTAGAGAAGAGGTTTGCTTGGAAAATCAGTATGCTTGGAGTAATGAATCTTTGAAGTCAGTTCTTTGGCTATAATTATGCACTGATTAAATATTCAATTCTGCTCAACTCTATTATTGTATGGTTTCTAATGGTATTTGAGGCCAATTTGATCACATGAACCCGAAAAAATCTTTTTAGGGATTCTAATTTAAGATTTCTTCATGTGCAAGATTACTAGTTAGATAAAAAATACAATTAAAAAAAAAACAAGTGAGTTATCATGCATTGAACTACTTTTGACTAACTATAACGCCCTGTTTGTTAAAGGGATATGTATATGAGGGGGGAAGAGGGGGGATATAGAGGTGGATATAGTTGGAGGGGTATTATTTTAGAAGGGGAGATTAAATAATAGTGTTGTTTTGTTGTTGTAGGAGGGAAATATGAGTAGTTGGATAACGTAAAATGTCCATTTTATCCCAAATAAATATATCAAAAAGTAATGCAATTGGGCATGTGGCAGTGACACGTATAACATGATGTGCCAGAATTAATGCAAATTGGGATATGAGTAGGGCACGTGGCATGTGACCTCACCTTTCTCTCTCTGTTTCTCTCCAACGAATATCATGATGTGCCAGCAAGTGGTGGGGCCAATGGGGGGTTTTATGGTAATAAATGGCTGGATATGTTAAAGATAGGGGGGGAGGGTGTCTAACATTTATCCCTCTGCAGTGGGATATGGATATCCCGGGATTTCTATATCCGGGTGGAAAAAATCAAACAAAAACACAGCATATACCACACCTGAATTTCTATACCCGGGCAAGGGCTATATCCGACTGCCATTTCCCTCTACCAAACAGGCCGTAATAGCCTTTATACGGGTTGAGAAGACACCTTTTCAGGTAATCAGGTAAATAAAATGGAGATAAAATGAACCCTTTTCAATCAAAACAAGTTATCTTGTGATTTATCGAGGTTGGACTCTTAACTATTGGGACATTAATTAGACTATCTCCTTTAGCACATTTAACTTGATTCAAACATTAGTTCAAACTAGAGGTGGCAAATGGGTAGGTTGGGTTGGGTTTGTGTGGGTTAGCATGGGTTATGAGTTGAATGTGGGTGGGTTGAATATGGGTTGAAGGTGAATGAGTTCGATATGGGTGGGTTGAATATGGGCCAAGCCAAACCCAACCCAACCTAATTTTTTTTTAAAAAAAAAAATAGTATGTGCTGTTATATTTGAATCATTTTTTTGGGAGAAATGGAGAGAATATTATTAAATAACATCTGATTACAGAGTATACATTCAAAGGTGGTTTTGAATTTGTTTGTTTATGGCAATGAATTGGAGCAATTATATAAAGCCCAAATAAACTGAACGGAAACAAACCTATTAAATACAATGTGGTTCTGTTCAATTTTTTTTTATCAACAGTTCTGTTCAATTTTGTTGCTGATTTTGATCGATTTCGGTAACAGTAGTAAAAGCCGATTTAATCGGTCCTATTCAATTTCTGTTTATCAACAGTTCTATTCAATTTGTTGTTTATTTTGATCAATTTCGATACGCAGTAGTAAAAAGCCAATTAATTGGTTCAGTTTCTGCCCACAACTTGAACACACATCATGCACCTCAGAGCATCTTTTTCTAGAAACGTGTTTAACGTGAGGAATTACAATGGCTACGCTCAAAACACCCAAAGATTAAATAGGTAATATATTGGCGATTTCTTATTCTTTTCATATAATACTCAAAGAATGCCAATCTCACTGGAAGACCATCTATTATTCCTTTCAAACTAGAGAGAGAGAGAGAGAGAGAGAATCTTTATCATGTACTACATTTGTACGTATATGTATGTATAGGCAGTGGGACGGGAGTCCACCAAATTGAAATTAGCGTTTGAGGGTTTGAAATTAGCATTAGTCGGCCCATAATGCCCCCGCAAGAGTTGTACGATTCCATGATATATCGTGGAAGGGAAGAACGTGGTTTTTTTTTTTTTCTCTCTTTGACTCCAACCAATTTTGAATCCATTTTCAACCCAACCCAACCCATGTAAATAAGGGTTGATATAAGTTCAACCCATATCAACCCACAATATAATATGGGTAGGTTGGGTTGGGTTTTAGGTGGGTGGATTTGGGTGGGTTCATGGGTTGGGTTCAATATTGCCACCTCTAGTTCAAACATTAGTTCGAACAACATTTTACCTGATTCCCCATTAGGGAATACATAGGCAGCCCGATGAGGGCCTGGTCATAATTTTCCAACTTTTTCTTACACATTAAGTTTATAAGTTACAAAGAATATTCTAGGCTTAAAAATCGCCTTTGGCACCATTTTATGTTGCCCAAATTCCCGTACAGGATCCAGACAGTGAATTCAACTCTGAATTCAATACAACTAATGTTGCATGTTGTATTTATTTTCAAACTTTAAAATTGTATAAGGTATATCTCAGGGCCTGCCATTAGTCGTCTTTAGTCCCAACCGGTATTTTTCCAAATGTTCCATAAATACCCCTCAATGTCACCCAAACTCATTTTCTCTTCCGGATCCAATTTGGAAGAGTAGCGGGGCCACAGTCAATCTTTTTAGCCTCAGAGTCCACTCTACCCAAAAGTTAAAAAAATGACCACTAGTGTCACCCAAAATCATTTACGCTTACGAAGCTGATTCAGAGGCAATCCAGAGCCTGCCACTAGTTGTTCTTGGCCTAGAACTATTTTTTATGACGTTTTTAATACCCTCAAGGTCTAGAAAACCTATTTTCAGTCTCAATACTGTACCGGAGCTATCCCGGGATGCGTCGGCAGCCATTTTTCGGATTTGGGTGGGAAAATGTAACTGTTTACTAGAAGATCCACAGAATGTTATTGCACACACCACAATTTGAACCCTCCAATACCCAATGATGACATGGATCAAAAAGTGTCTTGAAAGCGTTTAACAAACCCATACACCATCTTCTAGTACATTCAGAAACTCTTTTTTTTTTATGTATAATATGTCCTAGTCCATTTCAAAATGAAGGAAATGTGCAAATTTTAGGAAAATGACTTATTTTTCCGATCTTCTGAGGGTAAAATAGTCATATATTTTGATGTATAAATTATTTTGGGTACAAACCACTTGGGTTAGAAAGTAGATTCAACAACTTTCTAACGCTTCAAAGCATGAACAAAACAAAGTTCAGTGGTACCTGAGGCAGCCCAACAAAATTTGGTTTGTTGTGCAGTCTCAACTTCTACGCACCAATAGTATTCGTGCACACCAATAGTACTCGTGTGTACAAGTTGATTCTTTCACACCAAGTTTGTACCAGGTGGATACATACTCTCACACTCCCTCGACTGTTACTCCATGTTGCCTTTCTCTCCACTTCACCTCCCAACTAGAAAACCCAAAAATAAAGTCCTAAAATCCTAAAAATCCAATTCTACATATCTCTTCCATCATTTCTAGCCACTTTAAACTCCTCAAAATATTTTGAAAACCTTAAGCCCAAGTGTCAACCTTCCCACTCATGTCCAAGCAACAATTTATCCGCAAAAACCAAGTTCAAGGAGAAACATTTCAAGCATGTTTAAAGGTAAAAGGTTGGCCTTTGTGCCACTATTTTATCCTTGAGTGAACTTTTTTTGGGTAGATTTCAAACTTCCAAATTGAAATTATAGTCGAATAAAGCCTATATTAAATCAAAATAATTTTCCAAAATGTCAAATCTAGAAGAGCATCTGGGTGCCCATATGCTCATTAATGCGCCCAAATAGTACTTGTGCGCCCAAGTACTATTGGTGAGCAGTAGTGCAATTCATAGACTATTTTCCTGAATTTATTTTGTTCATCATTTTGTAAAAATTCATGATTTCTACTTTGGTTTATTTGTCACTTTTATGTTCAATTCTTCTAGAAGCTAAGAAATTAGTTTAATAAAAAAATTATTCGGAAAGTCAATTTTTAGAAAATAAAAAGAAAAACAAAACAATTTTCAAATCATCAAATTTTAAATAAAAAGAATTAAAGGTTTTGATTATGTTCTTCGTTTTAATACATTTCATACTCATTTACATGCATGTTATATTTTGTAACGCCCCCAAAATTTGGTTTGTTAATAAAGAATACATATACTAGGTTTTACAATAGTAACCCATCAGAAATTACATAAATCCTCCTGCCAAATACAATCATTCTCTACAGGGTTGACTAAGTTTCTCTACTTTATCGCACAACCGTCAATCCCGGCGGTGTCCTGCTCTGCCCCGTAAGTCTTCAAGCCTTAGTTCTCTCCTCCTATTCGTCTCCATAGTCTGGCATAATACGTCGGAGTCGCAGAGCAACATCATGGTATTATGCCAGGGTTACACAAGTGTAACACTGTAAGCAATAATGCCTAGTAGACTACACTACCAATCACTGACTAGCAATTCTAGAACAATAAACTCAAAAGCAGTATATAATATTCTTAAATGGTAAAACCATGCAATGCACCATGCGTGTCTATGCGGATCAGAGTACGTGCGCAAAAATCGTAACTCATTTCAATATCTCAAAACGGTGTCACGTGTTAGTTTCTCAAATAGTATCTCATTTTAATAACGCATCACATGTCTCAAATCATTTTCTCGTATAGTGTTGCTTTCAGCATTCTTTTCCAAATTTCAACCATGTCAATATCTCACACCACTCAAAAGTTATTGGTCCGTTTACGCCGCCTTTCTTCTGATAGTACCAACCTTTCTGCTCAAGACCCCGACCATTGTGCATCACTGAACCTAACCAGTCTCTTTGCACGGTCCGTCCGCCCCGCGGCTCACACGACACAGTCTCAGCCATCTCATATCACTGAACTTAACCAGTCTGTTTATGAGGTCCATTCACCGTGTGTTGTGCACACTTAGCCCAAACATCAAAGCTCTCTTTGCGAACTGGAAGTGGCTCTCTCGCTGCACTACTGCATCAAAACTATTCGTCCAAGTTCTCTCCGCGAACTTGAGATGGTAATAATTCATCTCATCACATTTCATTTTCAAATCTCATTTCATTTCATTTCCCAAAAATCTCATTTCTCGTTTCAAAAATCCATTTTCATTCTCATCTCTATTTTCCCGTCAATCGCTATTCAAAATTATGTCATTTCTCGTGTCATAAAGTATCGTGTATGTGCTCAATGCCACATGCTCAAATTAATGCCCATGCAATATTTTCCAAACACTTTTCCCATAAAAATCATATTTTTTCCCTTGAAAAATTCTCACATAAAATCATGCACTTTAATGCACCAATTTTCAAAAATAAAATAATAATAATAATAATATTTTTCTATAAGAAAATGTTCTCACATGAAATCATGCACTATAATGCTCCATTTTCTCAATAATTTCTTCACAAATTTTATTTTCTAACAAAAATGAATTTCTCTCCTTTCTTTTAAAACTTCACTTATCTCTTCTCTAAAAGAAATAAAATTAGTAACTATCTTTTTCTAGCTATTTCTTTTAAAAGACTTTTTTTTTTCTAGAAATCTCATGTTCAAAAGATTTAACCACTTTTGTCATAAAACTTTCTTTAACAAAAATTTAAACAAGTAATAAAAATTCTTATTTTTAGGAAATCTACCTTTTTCTAAAGAGATACTTCCAAATTTTCTAGAAACTTTCTTTTCCCAAGAGACTATGAAAAATCTTTCTTTTCATTTAGAGAACAATTTTTAAGCAACTTTTAAAATTTCTTTTTCATCACAAGAACTTATTTATACAATATAGCTAATAATTACTTAGTACAAAATCTTGTAGAAGAATAACTACTAATTCTTTCTCTACATATTTATTAATTTAAAACCTCTAATTTTCTTACAACAAAAACTAATGAACTCAATGTAAACTTTATTAGTAAAAAGTAAACTCTTTTATAAGCATAAACAAGCTACTAATTTTAGGAAGAATTATTAAATTAACAACTCAATAATTTAATCTACTTCCATTAACTAGTTCTTCCAAGAAAAATTAATAAATAAAAACTTTCTAGAAATCCCATCTTCTAATAAACTTCTAATCAACTTAATCTCTTTAAACCATCTTCTAATTTCATGAAGAAACATTCTAATTAGAAATCAATTAGAACCTCTAACTCTTTTCAACATGAAATCTTCTCTTTTAAACTTTCTTAGAAACTAAGTAAACATGCTTAGTACCATAATACATGCATAAATTAACTTAAACAAGTTTCAAATCCCAACATAGAAAACTAATTAGAATTAACTAATTGAACTAGAAATAACTAATTAGAAGGTTGGTTTAGTAAACTACCTTAATTTCCGGGTGTTAACCGGAAACCGAAAAGCAATCCTTGGTGTGGAGGCTTCTTAATCTACTCAACTTTCTTCTTACTAATTAACTTAGTAAGAAGCTAATTAGAGGTTTACCCAAAAAGAAGCTAATTAGAGTCTAAGTAAGTGGGTTAAAGTGGTAGTAGAATATGATTAGAATAGGTTTCTTGTTGGGAAAAAGAAAGAACACAAACTTTGTATGAGAGAAAGGTGACAAGTTAACAAAGAGGTGTGGGTGACAAGTTAACAAAGAGGTGTGGCTTTTATAGCAAAAGTGGCTCTCTCTTTCTTCCTCATAACCCACGGCAATTCTACCCCTTTATGGCCAAAATATTCCTCCCAAAATGGGAGTGAATGTGCTCATTTAATGGCACATGGCAAGTGCCATGTTGGCCAACTATCACCCTAGGTTTAGGCTAGCTTTCTAGGTTCTTATACTTGCAAGCAAAGGAATCTTGGAAAAACCAAATGGGATAGCAACGTGGGAAGTAAGGTGTTGAAGAAATAAACCGCTTGTTGTGTAAGAATTTGCATGGTCACCTTTGATATGGGGTGTTTTTAGGAGCTTATACACAAAAATGGTGCATGTTCTAACAAGTTGTAGCTAGGGCTAGGTTCAATAGGTTTAATAGGAAGAATATTCTTCCTTAAAACATGGAAGCATGTTTCATGGGACCTTGGGGGCCAAGTCTTCTAGTCTAGTGTAGGCATAGGCTTGTAGCATGTGCTCATATTCAAGCACAATGCATGTCATGTCAAACTAGGCTTTTAAGGGAAAGATTCTTGGGCAAATTTAGAGAAAAATTGGGCACTCTATTCCCCTCTAAATGGCTGCCCCTCTCCCTATCTCTACTGTTCTCTCTCTCTCTCTCTCTCTCTCTCTCTCTCTCTCTCTCTCTCTCTCTCTCTCTCTCTCTCTCTCTCTCTCTCTCTCTCTCTCTCTCTCTCTCTCCATCCATGTGTACTTAAATGTACCCCATGTGCCACCATTTGCTATGAAGTCTCTGATATTAATGAAGCACATATACTAATGCTTGGTGACCAAGTATGTGGGAAGTTTCCTCCCTCCTTCCTACAAGCACATGATAATCTAGGAAAAATCTAGAAATAAATGGAAAGAATACTAGTAAAAATCATATATTGATACTAGCACAAAAATAATTATTGACCCAAAATAGTATTTACTAAAATAATTTTAAGAAATTTATTAGAGAAAATATGAAAACCAATTTTATAAAACGAAATTTTTATTTAGCAAAAATTCAGGTTGTTACATATTTATTCATATGTGTTTGAATTTATTTTAGCTACATTTTATCTTGTTGCTTTTATCAGTCTGATAATAAAATATTTTTATAAAATCCCATGAACATTAAAGTAGAGACTGATCCTCGTGTCGGGTGAGGGGGGTGCCGTAAAACCCTTTAGTTACAAAGATCAGTAACAAAGCCTTTTTTCAAAACATGCACGGAATTTACATTTTTCAAAATGGTTTGTCGGGTAATTTTCCGCAAACCCTCTGGCGACTCCAAAAAAATCAATCGAATTTGTCAAATCGGGGACGTCAAGAACCTCCATGGCAGCGTCCATAGTAATGTATTCATTTTTATTCTCTAGAACTATACTGGAAACGTTCTAGGGCCCACCAACATCCATTTTTAGGCTCCAGTTGGGAATTCCAAGTATTTTCCAAAATAATTCTTGTTATCATCCAAACCCATTGTTAACATTGAAATCTTTCAAAAACTCTCAGAACCTCCCGCAGCCCGTTGTCGGCCCTGAACACACCATTTCCAATTTTTCTACAGTCGAGTCCTAGAAGTCTCCTAGTTCAAAACTATCTCAGAATCTCTTGGTGGTCATTTTTGCCCCACAGGCATACTTTTCAAAAACTTTCCAACCAAAGTCTTTAGAGTCTCCAAAACATGTCTTTACATCTCAAAACCCTCTGGTAGGTCGTCATTATGTTACCCCCAACGAGTGATATACTTTCAAACTTTCATTAGTATTATTAACTTCTCCAAAACTACACTTTGTAAATCATCTCCCTTAGTTAGTAGACCCTCTCTTTTGAGACAGGAGATACATAGGTAGCCCTGAGACCAAGTTTGGTTATGTCACACCCTCAATTTTCAATGTAATAAAATAGACATTTCTCATAAAGGAAAATCAACAGAAAAATCACATTTTCATTTTCAAAATAGTCCCTCATATCCTTCCAATATCCATTTACATGATAAAGTCTAATGGGTACCTGTACCCAATGAAATAACGTGAATAAAAATATAAGCTATTACATTTGTCCAAATCAAAAGAAGTGAATGAATAGAGTTATAAATATATCTCCCTAAAACAAAGTTCATGAGATAAGTAAATAACTCCTCCATGTATGCTTTTAAACCAATGCTATGCACTCCAAGCACATCAACTTATACTCTATCCCATCTATCATGAGAGAGAGAGAGAGCTGAGTGTTTCCGAGAAAAACCCACCGTCTGGGTTGGGGTGGGACTTCAGATTCAACTTCTCCACAATTTGTGATGCTGAAGCTGAAGCCATCTTGTTCATGATTGAGTTTCTTCCCTTTAGAGAGGAACAGACCAAAGTCCCAAAGACCAAAGCTTGTGTCTTGCTCCGGCCACCATCACCATCCACCACTACAACCACTCTTCCACCACCATCCTCTATTGCCACTCACCATCTCTTCCTCCTTAATCACAGGGTATTTCCCCTCTCTCTACCTCCATAGCCACCACTTCTCTCAAACCTAACCACACCTCTCAAATCTAGATCTACTGCCTTTGGAGCATCTCCAATCTTAATCACTTGCATATTCAGACTCCTTGGGGTGAGGGCTTTCTTCCACCTCTGGCAGCTTTCCGGCATGATTTTTTGGCAGATTTCTGGAAACCTCGCCGGAGTTTTGACTGACTTAGTTTTCATGGTACATCTTTCCCTCCCTTTCTCTATTGTTCGGGCAATAAAAGAGTAGGTAAGTTTGGTAATGGGTAAACAAAAATCAGTTATGGGATTTTCATGACCAAATTGACAACGCCTTTGGTTATTCGGATGTTGAAATTGCTTCTATTGATGAGGAAGATGATATTTCGGTGGTGGCCAAAAATGCCAACATAGTAGAATTGCAATTACTTGGCCTAAGATTGGTACCCAAGTCAAGGCAACTAAGAGTGGTGGAGTTAAAACAACACCACCTCAGGGTCTGTCTAGGTGTGTGGTTGCTACTGCTATGTCTTCTCTTATTCAAGAGGACAAATCAGAAGGTACAACTAACTTGAATGCTTGGACCAATGGGAAGTTTTTACTTAATAATGAGGTTAAAATTGGTAAGCTAAGTAAACACCTTAAGAGGTTCCCAATAGAGTATGTGATTAATCAAGTCATGATCCGACTTAAGATTTCTGAAAATGGGGCATTGAAATGTAAACATGCTATTGTGGGATACTTTGTGGATAAAAGTCGATCTTACTTTCAAGTTAGATATTGGGCTCAACGGGTATGGAAAATTGATGTTGAGCATGTGGTCACCTTAGACAATGGGTTTGTTGTGTTCAACTTTAGGGACAAAGACACGTTGGACTCTATTCTTGAGAACGGTCCTTACTTTTGCGGGGGCAAACATATTATGATTAAAAATGGCATCCTTGGGATGCAACTTACTAAAAGCGTCTTCTTTAGTGTTCCTGTGCGGGTTAAATTCTACAATGCTCCCTTTGAATTATGGAAAGATAATGGTTTGCGTAGTATTGCTAGTGTTATCGGCAACCTTCTGTACCTTGATGGCTTCACACAAAATCATAGAAGATTCACGTTTACTAGAGTGTCACGCCCTTGATTTTTAAAAGATAAAAGTAGACCTTTCTAAATAAATACAAGCATGTATTCTATAAATTTACTTTCAACTTGTCTCACCACAACTGTTCCTATTCATTCACCAACAAAAATCTAAATGAGCACCCATGCCCCATAAAAATAAAAAAATAAAAAAATAAACATGATTTAAAAATTAAGTTATTACATTCAACCAAATTTCACGTAAATGGTAAAATTACATATTTATGTACCCAAAATGAGAGCTCAAGAGGTAATGCGATGACTCATTCCTTACATGCTTTTAAAAGATGAAATACACACCATGCACTCCAACACATGCTCCTTGATCAGTACCTGAAAATAATAAGGGTGAGCATTCACTTCGCCCAGTAGGAAATCTTCTACACCTATAAACATAAATGGGGTGATATGTGTTTATGGTAACATAAATTGAAATACTATAAAGTGCGCCACCATATTACCTGTACCAAACCATTTCCCAAATAAGGAGTGTCCTCAAGGTACCCACTTATCTAGAATTTTTTTTGACATATTCAACGAGAAATACACGTGTTATTCACTTACCACCTGCTTGGTTCAACAAATGTTCATTTCTTACTAAGGGTCCTTTATAAAGTTCCCATTAACGATTCTAGCAACATTCAATACATCGCGCGTCCCGTGAATCTCTCTAGTAACATTCCAGATACGAATGATCTTGTACACCACCCACTCAAATATTCCTCAAATATTTCGGGTACGTAAGACCCCACGCAATGCTCAACCAATGCTTACACGTCTTTCAACTACTCACGCATTTCTCAAACTCACTCACTACTTCTTACTTCTTTTGTTTATTACACTAATCTCTTAAAAATAAGACGTGTACCTGTGGGGGGCGCTTCTCCGGTTTGACCTCTTTGGTCGCCTGGTACTGTTTCGTGGGGGAGGAGCTCGTATGGACCTCGCTGGAGCCCTAAAAAGCTCGTCGGAGAGTGGCAGGGGTCCTTGGTGAAAATCGGAGGTGAACCTGCACAAGGGAACAACCACGATAGTGCCTAGACCGGACGGTGGTGGTCCAGGAAGGCACTCTGATGGCTAAGTCAGTGATGGGAAGAGAAGTTTAGTAGAGAACTAAGAAAAATGCAACTCTATGCTTTTCGTAGAGAGAAGAGTGTCAAAAGTTTTAATCCATGTATGATGGGGGCGAGGAGCATATTTATAGGCACGGGGGCGCGTGTCCCGCACGCCCCTCGGGGGCCTCACGCGCCTCGTCCTTATCGCAACATTGAATACACAGGCTGACACCCAACCATCAAGTGGCTCCTCGGCTGCCTCCAGAGCCGTCTCCTGACAGATATTCCCATCAATCAAATCCCCCACCATCAAGTGGCTTGCCATAAATGCGATGCAGGTGGGGTGGTTGAACTCATTAATGCGCTACTCAGACTGTCAAAGGTGCCTCGATCAAGCCCCCCGCCAGCTGGAGTGACCCCCGGGCATCGAGGTCAATCGACTCGGCCCTAACGGGAGCGCTCTGATCCAGGCCACCGAGCCTCCACCGAGGCACCATCCCGGATCAGGTTATCGAGCTGGGGCACCCAGGGGACCCGCACTCCTGAGGACAATTGCCCAAGCCTGGCTAGCATTGCCGAGACAAACGCTCCTCGGCGGATGTGGCCCTCACATGGAGGCCCCGGCCTCTTTGAACCGCTCGGGCATGGGGGGGCCTCTGTACCCCTGAACCGGCCGCTACAGTACCCTTCCTAACGACGCATCGACCAAAGGCCTAAGTGTCGTACCATTACGTCTTCTCATATGGCCTTCTCCCACTTCTCCATTTAGTTAGTATACTCTTATGTCACGTCCATTTCGTCCAAATATTCATCACACAAGGTTTTTACTCAAGAAGGGAAATCATTCTCCAATTGTAACTCTATTCTCTCAGATTGTCTCTAGAGCTTCTCCGATTATTTTCCTCTCATATTTTTAAATATGTTAAACGTTCTTTCTTTGGGATAGCCCATTCATTGGCTAAGCAATCCCTATTATGTGCTAGGTTAGAGCATTGGGGGGGTCCTGTCCCTCATTAATTATTTAGTTAATCTTGGCCTTGTTCATGTTAGGTCTTCCGACTAGATTTCCTCTTATTTCTGGGGGGAAAAAGTAACATTTCCTAGTTATAAGTACATTGTAGGAAAATGAACAAATTTTTTTAGTTGACCAATCTAAAGCAAATTTTTTTAGTTGAACAAATTTAAGTACATTAGGGAAAACATGGACAATTCATCGATACTAGTCGCTATATTTGTAACAATTTTACCCACATTCTTATTTTCATGTTGAATAAGGTAACCAATATATGTTTTTATAAAGTTGTGAAATCAAAAAATAGAAAAGGTGAAGTGCCACATCTCGCGGTGAGGGTTCTTTTCATGGAAAATAACTTTTGTGTTTATATATAGTTTAGATTTAGAAGTAGATATTAGCAACGCTGAGAGGAGGGAGAGTTAAATTATGTCAATTTAATTTAATTTTTTAACTTGAATTCATTTTAATTGTAAAGATGACCAATGTAAATTGGATGGTCCTACACATAGTACAAACATACAGTGCATTTAAGTATAACTGTATGGGAGGTCAAACCATCACCATTTTTAATAAATTTCCATTTTCGTATGAAATTCACAAAAATCCATGCAATTAATGGGGATTGACTAAAAATTACAGACTCAAGCAATTAAGCATTCGTGTAAAACTAAGAAAGCTAATAAATGTTTTAAGTTAAAAGTCAAAATGCAGAATTAGGCTCTTCATGTATGCAATAGAATAACTTCTTTCAGATTTTGTCAATGGAATAGAATTTACAATTTGTCATTCTGGTAGGAAGTAAAAACGTTGAACCTTAGACTCTATGAAGAAAGTGCGTTATTTACGAAATTTTGACTATTCTAGAAGGATTTCAAGAATATTTCGCATGGAGTAAACCTCTATAAATATAAAATACCAAAACAAATAAAGAATCAATTCATTTCCTTGCTTTGGAGTTGATATGGATAACAACAAGAAAACAAAGGGTCGCCAAAGAATCGACACCTCGAAAAGGCGCGAGAGGGAAGAAGATCGCCTTGTCACTTTTTCAAAACGCCGAACTGGCCTTTACAAGAAGGGTAGTGAGCTTTGTACTCTTTGCGGTACTCAGCTTGGCATCCTTGTCTTCTCTCCTTCAGGCAAGCCTTTTTCCTTTGGTCACCCTAATATTGAGGTGATTGCTAGGCGTGTATTGGAAATTAACCCTCGATCCAATGAAAATTCTGATGGAGTAATGGATGCTTATCGTATGAATAGGATCAATGAGCTTAATAAAAAACTCACTATAGTAAGCAAAGAAGGGGAGGATGAGAAAGAACGGGGAATGAAGCTAGCTCAGATGGCAAAATTCCATCAAAACAAGTTTTTGTGTGAACCAAAGATTGATGAACTTAATGATTATGATCTTCCAAACATGAAAGATTGGCTGCTTGAGCTGCATGGGAGGATTAATAACCATCTTGAGGAGCTCATTGATAGTCAAGTTGTTGGTACGTACAATTGATGTAGACGTCGGTTTTTCAAGCTATGGCTATGTGGGCACAAATTTGAAGAATTTCGAGTAATAAATAAAATAAAATGATAATTCAATGAAATGATTAATAAAAATAAGGTTTATTGCATTCTTTAGTCGCTTGATCTATTTCATTTTTTAAATGTTGGGGATTCATTCTTTTCCAAGTGTGATGTTGAAAGCCTTCCTTTTATTATGATGCTAAAGATCATTTCTACCTTCCTATTATTATGTTGTACCATAATGTTTTCTCCTTTTTTTTTGCGTCCTCTTCTTGAAACAATCCTAAATTTTATCGGAACTTCGCACATATTTCTTTACTTGTTGAACTTTAAAACTTCACCAAAAAACTTGTTGAACTTTACAACTACACCAAAGAAACTTACCTGGAAGTTTCTTTCGTCGAACAGTTCTACGAGCAACATTAAAATGGTACATTAATTGTATTACACCGTGCAAGGTTTTAATCACTTGTGTTATTTATATTGGATGGATTTTTTCTTTTGGTATTCATATAACTGTTAGAAAAATGTGTGGCATTGGCGCCATAAATAATTTATTTCCTAACATTGAAAAATATACGTGCAATGAAGAAAACGAACTTAAAATTCTAAAATTTTACTGGATTGAAATAAATAATTTATTTCCTACTATTAAAAAATATACCTGCAATGTTAGTTGTATGGGATTGAAATATTTTTTCTTCTACAAGTCTTCAATACTTTCAGCACTCATTGATACCTTTCTAATTGATCACTACCACTTCTTAGATGATCAAAAATAAATAAAAAAGTTCAACATTAGGGAGTGATACTAATGATGGTACGCCCTGACTCTTCTTTTACTAATAATAATTATTCGCTTAGAAATTTACCGTTTTAGTTTGGTCCTATTTAATTATTGTTGCGTTCGCTATAGGTATTATTGGCATTATTATAGTTTCGAGGGTGTGAGACTAATTCTAGTAGATTTTATTTATTAGGTCGTTTTCTTTTGTTATTTTCTTTTAAGAGCTAGTGTTGATAATATTTGTTAACAGATTTTGTACCCTATTGAGTATAAATATTCTAATTAGTTGGTTAGCTACAATTTGGGAAACGTGGTTCACTCTGGACTATAAGTTTATTTGCTAGGGTTTTATCATGAGATGTCGTTGAGAGAGAGAGAGAGAGAGAGAGAGAGAGAGGTGTCGGAGTGGTTTTTGACTGGTTGAAGATTACGTAAGTTTGTTCTTGTTCTTCTTGTCCTCATTTCTCTTGTTTTCTTTTTCTCTCATTTCTCTTGTTTTCTTTTTCTCATGTTCCAGCTATCATGGGTTCAAACTAAGAACTTTGGTTGGTTCGGTTCATGAACTACTAGGAGTATATGTGGGTTTCATTTGGTTCTACATAATCGACACCGAAAGGTCTAGTTTCTATTAGTAATTGGATGGTATGCCTTGCGTTGTGGAGGAGGGAAAGATATGTATTTCGCTTGTTCATGATTACAAATTCCATTGAAGGAGTTGATTTTAATTGAGTTAATATCAGTGGAGTTTTGTCCAATTGTGGTTTTCGATAATGAGGTTCAATTTTGTCGTTTTATACTGGCTTAAATTAGTTTTAGTTTTACGCTTAGTTCCATTTTTGGGTAGTCCTGTATTACTATAGATAATATTGTCCTGGATTAAAAATTCTGTTTTGGGTCTTCCATGTAAATCGGTACTATTAGAAATAGCCATATAAAATAGCCAACAGTGCATGATTCCTACCAGTGCATGTAATAGTAATCACACAATGTTTCTAGTGCATGATTCCTTCCATTTGAAATAGTCATCAGGAAGATGAAACAATCGTCTACAAACACAAGTGGATAAAGTACTAAGAAAATTTGGAATTAGCTCAAGTTCGATTAGGTTTATGTTTTACGCTTGCGATGCCAAGCCTACTAGTAGATCACTCAAAGCCTCGTATTTGAGAGACAGATAGACGTGGGAATAGGGGGATGCTTTGGATCATTTTAGTTCAGACTTCAGATGCTTGAACAAGTCCCTACAAATCCGTAATGAGGAAAATTTTCCCTTCTACCAGTAGGGTACAACCCCAACTGAAAAGATTGGTAATATGTGGCAGCCCGCCAAAAAATTAGCAGCACAAACGAAGAGGCTAAAGTCCATATAAACATTGCAACTAATAAGAAATCTCAGACCCACCAAAGGAAACAAAATAACATACTTAGACATTTGTCATCCCAACTTAAACCAATGTCAACATTTGTCTATCGTAACATGATAACCGTTTTTCCAAAATACATCACCAGGAAACATATTGCAAAAAACTCTCTACTTACCACTATTGACTAAGCTATTGGTTAAGCCAGTCTTTCATTGTTTCATGGTTTCAAGAAGCATAAAGTGGAATAATTCAAAAATCTCAAATCTTTATCATGGACCAAACAAAACCCAGAAAAGAATTATAAGAACTTAAAAGAGATCCCAGAAATCCAGCTTCTGTACAACTCCAATCTCAGATATGAACATGAAAGACAGAGTGCAGTTCATTAAAGCATATGTCAATATAAATATGTGATTTCTTGCTATGAGGTGGGTTTGGAAACATGGGAGAGGTTAGTACTAGTTCCATCATCGTTTTCACAGCAACCAATGATGTAATTTGCGGAGCTAGGGTACATTTGCGTTAACATTGTTAGGATTTTATCTTTTGGGGTTTTATTGTGCATCTCATCGCATAGTATTGCAGAGATATGGATGCAAGGTTTCCAGTCCAAAATGCTCCAATTGTGTTCGTCGACAATCTGCCACATCAAATACACAAGATTTGGGCTTTCAATCTCTTCTCAAGGTATGGCAAAATTAAAGACATTTTCATCCCAAATAAAAGAAGTAAAGTCACCGGCCAAAGTTTTGGATTTGTGAGGTATTTCAAGTATGATGATGGTACCTTAGCTGTGGCTAAAACGTACAATTTGTGGGTCTGGAATCATAATCTTCAGGTGAAGTTTGCAAAATTTTTTAGAAAGGAGGACAATCGTGATTTCAAGGAAGTACGCAAAAAAATCACCGTCGAAGCAGTCCCCACCTCGCGGCAAATTTGAGATTTGAGAAAACCCAAAATGTAAAAAGGAGGAAGGAAGTTTGGAGAAGAAAAGGCAGTGTATCTGATCAAAGAGGGAAAGAAATTTGGAGAATGAAAGGTGTTGTGGAAACAAGCAAACAGAGTGAAGCAATAAACGTGAGAACATACAACAATGCAGTGAAAGTGTTTGATGAAAGTCCTTAACGAGGATACCAAAATGGAAATGCTATAAAAATTCAAATTGTTGGTAACAGATGGCTCTCTAGAAGTGCAATAGCCAAAATTCGAAGGTTGTTATCACCCAATGATTTGGCAACTGTCTTTTTAAATGAAGGAATGCAGAATATTCAAGTTAGAGCAATTGGAGGGAGGTAAGTTATCATCACATTCTCGGACGCACTAGCCAGAGATGCAGCAGCCAAATTAGATTGGATCTCCATTTGGTTCGAAGAATTCAAACCATGGGAAGGGGAACAGGCTAAAGTAGAAAGATTTGTATGGATTTCATGCATTGGTATGCTTTTGAATGGGTGGTCCGTACCCAATTTCAGAAAGATAAGTAACAAATGGGGTCACTTTCTGCAAATTGATGATAACACGCTAAAACCGAAATTATTTGACAAGGCTCGTATTCACATATCCACGGACATGTCCCAAATTATTGAAGGAAGCATTATGTTGTCAATGGAAGAAAATTTTTATGAAGTTAGAGTGGAGGAGGAAGTTTCTTTCAGAATTATTAAGCGCAGCTTATCCGCAATTACTAATTTTGAAAGCGATCATGACATTGTTGAAGACGGTGACATGGATGATGATGATGAGGTTAGGGATGTGGAACAAAAAAGAAATGAAAATAACAATGTTGAAGGGGTGCCAAATGTGATCCAAGGAATAAACAACCAACTTCGAATATGCTCTGATGGCGTGCAAATCATTAATGAGAAGGCAGCTACAGTTAACTCTTCAAATTACTCTTCTTCGGAATTTGAAACATCAGCAGTGGGAAATGCAAGAGCTATTGATAGTGAGAAAGTAGTGGACAGTTTTGATGGGGCTAATAACACTTTCAACAACATTGAGGAAACAAAACTTGTTAATGGTTATGATTTCCAAGAACATAATATTAACTTTGAAGGATTGGAAAGCATCCAGACAGGTGATGAAATTTCTTTGCAGAAGGGAAACAACAAGTCTGAAATTAACAATGACCAAGAGGAATCTAAGGCATTTCATACTAAAGATGGTTATGAAGAACCACATGAAGATCAAAATGTAGGAAATAACACCCAAGTTCAGGCAGCAATCAAAAGTGTCAAAGGAAAAAAGAAGAGGAAGTCAATAGATGAAATCCTGGGCTTTTTGAAGGTCCAACAATGCTATCGAGGAAAGGTAAAAGCAAAGGTAAATGTGTTGTCCTAAGATCTGCAGTGGCTGCTGCGGCTTTGTCTGCCTCATTATCCTCGCAAGGAATCAACAACAGAAGTAGAATTCTTTGGAATGAAGCTCAAGCCATCTGGGAGCTTAACAAACTTAACAACATAGGATACGATGGAGAGGAAGATGAAGAAGTCATAAGTAAGCTAGTTGATATGGAAGCCCAAAGAAATTCTAGGGTTACTTGCCATCCCTAAATGCAATTTTGTGCCCTAAACCTTTCCTGTGAACATGATGATATTATCTTGGAATGTTAGGGGTCTAGGCAAATAGGAGAAAAGGATTAAAATCAAAAAGTCGTTAAGAGAAAGTAGGGTGGATATGGTTTTCTACAAGAAAGTAAGCAAGATCCTGTCTCAAGTGATTTTATTAAATCCCTTTGGTGGGAAGATGGTTTTGATTTTTTGGACGTTGAAGCCACAGCAACAGCTGGTGGGCTGATTTGTATATGGAATCCTAATGTGTTTGTTTTGGAATACTTTTGTGGCTCCAGAAACTTTATCATTCTTAAAGGTTTTGTCAACAATTCTTTTCAATGTGTGCTTGCTAATGTTTACTGCCCCTGCTACCCTGTTCAAAGAAGAAAGATCTCGTCCTCACTAGTTAATTTGAAGTCAACATTCTTGGACCCTTAGTGCCTAGGTGGGGACCGTAATGAAGTAAGAAGTATAATAGAAAGACAAGGTTGTTCTGTTAGAAGTTCTGGGACGCAAGATTTGAACAAATTCATTGATGATATGGAGTTTCTTGATATGCCAATGTTTGGGAGGAAATTTACCTAGTCCAACTCCCAGTTGGAAGAAAAATGGAGTTGGGTTGACAAATTCCTTGTCCATCCTAAATGGGTTGACACCTTCAACCTTAAGCAATGGGGTTTACCAAGAACATTATCAGATCATTGCCCCATTCTTTTATAGGAAGATGAAAGAAATTGGGGTCCAAAGCCCTTCAAATTCTACAATTTTTGGCTCTCTCATGTCAATTGTTTGAAGGTTTTGAAGTCAGCATAGGAGGGTGTCAATGACCAAGATTGGGCTGCCCTTAGAATTATGAAAAGCTGAAAGCCATGAAAGAAGCAATTAAGTCAGGGAGCTTAGAGGAATTTGGTAACATGCAAACAAAGCTCAATGTAGTGGAAGAACAATTACACTCCTTGGATCTTCAAGCAGAAAATGGCTCCATCTAGCTCATTGACAGTCTCAGGAGGAAGGAATTAAAGGCAGAAACGTGGAAACTAAATAGACTCATTGATAGAATGTGGCTTCAGAAATCAAGGATTCAATGGCATCTAAAAGGGGATAGGAATACAAGATACTTTCATATTATGGCCAAGTCCAGACAAGCAAGAAACTCCATCAACTCAATCCTTGTAAACAATCAGCTTATTGAGGACCCAATTTTGCTGAAAGAGGAAGTGTTCAAGCATTTCAAGAATCTCTTGTCTGAGAATTGGAATGTGAGGCCATTTTTTTGTTTAAACAAAGGTAATCCTATTGGTGAATCTCAGCGTGCTAATTTGATTTCTAGTTTCTTTGAAGATGAAGTTTGGAATGCAATCAAATGTTGTGATGGGAATAAAGCCCCAGGGCCGGATGGGTTTAACTTTGCATGCATAAAAAAGGGTTGGTCCTTCATGAAAGCTAACATCATGAAATTCATGAATGAGTTCTTCAGAAACTGCAATCTCCCCAAAGGGTTCAACACCTCTTTCATTCCATTAGCCCCCAAAAATGACAATCCAGTCAAGCTTAATGACTATAGACCTATCAGCTTGATTGGATATATGTATAAAATCTTGTTAAAGGTTCTATCAGCAAGGCTCAAACCCACTTTGATTTCGATCATAGGTGAAGTTCAATCAGCCTTTACTAGAGGTAGAAACATCCAAGATAGCATACTTATTGCCAATGAAGTTTTTGATGGTTGGAAGAGGAGGAAAACCAAAGGTATAATTATCAAACTAGACCTGGAAAAAGCATTTGACAACTTAAACTGGACCTTTCTCTTTTGAATGTTGAAAATGCTTGGCTATCCTGAGAAGTGGATAGAATGGATTCATGAGTGCTTGTCCTCTGCCTAGGTCTATGTCCTTGTTAATGGTTCTACCACTAAAGAGTTCCAAATGCAAAAAGGTATCAGGCAAGGAGATCCACTCTCCCCTTTTTCTCTTCATTTTAGCAGCTGAAAGTCTTAATTGCATCTTCTAAGAAGCCATTTTCCAAGGAAGATTACAAGGGTTAAGAATTGGGGTTGATGGGCCTATCTTGACACATCTGCAATTTGCAGATGATACCTTATTATTTTGTGGTGCAAACATAGAAGAAGTGAGAACCATTAAAGGTCTACTCAATGGGTTTGAATTAATGTCAGGACTGATAATTAAGTACCATAAGAGTGTGGTGTGGGTTTGAATCAGTCTCAATTAGATGATTTTGCAAGGATTCTTGGATACAAATCTCAGCCCCTTCCCATCAAGTACTTGGGAATGCCCCTTGGTGCTAGTCCCAAGAGAAAATCCACTTGGATTCTAGTTATTGATAAGATAAAATCTAGATTACCTTCATGGAAAAAAAGATATCTGTCTTTTAGTGGCATATTAACCCTTCTTAAATCTATGCTGAGTAGTCTCCCTATATACTACTCATCCCTTTCCAAAATGCCGAAAGTTGTTGCAAGAACTATTGAAGGTATCCTGCGAAAAATTTTATGGGGTGGTTATGACCTGAAGAAGAAGATACATATGGTTAGCTCGGATAAAATCAAGCAGCGTAAGAAAATGGTGGTTTGGGAGTGAAAGGTCTAAGGGAGATGAATGAAGCTTTGCTATTAAAGTGGTGGTGGAGATTTGGGTCAGAGAAACATGCTCTTTGGAGAAGGATAATATGTGCAAAATATGGCATGGATACGAATCTTTGGCAACCAATCGCAAACATCAACACACATGTATCTATGATTTGGAAGGATATTGTTCAAATTTAGAATGGAAGGCCTATTATCTTCTCCAATTACTTAGCAAATGTAAGAATATCTATTGGAGATGGTAATTCCATCCTTTTTTGGACTAATCCGTGGGTGGATGGCAAAAGTCTCAAAGAGTTATACCCAAGAATTTTTAGCACCATTATTAACATTGATGAATTGCTTGCTGAAGTGTATTAGAGAAAAGAAGAACAATTTGGTTGGGATTCTCAACATAGAAGAAATCTTTTCATTTGGGAAGCTGAAGAACTAGAAGGTATGATGAATATGTTGGATAATTTGCACATTTCCTTCAATTCAATTCTTGATCACCTTACATGGAATGCATGCAACTAAAAATCTTACTCAGTGTCCTCAATGTACAAGCTATCCCTTATCCCAGTAGACAATTCAAATGTGTTTGAGAGGAATACTTTCAAATGGATATGGCATAATGCTGCATCATTTAGAGTCCAATGTTTTGCTTGGATGGTCCAACTAGGAAAGCTTTAAACAGGTGATTTTCTTTTGAGAATTGGAATTATTCAAAACCAAGATCAAGCACTATGCAGATTCTGTGGGGAGGAAACTGAAACTTTGGATCACTCTCTCCTCTTCTGTGATCTAGTATGGAAAGTATGGGGGAATATTTTGGATTGGTGGGGTATTAGCTGGGCAACTCCTTCCTCAATCTCATCTCTATTCAACTGGTGGTTGGATTCCAGAGTAAATCAAAAGGTACGAATGATTTGGGAGTGCATTCATTTTGTAGTGTTATGGTCCCTCTGGACGTTGCGAAATGAATTCATCTTTCAAGACATTGCTCCTAATTGGCAAGAATCGATCGATTTGATTAAGTTGAGGGTTGCTTTGTGGGTTAAACCAAACTAAAAATATGCTGATTATTTGGTTAATGATTTCATTTATAAAATAAAGAGTATTTTGGAAGCATGTTAGTTTCTGCCCTAGGGGTTAGTTTCTCCACTTTTTGGGGTGGGCTTGGGTGGCAGGTGTGTGGTGTTGGTTTTGTGGGTGTCTTTTAGGCTGGGTTTGATTAGCGTTTGTTTTGGGTGTCTTGTGGGTCGGTTTTATTCTTTCGTGGATGTCTTGTGGGCTGGGTTGACTCCTATTTTTCTTTTTTGGAGTCTCCTTCTTTTCTTGTGTTTGTCTGGTTCTTTTGGGTTGGTCTTTTGTTGGGTTCTCTTTGTGTCTGTCTTGGGTCTCTTGCTGGTCTCTCTTTTTTCTCTGTTTTTCCCTGTACTGCGTCTATGTGTCTAGTATCCTTGTTGTTGTTGTTGATTCAATTACATTTATGATTGATTTTTGAAACTTTCTAGAGATCTTGTTGATGCTACTGTTATATCACATTGGGAAATACAATCATGGTCGTTATCTGCTACTTTTGGGAGGATTATATTGCTCATTTTTTGGAGATCTTTACTGATGCTACTACTATGTTCATGGATTTATTTGCTACTTTTGGAAGGATTATATTGCTGATTTTTTGAGATCTTCTTTGCTAATGCTGTTATTATGTTTTGGGAGGATTATATTGTTGATGCTGCGTTGATAATGATTTGGATCAGTCAAGGTCTATGTTTTGCTACTGTTGTTGCTTATGTGATGCATAACAAAAGGCTTTCTGATATGTTTGGAGAGTTCTTGGCTTGCTGTCTTTATCTTCATCTAGTCATAGTGCTGGCAGACTTAAGTCAAATTGATTTTCAAAGGTGGAGCTACTGATAGATCTTCAAAGGTTGAGTTGCTAGTGCTAATAGGCAGCTTCAAACAACACTTCTTGTTATCTTGTGTTGTCTTGATGTTGTTGATTTCTCATCATCTTTTTTGGGTCGGTTGTGGCATGTGATTGTCGAGGACCTTAGGTGCCAACCTCGTTGGTATGTTAGCTACTCGTTGTGATGCTATTCTTAACCGTTTCCCCTTTAATCTATGTAACCATTACATTGATTAATAAAATTCTTGTTGCCTTTCAAAAAAAAAAAAGCATATGTCAATATCTGGCTTGATCCAGATGGAGTAAATAGCTATGGGGATGATTAGTAGATAGCACTATAAATTGGTTGTCACCACCATGATAATTTCAAAACCGCCAAGCCAAAGGAAGAAGGATTTGGCAGGCATTCAAATCCCCAAAATAAGTGAAACAGATCATACGACAATGGAAAAAGGCATAACTATTAACGCAAATCACAACCCAAACGACATGAACCTAAATAAACTTGGGGACATAAAAACTACCTACCTTGGAGACACAAACCAGACCCCAATTTATCCAGAAAAAGGAAAGTGGAAAACGATGCCCACCTTGTCACCCCCAGAAAATGAAAATTCCAAAGCTAAAGAAACTCCAAAGAGTCAATGTAGTCAAAACTAATGTGTAGCAGAACCAAAAATTTGGAAACTTGATTTCACACAGCCAAATACACAACACACCACCTTGAACCCCCTAAAAAATGATGGCTTATGACCCCCACACCCAAAGCCGTAGCTTTTTGGCAAAGGATGCATAGTCTTCTCTCCGAAGTTTCTATGTAACAGAAATATAGACTTAGCCCTGTAATTTACACATGAGGTTGCCATTTGGAAAAACGTTGAACCATAGATTCTATAAAGAAACTGAGACATTAACAGGATTGGGACCATTCTCAAAGGGATTTTAGGAATTCTCATGCTGTATCACCTCTATAAATATAAAATACTGAAACAAAGAAAGCATCTCTTCATTTCCTTGCTTCGAAGTACTGTTTGGCAAAAGAATTTTTTATACTAGTCGTGTTGCACGTGGTTTTTCCCCAAATATTATCCATGTTCTTGGTCTATGTTTTGTTTGAGTTTAGCATAGGATTGGAAAATGGTTCTTCATAGTTATACCTTGCTTGATAATGGAACAAATAAATCCGACAAATATTACGATGTGAAAGCAATTGTTATTAGCATATGAAATCAAAATACATGAATGTGGAATGACAAACAAAATGTGTAAAATTTTTGTACCAAGGGAGAAAAAAACATATGGGCAGAATTGGTTGAAAGTTCAACATAGATATGATATTTTTGTCTAGTTAATCCTTTTTGGTTGAGTGGTGTCTTCTACTTTTTTTATGTTACCTACAAAAATAAGTGAATAAACCGTATTATCCCTTTTTATTATAGATATAAATGGTCAATTCGCAATGTGAGTTCGAAGTTATACCTTTGTGTGATTCATATAGATATTCTATAGGCATTTTGATACTTTTTGACGGTCCTCGCATATGAGTCAACGTACCATGCCTTCATTACACTGGGGGATCATTTGGTTTCAAGGTTCTTGGTTTTTATGATGCTTCTTGGTCATCCTTTATGGCATTGGATGTGAGATGAGTAAAATATGTAATTGCGACTTGTTTTTTTTCTTGAACTCAACCACTTGAATTTGTTTCTTTGTGTAATTCAACCTTCACTATTGGACCTTTGGCTTCTTCTTGGTCAACACTGCCAATCATTATTATCAAAGTTTTGTGTTCAGTGGTCTTTAAAAGTGATGTTAACTCTTCAAATAATTGGAAGGACTCCAATCAATTTAGGATATTGGTAGTTTTTTTCCTTGACTTAAAAGATAAAAATTAATGTCAATTGCTATTTAGCATACAATGTGTTAAGGCATGTTACATGAAGTGGTAGTTTGAAGTCAACAAGAGCAATATACATAAGAGTTTAAGACAACCCATACATATACAAAACTTTGAAAAGTATGTTTTCATAAACTTATCCTCACATAAAAACCATTGGAAAAAGAAGATCTCTTGCAAACAATTTATTTTATTTTTTTATTTTTGGATTTTTGATGTGATTAATTAAAATGCACATTAGTGGTTTGAGTGTCAACCAATCCATCTTCTCTATTCTAACAATTTTCGTATTGGAGTTACAGTCGCAGTGTGTCGTGTGATGTGTGTGGCATATATGTGGGGTGAAGACGCCTATGTATACGTAGAGCCCTAAGTCTAGAACTATCTATATAATCTAGTGTATCTAGTATAATCTGAACTAAATCCCATATCATCTAATCAAATCTATATAATCTAGTGTATGTGTTATAATCTAACAAAATCCAATGAGATCTTAGAAAATCTCATGAATATCCCATGTTAGGATGCCAAATCACCTATTCCATATTGTCCTTTGTTTGCACGCGAAGTTCTTCACCTCACGGCAACTACGTGCCTCATTCTGGTATTGCGACGCTGTTAATAGGGTTGAAACAATATCTAAAACTTTTTGAGAAAATTGACACATACATAGAAAAGTGCGCTATTTAAAATTTTCTTTTTCAATAAGCTTTAAGTCGCAAATATGTTTCCTAAATCCTAACAATAAGCGGGCCGCTAAATTCTAAAATCCTATTTTTGTAATTTTTTTATTGTTAATAAAAGTAGGGGTGTTACATCCTCCCCATCTTAAAAAGTTTAGTCCTCCAAACTTGGTGACATTACGAAATGAGATGTAGTGTGACCATACCTTAGTTGAAGAGCTCCAGGTAACGTGCTCTCATATCATCTTCTTTTTCCCACATGGCATCCCCACCAGAATGGTTATTACACTAGATTTAACTACTGAGGATAATCAAGAACATAGAATCGACTTCAAAATTTTAGCGTATCATCTAATATCATGAAGTCAGGATGCGGGGCTATCTCTATTTGCTCACAGATCTTCTATATCTTAAGATTGTCTTTTTGCTTCATTTTAATCTCCATCATTATTACCGGTTGAGCTGTAATAGTTGCACAAAAGCCACTTGATCCCCAAGTTATCACTTCGAGGCCTATATTATCCATTTCCTTCAATAAAGGTGTATGGCTTGTCATAATGTGGTTTAAAGCTCCTATTGCCTTATGGGTCAAGGCATCTGCAACAGCATTGGCCTTTCCCTTATGGTATTGAATGGAAACATTGTAGTCCTTAAACAACTCCAACCAATGAAGTTGTCTCAAATTTAGCTCCTTCTATGTTAAGATATACTTTAGACCTATGATCGGTATAAATTTCACATGATACTCCATACAAGTAATGCCGTTAAATTTTCAAGGCAAGTATTATTGCTGCCAACTCTAGATCATGTGTAAGGTAGTTCTTTTCTTGTGGATTCAATTGTCGAGAAGCGTAAGTGATGACCTCTCAGTACTGCATCAATACACATCCCAACCATTGCCTAGAGGTGTTATTTGTAGATTGCCAAATCCTTCAGTTCCCTCTGGCAGTGTAAGAACAGGTGCCATCGTTAGTCTCCACTTCAGTTCCTAAAAGCTTTGTTCGTGCTTTTCTGTCCACACTAAAGGCTCCCCCTTTTTTAGTCAACTCTGTTAAAAAATGACAATTTTGAAAAAAATCTTGAACAAATCTTTGTAGTAACTGACAAGGCCCAAGAAACTATGAACTTTAGTTACCATAGTTGGCCTTGGCCAATTTACAATTGCTTCCACTTTCTAAAGGTCTATCGAAATTCCCACACCATAGATGACATGTCCAAGAAAGACCACCTTATTTAGCAAAAATTCACATTTCTTGAATTTGGCATACAACTTTTGGCCTTTCAATTTTTGCAAAACTATTCGCGTGTGTTTAGCATGTTCTTCTTCGCTTTTGGAGTAGATAAGGATATCATCAATAAACACTATCACGAACTGGTTCAAATGTTGCTTAAATACCTGGTTCATCAAATCCATAAAAGGCTGCTAGTGTGTTAAGTTATTCCAAAGGGCATAACCAAAAACTCGTAATGCCCATATCAAGTTTGAAACGCCGTCTTCTCTACATCCTCTGCTTTCACCGTAAGTTGATCTTTGAGAACAAGCAAGCTCCTTGTAGCTGATCGAACACGTCATGTATCCTTGGCAATGGCTATTTGTTTTTTTATTGTCACCTTATTTAGCTCTCTATAATCAAATACATAACCTCAGGGTGCTGTCATTCTTCTCAACAAAAAGTACCAACGCTCCCCATGGTGATGTACTTGGCTTGATAAATTCTTATCCAATAGTTATTGCAATTGGGTTTTTAGGTCCTTAAGCTCGGCTGGAGACATATGATAAGGGTTGTAAAAATTGGTTGCATGTCTAGTTCAACTTCTATTGTGAACTCGATTTCCCGATCTACTCGAGTCCCCATAATTCATCTGGAAGAACCTCTGGAAACACTCAGACTACTAGAATATTTGCCACTTCTTGATTTGTTAGAGTTTTTATGATGTTGTACATGTATCCTCAACATCCTTTTCTCAACAATCGTCGAGCATGAGTTGCGGATACAAGGTATGACAAGGATACTCTGACATTCATGAATCAAATATTTTCTTGTTCTAGACTTTGGAGCATATCACATTTGTTAGTATAGTTGATTGTGGTGTGGTTAGCAGCAAGCCAACCCATGCCAAAATTGAGTCGAAATGATTTATTTCAAGGGGTATCAGGTTCACTTGTAAGCATATATTGTTAAGATTCACATCGCAGTTCTTGTAACATGTGCCCATTTCATAATTTATAATGACTTCCTTGCATTGCCTTATCAAACATTTATCAAATAGACGTGTAAAACATGAAGCTAATTTGCCCAGTTTGCCAAAAAGAAATATTCCCTCTGTGTTTTAGTTGACAACATTGAGATCATGTCTACACATGTGCAAATGTATTGTTTGGGAATCGAGCAAAAGTCGATTCATGCGGCCCAGATATAATTTATAAATCAAGAAGACAAACATTATTTTTTTTGTTTTAATTTTTTTTTTTGACACCTTCTGTGCTTTTGATTAGGCGTTCTCATGCATTAAGAAGAGTAGTTTGGACCACGAACTAAACCGCCACTTTTTTTTAATTCATGTGCATTAGTGAGTCACCGCCTTAAGCATATCACAACACCACTTTGTTTGTGGTTCAATGCATGCATGAAGGTTTTCTTCATTGAACTTGTGAATAAGGATCGTTTTAGTAGTGTATGGAACTTTTTGCGCAATCATTAATTAGTAAATGATTAATGAAAGCAATATTGCAATTGCCCCCTTTGCTGCTTTTCTTTGGGTGAACAGGGCGATCCTTGAAGCCACTGCTGCATTCTTTACTTCTTGCCCCCATTACCATAGAACGAGGTATATTATTATTTTTTGTTTTTTTGTTTTTTTACTTCAAGCAAAGGTTGGTCTTTTCTTCAATACCTTTGCACCACATTATTTTCTTGCATATATAACACTTTGACCATAGTGGAAGATGCGCATAGTGGGCTAGTCTTTGACTGATTATCTAAGCACTTTTCCAATCTCTTAAACCATAGGAGGCTACCTTAACTTTTTGGAAAATGCGCTTAGTGAGCTAGTCTCTAACAAGGTATCTAGACACCTCTCCACACCCCTAGACCATAGGTGGTTAGTTGACTTTCTTGGAGAATGCGCCTAGAGGGCTAGTCTCTAACTAGCTATCTAGACACTTTTCTGCCCCATTGACCATTTTGCCTTCTTGGAGAATGCACCTAGAGGGCTATCGGCTATCTTTGACTAGTTATCTAGACACTTCTCCAAGCCACCTGGCAAAGGGTGGTCATGTACCGTCATGAAAAGTGCGCCTGGTGAGCTAGCCTTTGACTAGTTATCCAAACACCTCTACACATTTTTGGAACCATAGGCCGATTATTTTCTTTGCTTTTAGTGTGATCTTATTGGAAGGCCAATCCCCTAATTTTTTTTGGTCTTTTTTTGAATTTGTCCTACATGGTAGATGTGAATTGCTTCAAGAGTTTCAAGAATGGGTTTGTCATTTTCCTTGACAATTCTACTAGCAATGTGAAAGATGGGGACTTCTTTGGCAGTGCGGCCATCTTTCATTGGTGAATGGGTCTTGTAGTACGAACAATTGGTGACTCTTCATCTACCGCAGTGGGCTATTAAGTCAAAATGTAAAATTATCGGAGGCAAGTCAGACTTTGAAGTGTTGCTTTTACAGTCATCTTATCATGATAAAGAAGGAGACCAATCTAATTCATTTTCCATCCTTGCGCACAAGTCACGGGATCATAAAGCTACTTGGAGCATTTTTTTCAAAGCCATTACAGAGCCTTCATATTGCGAGGGGTATTGGGAGTGGAAATGGGACCGAGGATCAATTGAGCACTGAGAGAAATAGTGATTGTCGTTGGAAGCATGTTCCAAATGATAGGGTCAAGAGTTTGCACCCTATTACTCATTTTACTGCACAAGTCAACGCAAGAACTTTCTTTGAGGGTGTTCTTAGTTGTTCTCGATCTTTTCAACATGACACAGATTGAACAGAACGCTGCTAGGGGTACCCGATATATGCACCGAAAATGCACACCCCGCCTCTGGGGACCCACTTTTGGGTCCCACATGAGTGATCCGAACCGTTCATTATTATTAGAACATTTTGTTTTACTTTGAAACGGCGAGACTTTGGTTCAAGCACTTCTAACCGTCCAATTAAGCTAATTTTTTGTGGGCCCCCTCGGAAAACTGTTCTAAGAACAATGAACGGTTCGGATCACTCATGTGAGACCCAAAAGTGGGTCTCCAAAGGCGGGGCGTGCATTTTCGGTGCAAATATATGGGATACCCCAGGTTTTCCGGATTGAACACCCAACATTTACACGTTTTGTCTTGTTCTCGAACTCCTTTTGTCTCCCCAGTACAAATTTTTGGCACTCACTTTGGCCCAACTTTGGAGATGCGCCTAGTACACTTTGTTTCCCATTTGCTACAATTTCTAAGTTGAATACATTGGGTATAAAAAATTTGGCACCCCCTTGCACAAAAATCTCCCACAACGACTGGCCAAAACCTCCTCAAGCCATTTATTTGGCCAAATATGGCTGAACCCAAAGTCCACTACCAAATCAGAAACCCAAACAACAGTCTGTAGCATTATTGGGGAAAGAAACCCCTTCTAAAACAAACCCGAAAAATTGAAAATCGTACGAAATTGGGAATTTTGAGAGAGATATCCGGAAACTATGGTCAGCATACCCCACGAAATCCGAAATCATCGTAGTGATTACTACACCAGCCACTGCCACTAGCGCCTCCGGAGTGAATACTATACAAGCCGCTGGGTAGAGAGTGATTTGGGGAGAAAGAGAGATGAGTGCTCCGAGATGCGTTGTAGCGGGAGTGATCGGTTGAGAGACAGAGATATGAAGTTGAGAAATCTGTTGATGAACAGGGCAAGATGAAAGTTCACAGAGAGAGAGAGAGAGAGAGAGAGAGAGAGAACAGGGAACTTTAAACCCAATTGTCGATGTTTACAAGGAAATACTGTAAAAATAAAAGGAGAGAAATTATTTGTTGTGGCTCTGGCACATGAAACCTAATTATGATCCGATGGTGGGAAACAAAAGAAGTAACAAAGGTGCATTTTTATGGGGTGGGTTTCCAAAAAACTACCCGTTTTTTTACCGTTTTTTTTTTAACGGTCTATTTCTACTACTACATAAATTGAAAAAAAATGATGTAAAGTTTTTGTAAAACTCACAGAAAAAAAAAGGGATCAACCATAAAAACAAAACAGAAAGAAAGGAAAATTATTTTCAAAAGCAAAAGATGTGGCAATTTGTAATGCTTGGCTATGCATTACTCAAGATCTGGTCATAGGTAATTCATAAAGCTAATATGTTTTTTGGAAGCAAAATTTTTTGATAATTACGTTGCTTGCACCAATGATACAACAAAATCATCATCGTCTATGAGAGCTTGCTTTGAGCTAAAACTCGTAAAATTATCGTTTTATGCACCAATTTTGTTACGATTTTGGAGGGCCCCCAATTTTATAGATCCATATAGTAATTATTAATTAGGCCTATATAAAAATTGAATTATTGCAAGGGTTATCGATTTTGGGTACTTATACTCTAAAATGATCGTAATGACTTCATATGAAGTTTCTTTTCCCTGAGTATTTTTAACTATAGAAAGTGGATTGAGGGCCCCATTTAAAAAATTTGCTTTAGGCCTCACGAACATAAGAGCCGGTCCTACGTCTATCGTCTATCTAAAGTCGCTAGCGGATAGTAAATAAGTGTTGTAGCAAATATGATAGGTGGCTAATGCAAGTAGAAAATCTACGTCAAACATAAGGTTTAATCCAAGCAGTTTTTAATAAAAATGTTGGGCACTTAAACGATCATCCTTTTACTCACTTGAAATTAGAAAATTATCCTAAGCCTTTTTAGGAGTTATGTTTTCATCCCAAGATTCATATAAACCCATTTTTACCCTTGATTATATAGATAAATATATATACTACAAGATTAAGAACTAAAACAAATGTTTTCATCCAAACTTAATTATGTTTCTATCGAAAAATCTTAAATTATTTGCCTATAGGGTAGAGATTTTTTGGATGAAATTCATCCAAAATTAATTATGTTTCCGTACAAAATTTCTTGGCCAATAGGGTAAAAAAAAATTGGATGAAAACATAAATAATATTGAGTGAAATTCTTCCAAAATTAATTATGCTTCCATCCAAAATTTCTTTCCCTATAGGGTATAGATTTTTTGTATGAAAACATAAATTATTTTTTCCACTGTTCTTTATATTTTCATCCAAAAATCCTTGATCCAATAATCATGGTTAAAAATTTTTGGGATGCCGCATGCGCGGGCCAAATTCATAAAGGGAAGCGATCATGGTTAAAATCAAACTAGCAATCATGTCAATGGTTTTTGACATTTTTGCACCATGATTCACGATGTTAATTCAATAATTATTACCATGTTTATAGGTATGAGGAGAGCGTACATAATCCTTACCTACATAGGCCCGCACAACGGCTATTTTGATCTTTTTACCATGATTTTTGATCAATTTTTATTTTTACGGGATTTGTCAGTAGCCACTAGAAGAGCCACCATGTTTGTTTTGACAACTTGATTCTTTTGTTTCCATTCTACGGTACTTCAATGCCATCGTATTGAATCTTTCTTCTACAATCGGCATCATCATCAAAAGAAGAGTCAAAATCTCCTTGAAGAACAGCTTTCGTAAAAGAGGTAATTAAATAATCATACTTTTTTTGGGCACCACATCATTTTCATCCCTGTCATTTTAAACGGTTATGTTTTCATCCTTTTCTCTTTTGATATACCACATCTACCCTTTTTAAATTTATTGTTTAGTTGCCTAATTAAGTGGGACTCTAATTAGTTGTTAGTTACCTTAAATCAACGAATTCGACCCCTTCCATCACTTCCAAATTTCAAAATATTAACAGAAAATGGAAATTTTGAATTCTCAATTTTCAAATCTTTATAGGGTATTTTTTTTTTTTTGAATCTTCACTTTTTATTTCTCAATTAAATTTTTACAAATTTATAATGATTTTTGTAGTGCACTTATTTTTACCATGATTTTTAAATGCATACAAATACATCACGAGTCATGGTAAATTTAATTTAATGTATCAAACATATTTAGCATTTTCTACCATGATTAAACATGGTAAATTCTTGAATTCACTCAGCATTCATGGTAAATTCATTAAGAGTTACGTAAAAATATAAACATCATCTTAAATAGATTTTCCTTTACTCTGCGCCACCTTTCCCCTCCTTTGATCTGTCAAACTCTGCCTCCACTTCAACCGCCATCGGGGAATACAAAAATAAATTTACATGGTGGAAGACCGCAGGGGTGATTGGTTGCACCGGTGTGGACGGGACCTAAACAACGATAAAAATCATCCATTCACTGTGTGATTCACAAATACATTTAGGAAAAAAAAAGTAGTGGATTGAGGAGAAAAATCAAATTAGAACCCATCCAAAACACTTACGAAATCAAGCCTGAAAAACAATTTTTGTCCCCGACCACGCGCTTGTCGATGTATGGTAACTCGGAGATGGTGACAAACAATGGCAGCTAACGATGGCAATGGGGACGCTAGTGGGCGACGGTGGAGGAGATCGAGTTACAAGGCATGGACAAAACGTGTGTTTGAGAGGTTAGAGGATTGGATTTCATTATACTGATTTTAGAAGAGAGATATGAAGAGAGATTTGGGGGATCTAAAAAAATCAGCATAGATTTGGGGATTTTCTAATGGTGTAATTCCTTAATTATTGTTGAGGACCTTGATGTTTACAAATTAGTCCCAAATTTCACTACTATGTTGGGTTAGTTTTTAGTCCTAAATTTCACACCTATATATGTACACAATTATATATGACGTGAAAAACAAATTACAAAAGGGTAATATTGGGTATATTTGAATTTGGGGATGAAAACATAACTCCCAATAGTGACCAAGATGGAAATATAAGTTCAGATGCTCTCAAGGACCATTATTTAAGTTCCCCTTTTTAAAATTACTCATTGTTTTGTGTGTTGTATACTCAACACACGTATGGTAGTATATATAGAGTTTTAAAAAATTAAGTAAACTAATATAGTTGGGTAGGGAAAGATAGATGGGAGAGTTAGATAAAAAAAAAATGTGACACCTAACTAATTTGTTGAGATGCATAGAAAATTAATTGTGGTAGAAAGTTAGTTAATTAAAATCGTGATCAAGGGTGGTTAAAAAATTGTTAAAATAAAATATATATTACTAGGAAATTAAAATATTGTTATTTGAGAATTGGAGGTTGGAAGGTAGTTGAGGAAAGGTGTCAAACTTGGTCACCCACACCAGAGAGTAGTTTGGCCAAATTATGACCAAAAAAACACTTTTTTTTTTTTACCATTTGTCATTCCTAATCTATTATATGGGGGAAGGGGGGAATGAAACTTGATCCCGAAATGCAGTGTGGGACATCCAAGAGCTCTACCGCATGAGCTAGCCACCACTTCCACACACAAAAAAAAAAACACTATTGAGGTGCCAAAGAAGCTCTAACCAAGTTAAAATATGGCTTTTAGTATAAATTTCTACCAGAATCATAATTCGTTCGTTAGTTTGTTCTAGATGATGGCTTGGGAATTGGGCTGTTTAGAGCTTAATTTTAGGTTTTTCTGTTTTCATTTTATTTGATGAATTTTCGTTGCACAAAAAAAAATCCAACCGCCAGCTAGCTTCAAATGGTACGGGAAAAAAAAAAGGCAGGCCACTAGGTTAGGACTTTTGGTTTGGGCCATTAAGCAACCAAGCATTATTGTAATTTTGACCTTGAAAACACAAATGTTTATGCAGTTGGGTTAGGGGCTCAAATGAACCACATTCCAGATGACGATTGGGCCCATATAAATAACTAGTGTATTGTCCCTTGACAGCCGCTTCTTGTACCCATCGAACCCATAATATACTGGTGAGGGCGTCTCCAAAACTAATCGTTTCTCTGTGGAAAAACCTCTAGCCAAGAAATTGATGGGCAAGAAGGGAAAAAGAAAGGGGGAAAAAAAAAAAAGAGTTCGTCCAATTGATAAGGTGACGAGTATATTAAGAAAATCGGTTAGTAGGGGGAAAAACTAAAAGGAAGCTAACTTTAGGTCAGCAGTTGCTACAATCTCATTATCTATTTCATCAAATGAGATCGATAATAGGACTTGAATCATTCTTAACGAGGCTCAAGTTGTATGGGGCATTGATAAGTCATTGGGAATCGGTTATGATGGTGAAGAAGATGAAATGATTAGTAAGATTGATCAGTTGGAGGAAATTGACGAAGAACGGTACATAGCAATGTTGGCTGAGAAGGGAAGGAACCTAGATTCATTTGGTTTAATTTATTTCAGGATATATGTTCTGTTTTTAGGAGAGGAAAAAAAAAATTCAATTTAAGAAATTGATTTGGCAAGAAAGTAGTTGTGTGATGATCCAAGAATCTAAAAATCAATGAAGTGCTAACAAAGTGATGGGGTTTAACTGCTTTAGCTGGTGCTTTAGAGGCGATCCAGTGGTGCTATAAACAAAAGGGTGGTTCTGCTACAATTTTAAGATGGATAAATAAATCTTAGTATGCATCTTCTTAAGCCTATGGTTTTATAAATGGTAATTAAGGAGGTCTTTTGATTTGGGGATTGTTGGGGATGGTTTTATGACTGCTTTTTCGTGGAATCCATAAGGGGTTTTGGGTGGTAGAATTTAGCATAGTTTGTTGTAAATTGTAATAATATCTGATCCTTAGCAGTGGTGTTTTCTGGTAGGATGGGTGTTTTTCTATTCCTTTGCACTATTTTTGCTTTTGGTTCTTTACGGTATGTGATCATTGAGGAGTGTGGTTGTCAAGTTGGTTAGGATGTTTGCTCCTTGTTATCATGCCTCTCATACTTTTAATCTTTGTAAGTTTTTCTTCTGAACCGAGAAAATTTTATTAAAACTCATCAAAGGTACATCGAGGAAAAGAAATCACACCTTCACAAAAGGCAAGGGTATGACAGGGCCAACACGTCCAGCAAGATGCTGAATGGAAGGCCAAAGAAAAGAAAGAAAGCAGAAATAAGAAGAGGGAAAACAAAAACATGAGAGCTTCGGCGTAGCTTAGACCTTTAAAATTGAAAGCCAACTCTAGCAGCATATCACAGCCCACAATAACAGCATTAGCAGGCAGCAATCTCAGCACTCAATGACTCAAGTCTTCCTTCAGCACTTTTGATTGCCAAAATTAGAAGCAAATATCATCCAAGCAGCATACAAAGGATGCTACTAATATTAAAATCGTCGCTGCCCTTAATCAACCTAGACAGTAACTCCATAAACTGCAGCTTTCAAACAAACTTTGATAGCATCAACATATGCTTAATCTTTGTAAGTTTGTTCTTAGATAATAAAATTTCTCTTTTTCTGTTTAGAAAAAAAAAATTGTTGTTCCAATGAATATCTTGCACTTGTATCCATGTCAGCAAAGCATTTCGTGTAACATGAAGGATCCATGTACATAGCCCAAAAAAAACAGAAAAAGAATTGTTGCCCTTTCCAGAGAAACTCCAACTCGCATTTTCTAAGGCTTATCTATATATTATACGTGAAAGGAGTCGTTAAAGTTGGACAATAATAAGATCCATGATATAATGTGTGTGTGAGTGAGTGTTACTGTTGTTTTTGTGAGAGAGTGAGAGAGAGAGAGAGAGAGGACAATACAAAAATCGAGAGGTAATATTAAATGATCATCCCATAGACAGGCAGTAAATAGATGGAGATAGAGAGAGAGAATCATTGCTCTAGTACTTTAAGGAACATGGAAGGCACTATATCTTGCAAAAGCCCATAGTCAGAAATCTGAAGCTGCTGCTGATGATGAAGAGGAGCAGTACTTAAAGTAGTACTACTAGTTTGTGGGTAGAAAGAGTTCATCCCACCAGCATGGTAGTTGTACACAGCAGAAGGCGGCATTTGAACTATATAATCTTGAGGAAAACTGGCTGGTGGTTCTACCATAGAAGGTGGCATAAACATGCCCCCTCCTAAATTTCCTCTGAGAGTTGCCGGTAGTGGGTGGTTGTGTTGCCCTTCGTAGGTTGTTATCACCACTGTCGGATCTTGATATGACCTCTCAACACGTTTTTTCACCGTGCATTTCTGGGTAGTGCACCTATAGTAGCTTCTGCGAATGGAAATCAAAATATTCAAACAACAAAAGTCTTAAGAAAAGAGATGGTCGAATCAAAATAATTGCTTTTAAAGCTAGCTAGATCCAGTACTTCTTTGAATGTTTCGTGGTATTCCATCCACAAAACAATATTGTCTTATGAGATCACTCCTGGAGACCATTTTATTGTCTTGTTTGGACGGTGAGAAACTTTGTTTTGTTTCGATGGTGAGAAACTTTGGGAGAAAGAAAGAAAAGTTGGACTTCCTATGTTAGTTTTCATATCTTTCTTTCTTTCTTTGTTTTCTGTTTTTTTCATAGGATTTTACCATCAATTAAGTTTGTGTACATGCAAATCAACCAAATGAGTGTTCCTTGTTTAATTCAAATTTACCTTGGAAATGGGCTATTCTTGACAGCTTTCTGCCCATATTTTCTCCATCTATATCCATCTTCTAGATGATCAACCTCGCTCTTAGTCATGAAAGCAAAACGCGGCTCTTTTTCCCTTTTCTCACCTTTCTTCTTTGATTTGCTCCTGCATCCCAATTTTCACACACACCCCATGCATCATCATCATATTCGATAGCATAATTTTCAATATAGACATAAAATGCTTACCGATTTTTCAATATACGATCTTTTTGCTGATTCAAAAAAAAAAAAAAACAGACATAAAATGCTCTTCACGAAAAGTGTTACCATATTAAACAAAAATAATGCGAGAAATTCAAATTTTTCTTGGGGAATTTCTTTGCAGATTTGGCTTTTCCTTCTCCTTTCATTTCAACCCAAAATTTTTGCCATTGTGAATGAGTCTTCACGTATAAAAATTCTGTTTATAAAGCATATCCTTTTACATACCCTTTCTTAGAGCTTTCTCCACCATCAGGGGACTCTTTCTGTTGCCGCTCTCTTTTAACCTTGTTGGAATCATCATCCCCGGCCTCAGTAGACGAGGAAGAGACGGAGGAGTTTGGTGTAACCACAGTTTCACTACCTGCATCCACCACCAGATTTTGCTCTCTTTTAACCTCGAGCAATGGTTCAGGTGATGAAGGTGATGAACCAAAGGCTTTTGCGAGGGTGTTGTAGTCAGAAGATCCATTTAAGGAGTCTGTGAAGCTCATGTATGAACTAGGGTCAAACCCTTGTGGCTCATGAGGTGATGAATTGGATATGGAGAGAGGAAAGTTGTTGAGAGAGAAAGAGAAACCAGTTGCACCTGTGCCATATCGATCTTCTTGAAATTGAGCATGGTAGTAGAAGTCTCTGGCTTCATCAGACATGAGAGAGAGAGAGAGTCTTTGGTTGAGGTTCCTTTGTTTATTAAACTTTAACAGGAAGACTTGCTGAAATGTATTTGTCTTGTTTAGGGAGAGAGGGAAGACTATATATATACGTTAGAGAACTCATGACCTCACTTTGTAAAGAAGGTTTGACGATAATCATTTTTCCCTTTTAAAACTAAAAGTAAAATACTTTTAATTACTTCCCCAATTTAAATTAGGATCCTAAGGAGAAGGCTCACTCAAATTTTTATTTACCCTACCCCTTGACTTTAAGTTTTCAAGAAATTCTTTTCTCCCCATTTCTTTTTGTGATACCCGTATCAAATGAATTCTTCTTTTTTTTTAATTCCCAAACTAACCCTGACTTTCTCCTTAGCCACCTCTTTTCTTTCTTTTCTTCAGCAACCACTAAACCCCATGTCCCCATCCCTCTCTGTTCAGCTTCCATCACCATCACTCCTCAATTCATGTTCAACTTCCAAAACCCACCCCTCAATCTTGAAGCTCTAAACCCTCACCGGCTCTTCCATTTTCATACTGATCAATCTTAAACATAACCTCTTCATTCCAACTCTCAAAAAATAAAGCTACCATTTCTCATTCCTAGTCAAAAGAGAGAGAAAGGAAAGGTAACCCCTAAATCTACACTAATGAAATCAAAAATTCTAAACCTACGAAACACGTTCATTGCAGTTCGGTTTCATGAAGCTTCCAAACTCGTAACATTGTTGAGTAGTCAAACAGTCGCTCTGATTTAAAGTGCCAAAAATTGAAAATTTGTTTAGATGTGCAATTTCAAATCATCAACGGTAGACCGAATTTACGATTTCAAAAAAAAAGCAATCATTCAGATTTACGGTTTGCAACAATCAACAATTCCCTGGGTTTCTAATTCCAACAATCTACATATTAATAATTATTCCAATCAATTAGCGATGATCATAATTATGTAGTGGTGACAAGCACGATGGTGGTTTGGGTGGTGGTTGCGGAGTTGGAGGGAGTGGTAGTGATTGTGGGGGTAAATGTGATGGTGGTGGGAGGTATAGTAGATGGAAGCCAGGGGTGCAAATGATCCAAGCTGATTTTTGTAGTGTTCAAGCTCGACTCATTTAGTAAACAAGCAAAAAAATCAAGCTTGAGCTTGGCTCAGCCATAAACGAATCAAGCCCTTAATGAGTCGAGTCAGGGTAATTTACTTAACGAGCCTCCTTGAATGAGTCACCCCTATACAATTGAGACGAGCTTTTTCGAGCCGAGCCTAAAAATCGAGCTCGAACTCAGCTCGATTACTGAACAAGCCGAGCTCCAACCAGCTCACAAGTAGCTCGGTTCATTTACAAACCTACTAGGAGATGTAGGTGTAAGTGACGAAGTGGGGGTGAGAGGTAGGGGTTATGGGAGGCGGTGGTTATGGGAGGTGGTGATGGAAACTAAAAAGAGGTGATTATTGTGCTAGCTAGGGGACGGAGGGAAATGGAGTGGTGGTGGTGGTGGTGGAGGAGGAGGAGGAGGGAAAGTGGGTATAAAGAAAAGAATGGACAAACCCTTCCCGGTTTTTTTTTTTTTTTTGATGGGGTCTTAAAAATGCATTTCAAACACATCTAACAGTTCATATCGTCGAAATTCGATCTCGAACGACAAATCCCACATCGTAGTTTATGTAAGGGAGCCCTTACTAGAAATGCCTCCTACATATATATATATATATAGTAAAACTTCTTATCCACACTCCCGGATTTAAGGAAAAAATGAGATTTTTTTGCGTTGCAAATTTTTTTTGGAAAATCTGATCCGTCCAATGTGTTCAGAAGGTGTTTTCTAAGGTTCACGCGATAAATCTTCAAAAAAAATACCAGGAGGGGCTTGATCGAAGCAGTTTTCGCAAAAAATGTAAATATATATTTTTTGCGAAAACTGCTTGGATCAAGCCCTTCCCGGTATTTTATTTGAAGATTTCTCGCGTGGACCCTTGAGAACACCTTCTAAACACATTGGACGGATTGGATCGTCAAAAAAATATTTGGATCATGGGGTCCGGAAATTAAAAGTCCGGATTAGAAGTGATATATATATATATATATATATATATATATATATATATATATATATATATATATATATATAAGCTTCCCATCGTCGTATACCGATGGGATTCCCATCCTGAGACCCCCAATTCTCCTATTTCCGATCAAATTTTCATATCCGAACCGTCGATGTGTTTTAAAAGGTGTTTTTAGGGCCCAGGAAAAATCGGTGAAAAAAAAAAAGGGGAAAGGCTTGATCCGTCGCTTTTATAAAAATACATATATACGCTTTTATCTAAAATCGACGGATCAAGCCCTTCCCGATATTTTTTTTCACTGATTTCTCCGGGAACCCTTAAAAACACCTTTTAAACACATTGGACGGTTCGGGTCATGAAAAATTGATCGGAAAATAGGAGTCCCTGATGGGAAGCCCATCAGGTATACCTGATGGGAAAGATTTCGTATATATATATATATATATATTCCCGTTCTACTAAGGACTCCCTCAAACTCTCAATTTGCGGACCTCATTGATTAGGGTCGAATATCAACTATCCAAACCGGTCAATGTGTTTAAAATGTGTTTTTAAGGGGTCACCGCAAGGATTCGTCCAAAAAAAAATACCCATAAGGGCTTCATTCGAGCATTTTACAATAAACTATGTATGTACGGTTATTATGAAAATCTACTCAGATGAAGCCCTTCCGGATATTTTTTTTTTGTGATTCCTCATGTTGGCCATGGAAAACATGTTTTAAACACATTTAGCGGTTTGGATCGTCGAAATTTGGTCCGAAAAAAAAAAAAAAAAAAAAAGACGTGGTTCTCATGGAGGAGATCCGTGAGGGAGTCCATAATAGAACATCTTCCTATAGATATAGATAATTTTTTATTGGTGGAAAGTTATAACGCCCCCAAAATTTGGGCACGTTAATAATTATTACAAACCTCAAATAAGTTTAATCCTTAAACTTTAATACAAATAATAATGTCTCCAATTACTATATAAATAACAACCAGGGTAATTCTAGGTCTTCTTCTATCCATGCGTCGGGTCATTCCCCACTTCGGCAACACTGCTTGCTCCATAGGACTGATCTCCACAGTATCGGTTCTGTCCATCTAGATAATTTGACATAATACGTTAGAGTCGCCCAAGCAACATCGTGATATTATGTCAGGGTTACACAAGCGCAACACCATGAGAAAAGCCCAATAGTTCACTATGATAAACTTCTAAGTAGCAATTCTAGAACAATATGTTAAAAAAAATAGTATAAGAAACTTATGAGCAGTAAAACCATGCAATGCACCATACGCGTCTATGCGGATCAGAGTAAACATGCGCAGAAAACAGTACCCCGTTTCAGTATCTCAAAACTATGCCACATGTCATTTTTTCAAAACAATTCTCATTTAGTTTCTCAACTTAGCTCATTTATCAACACTTTTCCCAAAAATGGATTTTCTCAAATTAATGCCTCTTTCAGCATTCTTCTTCAAATTTCTTATATCTCCCATCACTCAAAAGTTATTGGTCCGTTTACGCCTCCTTTTAGTTGACAGTACCAACCTTTCCGCTCAAGGCCCCGGCCGTCGTGCATCACCGAACTTAACAGCCTGTTTGCACAGTCCGTTTATCAACTTAACCAGTCGGTTTATGAGGTCCGTTCACCGTGTGTTGTGCACGCTTAGACCAAACATCCAAGTTCTCTACACGAACTGAAAGTGGCGCCCTCGCTGTACTACTGCATCAAAACCATCCCTCCAAGTTCTCTCCGCGAACTTGAGGTGGCAACAAATCCATCTCATCTCATTTCATTTCATTTCCCGAAAATTTCATTTCTCATTTCAAAAACTTATTTTCATTCTCATCTCTATTTTCTCATCGGTAGCTATTCAAGATTTTCAAGTCCGGTGTCGTAACGTATTGCGTAAGTGCTCAACGTCTCATGCTCAAATCATGCTCATGCAATATTCCATAATCTTTCTTTCAAGAAAATAACTATATTCTACTAGTGAACGCTTTCCCATAAAATCATGCATTTCTTTCTCATCAATAATATCTCCTCCGAAAATAATATTTTCTAACATAAGATCATATACTTGATGCAACAACTTCCCCAAAAATAGTAATAATTCCCAATAATTCTAAAAAATATATTCTCATCAAAAATCTAATTTTCCCCCTTTCTATTTCCAAACTATTTTATTCCTTCTAAAAGAAATAAAATAAATCAACTTGCTTTCCCAAAAGAACATCTCTCTCTCTCTCTCTAGAATTTATGCCCAAAAATAATTTGACTCACTAGGCATAAACTTTCTAAAAAAAATTTCTTTTTGGAAGATTTAAACTCACCAAAAATATACTCCTTCTATATCTAGAAAACTTTCTTTCTAATAAACTTGGTAAAAATTCATTTTCTCTTCATCAAGAAAAATCAACAATTTCCTTTCTAGAAAATTTTTAAGCAACTCATGAAAATCTTCTTTTCATCATAACAGTAACATAAAATATAAAGTTACTAAGTAGTTAGTAAAAACTTTCTAGAAAAAAAAAAAAAAAAAAAAACTCTACTCCATACTTATTAAAATAAACCTTCACATTTTCTTTTTCATAAAAATCGATATAAGATAATAGTAATTCTTTCTAGTAAGAAACAAATCCCTCATTAAACAAAGCTAATTTACTTATTTAAGGAAAAATTATCTAATCAAAAACCAATGATTAAGTCATCTAGTATTAACTATTTCTTCCAAGAAATAATAACAAAATAAAGCTATTAGAATCTTGATTAGAAATACCCATCTTCTAATCTCTTCTAATCAACTTCTGATCACTTAAATCTCATTAAACCAACTTCTAATTTCATGAAGAACTATTCTAATTAGAACTTAATTAACACTCTTGTCATCTTTTCAACATGAAATCCTCTTTCTTAAAACACTAAGTAACATGCTTAGTAGTCTAATACATGCACAAATCAACCCAATCGAGCTTCAATTCTATGCTTAGAAAATTAATTAGAACATCATAATAACTCTAGAAATAACTAATTAAAAGGTTAGTTTAGTAAACTACCTTGATTTTCGGGTGTAAACCGGAAGCCAAAAAGCAATTCTTTGGTGTAGAGACTCCTTAATCCTTCTAATTTTCTTGCTAATTAACTTAGCAAGAAGCTAATTAGTGCCTAAATAAGTTGGCTAAGTGGTGGTGGAAGTGGTTGGTTTGTTTGGAATAAGAGAGACAAACAAATAAGGAAGGTGTAAAGTGGTCCCACATGAACAAAAGGTAGCTATTTATAGCAAGATGAGACCTCTCTCTCCCCCTCAAAACTTTCAGTACTCACTCCCTCTCTATATGACCGAACTACACAAGTGGGGAAGAAGTAAATGTGTGCATTTACCTGCACATGGGAAGTACACTAGTAGTTACAACTTGCACTCTAAGTTTAGGCTAGGTCCTAGGTTCATTACTTGCAAGCAAAGGAAATTGTGGGATGATACATGGAACCAACATGGGAATCAATAGTGGGGGAAAAATATGTCTCTTGTTGTGTAGGTTTTTGCATGGTCATCTTTGTTATGGGGTGTTTTTAGGGGCTAATATACACAATATGCATATATGTGAATGCAATAAATAGCTAAGGGGTAGCCTTAATGGCTTAAAATAGGGGGAATATTCTCCTTTAAAACATGGAAGCATGTTTCATGGAAGCTTGGGGTCCAAGGTCTAGTGTAGATAGGCCTAGGTTGTGTAGATTATGTTCTTATGCATGTATTGTGTGTGTATGTATTGGTTACTCTTAAAATTGCAAGGCTTATTCTAACTATTTTTTGGTACAAAGCCTTAGCTTAGGAAGCTTCCCTTAGACATGCATCTTGCTTGCTCAAGTGTACAAGCATTTACTCTTGCATGTGCAAGAATACTTGCTTATTTGCATGCACACACACACACACACACACACTCTCTCTCTCTGTCTCTAACTTGGTCAAAATACCAAGTTCTGGTGTGGGGAAGTGATAAGACCAAGGAATACCGATGTAGTTGGATGGAATAAAGGGGGTGGTTGGGGTGGTTTCGAGCATTAAAACGGCCTCCAGGTGCTACAATAGTGTAACGGATGTGTTACCTAGTTTCGTACGCTTGCATGCGTGGCTAGAATTTTAATTATTCAAATTAAAATGATTTATTAATAATTAAATAGGAAAATATTCTAATTAATAGGAAAATAAAATTAATTATCGAATTATTAAACGAAATTTTTATTTATGAAAATTCGGGTTGTTACAAAAGTAGTATATATATGTTTTGTGACGTTATTGGTTTTTTTTTTATCGTCAAATTGGTTGAAAGTTGTTTATTTCATTAGCAAATAGCAGTTTGTGAGTCTGTGACGCTATATCGAGATCTCAATGTGATTTTTTAGGCCAATGTTTAAGAGAGAGAAAGTGAGGATAGAATCTTGTAGTGATTGGTGACATTTAATTATGTCATGTGTAAATAATAATTATATATAATAATCTTTTGTTTTTAGTTTATTTCTTTCCTTTATACTTTTATTTGTCAAATTATTGTGCGTTGTTTTTTAAATGGTGATTATGGACCTCATATACAATTCGAGGTGGTCACCAATGTTTTTGATAAAATTGATGAGTGGATTAATATTGAGATTGAAGGGAAGAATTATAGAGTTAAAGTGATAGAAACTCCATCTGATCAGCCCTTTGGTACAGAGAATCATAGCCCCATTGCAAACCTTCATGTATCAGCAGCATGAAAGTGAGGATTCAAGAATTGGTATTGATAATAATAAGTTGGTTGTTCATGGGTTGAGGCTAGAGAAGTTAGCAAAAGGAGCTTTGGATGAAGTGGAAAATATTGAGGTGGTGGCAAAAACACAATGGGACAAAACTATTGAATCTCCACAGCTATTCGAATTGGATCCTAATAAAGCTACTGAGTCGACAGAGTCTATTTCCTGTGCTGGAGATTGCTTGCCATTTCCTGTTGTTCCTTTGTCTTCATATGATGTTGGGCCTATTGAAAATCCAATTGATGATAACTCTTTGATGGGCGAGTCGAAAGAGGATATTGATTTATTCAAGGATTCTACACTTGTGAGGCAACTAGAAAACAATTTGGAAGATGTTCATGAGGCGACAACTTCAGAAGATAAGGTATATTGGAAGTCTGATGAGTCAGAACCCCTTTCTGATGTAAACCATTTACCTATTCAAGCAACAATAAAAGGGATAAAAGGGAAAAGAAATAGAAAGAGCATTAACAAAATACAGGGGTACTCTAGAATAAACACAGGTGAATGCAAGGGAAAGAGGAACAAAAAGAAGTGTGTAGTGTTAAGATCAGCGGTGGCATCTACCGCTCTATCTGCATCTATTTCATTAAGGGATATTAACAATAGGAACAGGATTCTTCTGGATGAAGCTCAAGCGATATGGGTAGTTGACGTCTATCCCTGCGTTGGGTCATCCCCCATTCCGACAGCATTTCCTGCTCCATAGGACTGGTGTCCACAGTATTGTCCCTATCCATCTAGATAATCTGACATAATACGTCTTAGTCGCACAGGCAACATCATGGTATTATGCCAGGGTTACACGAGTACAACACCGTGAGCAAAGCCCAGTAGTTCTCTATGTTAAACTTCTAAGTAGCAATTCTAGAACAATAAGTGCAAAAACAATACACGTAACTTATGAGCAGTAAAACCATGCAATGCACCATGTGTGTTGATGCGGATCAGAGTAAACATGCACAAAAAACAATATCTCATTTCAGTATCTCATAATTGTGCCACGTGTCATTTTCTCGAAACAAATCTTAATCGGTTTCTCAAACTTAGCTCATTTATCAACAATTTCCCAAAAATCGATTTTTTCTCAAATCAGTACCTTTTTCAACATTCTTCTTCAAATTTCATATATCTCTCACCACTCGAAAGTTATTGGTCCGTTTACGCCTTCTTTCAGCTGACAGTACCAACATTTCCGCTCGAGGCTCCGATCGTCGTGCATCACCGAACTTAACAACCTGTTTGCATGGTCCGTCCACGCCGCGACTCACATGACACAGTCCTGGCCGTCTCATATCACTGAACTTAACCAGTCTGTTTATGAGGTTCATTCACCGTGTGTTGTGCACGCTTAGCCCAAACATCTAAGTTCCATTTGCGAACTGGAAATGGCGCTCTCGCTGCACTACTGCATCAAAACCATTCCTCCAAGTTCTCTCTGCGAACTTGAAGTGGTTACAAATTCATCTCATCACATTTCATTTCCAAATCTCATTTCATTTCATTTCCCGAAAATCTCATTTCTTGTTTCAAAAATCCATTTTTATTTTCATCTCTATTTTCCCGTCAATCGCTATTCAAAATTTTCAAGTTCAGTGTCGTAACGTATTGTGTACATACTCAATGCCACATGCTCAAATCATGCTCATGTAATATCCCAAAATTCATATTTCTCCAAATAGACATTTCTCACATAAAATCATACTTTCTAATATGCCAACTCTTCCAAAAATAATATTTCCTCTAGAAACTTTCCCACATAAAATCATACACCAATTTTCTCCAGAATAATATTTTCTAATTCTCTCAAATTTTATTTCTCATCAAAAATCTTATTTCTTCCTTATTCTATTTCAAACTATTTTATTTCTTCCAAAAAAATAAAACTAGTCAACTTGCTTCCTCTAAAATAATTTAAACTTAAACTTCTCTTTCTAGAAATCTCTTGTCAAAAACAGATTTAACTCATATGAATCCTTTCCCAAAAATATACTCTTTATATTTCTAAAAAAAAACTTTCTTTCTAATAAACTTGATTTAAACATAAAATCATAACTTCTTTCCAGGAAAAGTTTGATCAACTCTAGTTACTCCTCTTTTCACCATAAACTATACTTAATAATTAATTTATTAGTAAAAATTTCTAGAAGAAAATTTATTAAACTCTCTTTCATATTTATTTATTAAAAACTCAATACTTTCTTACAAAAATTTCATAGAACAATTAGGTAATTCTTTCTAGTAAGAATTAAGTCTTTTATTAAATAAGTAAATCTACTTATTTGAAGATAAAATTATCTAATCAACAACCAATAGTTTAATCAACTAAGATTAACTATTTCTTCCAAGAAATATCAACATAGTGATGCTAGAATCTTGTCTAGTAAAATACACATCTTCTAATTCTTTATAATCAACTTCTAATCATTTTAATCTTTCTAATCCCACTTCTAATTTCATGAAGAACCATTCTAATTGGGACCTAACTAACTCTCTTGTTAATCTTTCAACATGAAATCCTCTTTCTCAATCACTAAGTAACAAGCTTAGTAACTTAATACATGCATAAATTTACCCAATCATGCTTCAAAATCAACTTAGAAAATTAATTAGAACAACTTATTGAAACTAGAAATAACTAATTAAAAGGTTAGTTTAGTAAACTACCTTGTTTCCCGGGTGTAAACCGGAAGCCGAAAAGCTATTCTTTGGTGTAAAGACTCCTTAATCTACCTAGCTCACTCACTAATTAACTTAGTAAGTAGCTAATTAGAACTAAAATAAGTTGGCTAAAAGGTGGTAGAAGTGGTTGGTTTGTTGGGAAATAGAGAGACAACAATTGTGGAAAGCATAAAGGTGGTACAAAGTGAACAAATGGTGGCTATTTATAGACAAGATGGACCTCCCCTCTCTCTCTCTTGGAAATTTCAGTACTCCCTCCCTCTCTCTTGGCCAAACCATGCATGAAGAGGGAAGTAAATGAGTGCTTTGAATGGCACATGGGCAAGTACACAAGTTGGTTCTTTAGGTTTTTAGGTTAGGTCCTAGGTTTCTATACTTACAAGCAAAGAAATTGTGGGAATCAAAGGGTAACCAACGTCGGAAGTGGTAGTGGGGGAAAAATATGTCTCTTGTTGTGTAGGTTTTTGCATGATCACCTTAGTTATGGGGTGTTTTTAGGGCCAAATACACACAATGTGCATGTGAAAGCATCTAATAGCTAAAGGGTAGCCTTAGTGGTCTAAAAAGTAGGAGAATATTCTTCCCTAAAACAAGGAAGCATGTTTCATGGAGACTTGGAGTGCAAGGTTAAGCATAATAAGTCTAGGTTGTGTAGATTGTGTTCTAATACCTATATTGTGTGGGTATGCATAGGTTACTCCTAAAATAGCAAGGCTTATTCTAACTAGTTTGGGTACAAAATGTAAGCTTAGGTAGCTACCCTAAACCCTCAACTTGCTTGTGCAAGTGTACTAGATGCACACACTCACACTCTTTCTCTCTCTCTCTCTCTCTAACTTGGTCAACACCAAGTTCCAAGGTGGGCATCTCCAAGGTACAATATGGTTGGATGGAGTAAAGATAGTGGTTGGGTAGGTTTCATGTGTTAAACTCGGTTCCCGGGTGCTACGGTAGTGTAACGGATGTGTTGCTCGGTCTCATATGCGCATATACATGGCTAGAATTCTATTTATTCAAATTAAAAGAATTAAATAATATTTTTAATAGGAAAATATTCCAATAAACCGAAATTTTTAAAATAATAATTAAAATTTTAAATGAAATTTTTATTTACGAAAATCCGGGTCGTTACACACCCATTATATATGGTAGGGCCCAACACTTAGCTAAGCAAGAACAGCTCTCATTTAAAAAGTCTCATATCACGTAAGTCAACCAAGGACTTGATGCCTCCCAAGTCTCTCTACGTACGGCAACGATAGCATCCTTGCACCATGCTTGCTCACAAGGCTTCCAAGCCACTCAAGTTGTGCATAACAAAGGCGCCCGACTTAGCCAACAAACTTCTGACGTGTACCGGATCATTATGCGTATCCCTTCTAGTTCCTCACTTAGCATCGAGAGTCACTTGTGTGCCTACTATGGAGTCCTCATGCTAGACTGCATGCCATTTGTCCATTAAAGGCCATTATGCACCGATAGAGCTGCTCGAGGGGGCTGCCCGAGTTAGGAAATATGTTAATCTATAGCCAACAAGTGCATTACACATTTCTACTAGCCAAGTAATTGGTACCCAACATGTATCATGGCTTCATGTATTATCCGTTATCTAACAAGTGCGACGTTGCCTCAATGTCGCACTTCTTAAGCTACCAATCTCCACAAGCATGGCTAAACCGAAGCCAATGCCCATAGGTTGGCTCACGAGGTCATATAATTGTGCCTCAATAGCCCAGCCATTCGGTCTAGGATAGTTATACAAGGGGGTTACACGCTAGACATAGTGGGCACATCACTAAACTTCTGTCCTAGGAGACTCTTGCAGTGTCAACACTCTTAAAATTGATGATATCGTTCATTGGGCTCCCAAACACACATAGAGACTCTTGACATCCCTCTACATGTCCAAGGCCTACCCCTAGGTTGCCACAAGGTTGCACACTTCATGTCTAAGAACACTAAGAAGGCTATGATTTACTAATAACCTACAGTACGTTATCGGGGCTCCTCAATGGCCGGCTAGGTTCTCAATCCCATGCTAAAGATCTTAAAACTTCATAGCTTGCACAATGTCAGAGTCCTTGTGCAACACTCACTAACGGTTGTCATAAGCAAGATCGTATTCAAACTCACAGCTCATGACAGGGGTATATAATGAAGTGTATGAATCTATGTGTAAATGTGTTTTGTTAGATAGCTCACGGAAATCACATGATGGTATCATAAAAGTACTAAGGTGAGATTGGCTTAAAAGTTATATGCCTAATTTTTTTTGTCTTTATTTGATTTTTTTTCATGATTTTTAGTTTTTTTTATCTATTTTTTGTGTATTATTAGTGCGTCTCGGCGAGAGGAATCAAAAAAATATAAAAAATTATGATTAGATTTTTTTTAATAAAAACAAAAATAAGCCAAAAAATTAGTTTTTTACACTTTTTTCGATTTTATTCAAAAAATTGAAAGTTCTAGTCATAATATTTTACCTTGTTGGATTTCTCTCACCAAGACGAACCAATAATACTAAAAAAAATCGATGCAAAACTAACAAACGTAAAAAAAAAAAAAAAAAAATCAAATAAAGACAACAAAAAGTTTAGTTGATTTTTCAAGTCAAACCTAGGGCCGACCCAGGCCCAAAGCCTAGGGCATTCCAAAAATGGTTACTATTTGGGGCACTCCACCGTTTTATACAATTGGGCTTGACTACAACTGTTGTTTTACTCAAATCAAGAAAAAAAATCTATTATAAGTTACAAAAGAGTCCAGTCATTGTGGCCCAATATTAAAAAAAGACCCAAAAACCATTGTGGCCCAGTATCAAAAGAGCCCAACCATTAGCTTTATCATTTATGCCTTGGCTTTATTCCATAACCACAATTTCCACTTTCCGTAAATGGCAAACATTGTTATCTGTTAATTTCAATGTGAGAAAACAATGGTAAAAAAAACGTTTTTGATTTTCCCCATTTTTTAAAATTATATTGCGAGTAGATGTTTAAGTAATGATAAAAAAAACAATTCCTATGTTATTCAATTTTTAAAAATTATATTGCAATTCCTATGTTATTCAATTTTTTCCCTATGTTATTCATGCGGTAAAAAAACAATTCATATGGATTATACAAGTGTAATTGATACTTTTGCTTCTAAAAATGCAACACATGTAATATTCAAGTGATACTCATGCGTTATATGTATCTAGAGACTTCGTCTTTTGATTTTTCCGTTATTATGTAATGTTTGTAGAACTTTATATTGTTTTAGTTTTCTCATATAGTGATTGTTACTCAAAAAATTATTGAAGTGTTTTACTTGAAGGGCACAATTTTTGGATTAAACCTAGGACACTACAAACCCTTGGGCCAGCCCTAGCCAAACCTCACCTAAATAAGTCGTCTTGAATAGTCAGTCAAATTAGTACTATTGGGGAACAAAGGATATAAACCCCAACACAATTGGTTTGAGATCCCTTGTGCCGAAAATCTTTGTGCTTCTGTGCCGAGGGGGCTTTCGACCTTTGGATCGTGATTTTTGTTTTTCTATTTTTTATTTTTCTAGGTGATTCAACGACCGAAAAAATCCCTCGACACAGAATCACAGCAATTTTCGGCATAGGTGATCTCAGCTCAACACAATTACACAACAGGGGGTGCACAAGGAATCTAGGATATGACGTGACGGTGGCTAGGAAGTAGGAACACACCCAAATCACGCACATAGACTAGACACGGCCCAAATCACGCACAAATACAATGGGTCAACGTTTCGAACTTGACTAAATCTGGGGTTACACGTTTCCCCACGTGGGACCGCCATTTGACTGTAACCCAACACGTGACTTGGCACGTGGGACAAGCTCTGTGGTTTTAGCAGCTGGCAATGTAGTTGGGTCCCGGCTGATGTGGCCATGTGGGGCCTCCGTTTCCATTATTGGGAGCCAATTCTTTAGAGAAATTATTGAGGGCCGTTTCGTTCAAATGAATTAGTCAATTTCAATTTTTTCCTTTAACCGTAACAAACTTTTGAGGAAAATTAAAAAATTATGAGAACTAAAAAATGCCCCATGAAAAAAGGACTAAACAGTTGCAAAAATATTTCAAAACTTGTATATTCAAAAATTGAAGCAGGCAGATTTTGGAAAAAAAAAAAAAATTAAACTGCTCTTTTGAAACACTAAAACAATTGAGCAAAACCTCTATTTAAGGCTTATCTTGGAGGTGAATTCTAAATTATGATTATTTAAAAAAGGAACAAGGTGCCCTAATAAAAAAAATTTTACTAGATTAATATATGATTCCATTCTAGAGATGTTCATTTCTTAGTGACTTCACTTTTTATAAGTTGACAACCATACTTATTTTTTTATTACTATTTTAAATAAAGGTTTCATAGCATATTTTAAGTGCCAAAAAATGACACAATGCAAGGCTAGAATATCTGGTTTTTAAACATTGGTGGGACGTAGCTTGGAATCTTAATTTGAGAGTCCAACCTAGCGTCAGCAAAAAAAAAAAAAAAAAATCGAAATACAGTAATATTTTCATATGTAACGAATTATCAAAATACCTTATAATAAGTTAAACTAACATAAAAGGAAATGGAGTGATGCCATGTGTTATCCATCCCACGGCAACCAATAATCATGGACGAAACAATCAGCCACAACAAAAACAATGACAATTTTAATCAATCATGCAGAGCCACATAGACTGTTGTGGTTGGCAGGAGCGAACACAAAGGGACGCCTGGCCCCTGCTCCAAATGTTCACATATAGGTTCATTTTAATATAAATGGGATTGGCCCCTACAACTGTCGTGGGTTGAAAAAAATTCTCAAAATTTCAAGTTTTCAATCATTTTTTTGTCACGTTTATAAAAATACTCGGCAACTACATGCAATATAACAATATACATGTATGAAATACTATTTTTTTTAAATGTAGGAATACATATAGTTTTGCCCCAACTACGTACAAATTCTGCATCCGCCACTGCGTATTGTATTTTGATGACCTGTTGTTTTGTCCCTTTGTCGGTGCAATAAACGTGGACTCCTTTTCAAATTGACATTGTGAAGGAGAGCATGGATTGTATCCATTTTTCTTTTCTTTTCTTTTTTTATGGCTACGGAAGTTCATTGGTTCATTCATTTCACCAACATGTTAACATACACTAGGGTAAATTACAAATCACCCCCGAGTCATTGCTCAAATACAGTCAAACACCCCACCTTCTTAAATATTAGTGGACTAAAGTACTAATTTAATTCTTTTTGGCTAAAAAATATATGAAAACTCATTGAGGATAGTCACGAATTCTTATGTATTCTTACTTGTTTTGATCACAGTATTCATACTAGCTTATGAATTTTGTGTCTATATTGCTGGTCAATAGTGTCAGTGTAATTGAACAACATGCTACTCGTTTCTGAAGCCGCCATTTGAGAAGATAGATGAAATAAGCTCACTTAGGTGTGAATAGAATTGCAGAAAGTTATGACCATCTGTTACTTAACTCAAATGTAGAGCACTGTAATTGGTTTATCTACAGCCTTTAATTTAAAAATGGTTCCATTGAATGAAAAGGAAAGTTCTTTCCTAATCAAAGGGAACTGTGACTGCTTGACTGCTTGTTACTCATTCAACAACATCAGGCAGCAAATTATGGGTGGAAAGAAAACAACGAAAGGGTTGAAAACTAACCACACCATGTCAAAATCACGTGTAAAATTAATCCATCTTGATCAATTAGCATAAAGACATAAACGGTGACAATAGCCGTGACGTTTATCCCACAATAACCCCATTTTATTGGGTAACCATTTCGCCGAGTCTGTCCTTGATTGGAGGATGGTGGCGCTCCCCGCGTGACGGTGAAGCGATGGTATCTTGAAGAAAGGGGTGCAAACAAGGCAAACCGAGCTGAGTTTTGTTAAGCTCGAGCTTGGCTCATTTACTGAATGAGCCAAAATCTTGAGCTCCGGGTCGGCGTGTTTGTAAACAAGCCGAGCTCTTATCGAGCCGAGCCGTGATAATTTATTTAATGAGGCTCCTTTTCACCTTCTCTTCCTTTATTTTTTCTTACCGTAAGTCAGTTACTACCGTCTCTTCCTTTTTTCCCCTTACCATATATGAGTCAGTGCAATAACTAAACAAAGTAGTTTTTTTTTCCTCTTTTTTTTCACCTCTTCCTTCAATTGTGTGAACATATGCTTCCATTACATCCTTATCATTTGTAGACTTTTTAAAAAACATAGGCTGTGAGGGAGAGAACAAAGAGATCATGTAGAAGTCCACACTTGGCTGCATGATCGAGATATAAAGGAATATGGCAGAAGATCATGAGGTACTGTCGAGTAAAGCTTGTTGCATACAGTAATTAGGTCTATCAAGTTCTCAAATAAACAAGTCAACCAGCGTTCGTGTCTATGAATGAGAGGTAAACCCTAATTCCTCCTTGTAGGGTTTGTGTTTATTTTTGTTGTTTAATCTGTACGCGCAATTACTGGGTTCTGGGATTCGTTTCCCAACAGTGGTATCAGAGCGGGCTGTAATCATGCGTATGGATTAAACAAGTCATGTTGTCTGTAGAACATAGACATAGAATTATGCTAACCGTTGTTTTGCAGAGTTCTAGTTTGTTCTAACGTCTGTTTTGCAGAATCGATTATCCCACTATTATGGTCACGCATGTTTTTGATTGTGTGATTGGATCCCACGCTTTGTAATTGTTTTATGTGTGGTTACTATTACTGTTTTTTTTATTACAAATTTAGTTTTGTAATCCGTAATAGTAGTATGTGGGAGGTATTAGTTTTTGATGTAATCTTTGTTTCTTCAGTTGTATCATTTTAGATATCTAGATCTGTTGTAAGATTACAGATTCTGTAATGGGGCATATGATGCGGAGAAAACAATCTTTTTTGACAAGAAGATAAGTTTTGTCAAGAAAAAAGAATGTTTGGCTAGCAGCAGAATTTTTCCAGATTTTTAGGGTCAGATTGCAAAGCTGTTTTGACCCAGTAAACGTCGGAATTGGAAATTATGTTCTTCATAGAAGTTGTAGATAATTGAATTTTGAATTGGAATAAGTTCAATCGGAGTTCGGATGAGGGAGAAAAGTCCAAAATACCGAAGGTTGTGCAGTTTACTTGGGAAAAATTTCAGATCCGATTTTTCTTGCCTAAGTATGGTTGGATTTTGTTTTCCTTGATTAATTCAAAGTATCTAAGTCTTCAACATATGTATTGCTCAAGGATTTTAAGTTTGGAAAGGATTCCTTACTGCTTAAGGATTTCAAGACTCGAAGGATTCCTGACTACTTAAGGATTTCAAGACGGGAAGGATTCCTTATTGCTCAAGGATTGCATCTTTGACCATAAATAGTTGGGATACATATTATTTATGTTTTTTTTTTTATGAATATTTGTATATTCATCTTGTTTGCATGTGTGATAGTTTACCATATTTGGACAACATGGTAATATTTGGCTTTTGACCTAGATCATGGTTTTTGCAAACATGTTAATTTTGATAACCCTCACAAAATTTTAAATTACTAAGTGGGAGAGGGAGTTTATTTTGTATAAATCACATGGTCTCCATTACTACTATGTAGATGATATAATTAAGTTTTGTGTATTGGTTTTAGTACCTTCCTCCCTATCTGACAAAATTAATTATGGCATCATCAGTCATTACTTCCTTAGAGGATAACTTCAAGATAATTGTTGTATGGATTGCTCCTCCATCTGAGATAGTTCATTACGGAACAATGGATTTTGAGGTTAGGTAATGGTATACATTTAGTAGTATCCTCTCCATTTGAGTCGCCACTTTTATTTATAGGACTGAAGTAAATTAGCTATTTAATTTTATTGGGCATGGTTTAGTGCCTTGATAGTAAAATTAAAAGGTTGTGCCTATCTACACGAATGATGAAGAGTAGTGGACCTACCCATCGAGGCATACTCTTAACGGTGTGTAGGGTTGCTAATGTTTTTCTTTTAATAGACTGGTTGAGGGAACCAATTTAATAGAAATACAAAAAAATTTGCCCTTCATAATTGTTGTTATGTGATTCTCAGATTCAAAAAATGGTCTCTTTCAATCCACTTGATGACATTGTCAAACAAATTCACTAGTCTTAATTATATTAACTAGAAAAGGATCTGGATGTTGTGTCGACTGCTTAGGGGACCAAATTTGTGTTATCTGAGGTGTGCTCTATCAAACCCACTGAAATTGCAATAGAACCTGAAATCCGGTATATAAAGATTGGGTTACAACTGATGAGATGGCGCGGTGTTACATTTTAGCTTCTATGTCGAGTGTATTGCAACATCAGCATCAGTTTTTTAGAAACTGCCTATGACATGATGCATAACCTAAAATAAAGGTTTGGGGTGCGTCTAGGCAAGTTGCAATGTGGGATTTGAGAAATTAACCATTGGTGAAGGAACCCAACTAAGGGGATTATGTTCTGAAGATAATTGGTTTTCTGAATGAACTAGAAATCCCAGGAGCTAAAATCAATGGGAAAACCCAGGTTGATATTGTGCTCCAATTACTTACCAAGTTTTTTCAGCAGTTCCGCCTGAATTACAATATGAACAAAATGCTTTATTATTTGACGAAACTGCTGAAAGAAAGTTAAATAAGCCAAGGGTCTTTTGGTTAATAAATAGACAACTGTGAGTGTAGTTGAAGAGGTTTCTACTTCTTAGTCGAAGGCAACAAGAAGTAGGAAAAGGTTCAACAACAAGTCACGATTCCTCAGACAATTTATGAGTTTAGAGGTTGAGTGGAAAAGCCTAATGGCAAGTGTTTTCACTATAAGCAGAAATGACACTAGAAGAAGGTTATTCGAATTATCTCAATAAATTGAATAATCAAGGAAAAAAAAATTTCACTAGTAGTTGAATCATGTTTAGCGATGTTATCTACCAGTACTTGGTGTGTAGATACGGGTGCCACTAATCATGTTTGCAATTTATTGCAAAGGTTCCAGAAAACCTGGAGACTTAGTGATGAAGAGATTTATCAACATATGGGAAGTGCTACAAAAGTAGCAGCAGTTACAGTAGGCGTTTAATTTTGAGAAATTGTCTTTATGATCATTGAATTAGGAGAAACTTAGTTTCGGTTTCTAATTTGGTTGAAAATGGATATTTGGTTTATTTTTAATAAATTTGTGGTTATTAAATTAAACAAACATTTTATCTGCTCTGGTTCATTAGATGACAATCTCTACGTAATTAATCATATCGTTCCTACGATGCAACTACATGAATTGAATAACACTAATAAATTGCCATATAAGAGAAAGGAGCCTTATAAGTTGAACCAAACGTATCTTTGGCACTTACGCCTAGGTCTCATTAATCTAAATAGAATTTCTAGACTGGTTAGAAATGGATCTTTGGGTTCATTAGAAGTGGAGGCACTTCCGGTTTGTGAAATTCTGTTTGGAAGGTAAAATGACCAAGATGCCCTTTTCTAGGAAAATGGAGAGCCAATAAAACGTTTTAAGTGGTTCACTTTGATCTGTGTGTACCTATGAACATCCGGGATAGAGGTAGTTTTAAGTATTTCAATATTTTTATTGATGATTACTCAAGACATGGTTACATTTATTTGATACACCGTAAGTCCGAATGCTTTGAGAAAGTCAATGAGCATATACCGGAAACGGGAAATTGTCTGGATAAATATTTCAAGACACTGCGATCCCATCGTGGTGGCGAATACCTCTTGGAGGAATTTAGGAACTAGTGACAGCAAAAGGGATTACATCCCAGTTGTCTGCGCTAGGTATTCCACAACATAATGGTGTAGCAGAAAGAAGGAAAGGTCTTTTATGAATATGGTGAGATTAGTGATGAGTTATTCAAATTTACTAATTCGTTTTGGGGACATGCACTAGAAACAATAGCGTACATTCTTAACTGGGTACCATTTAAGCTAGTACCAACTGCACCCAAAGAACTATGGACTAGGAAGAAAACTAGTCTATGGCATGTTCAAAATTGGGGTAGTTCAGCACATGTGCTGACAGGGAAAACAGATAAATTGGAATCAAGAACCAATGTTTGTTTGTTTTGGTGGGGTACCATAGAGGAACGAAAATTGCTCTATTTTATAGTCCTAAGGATTATAAGGTCATTGTTAGCACCAATGTTTGATACTTAGAGGAAGGCTTTGTCATAGATCGCAAGCCCAGTAGTAAGATTGTTCTAGTAGAATTGAGAGAAAATAGACCGGCACAAACTTCTTCAATACCTATAGTACAAGAGGTTACATCACATGAAATTGTTGTTAACACACCAGTACCTTGTTGTAGTGGGAGGGTTATTGTTTTACCTAATCGGTATACGTTGTTGGGAGAGTCTTATGACATGATCCCCTCAAGAACAAATGTGTCAAACCCTGAAACTACAAAGAGGCACTACAAGATAAAGATGCAGAACTTTGGCAAAAGATCAAGAGCACATGTTGTGCAGTCTTAAGAAGTCTATTTGTGGACATAAGCAGACATCTAGGTCTTGGAACATCCGTTTTGATCAATGTCTGGATAAGTCGTGTATATAAGAAGCGCAATGGAAATGTGGTGGTGTTTGTATTGTTATATGTGGATGATATCTTTTTCATCAGAAACGATGTCAGAGTGTTATCTTTGGTATAGTTGTGGTTATCCAGCCAGTTCAATTTGAAGGATTTAAGAGTAGCCGGTCACATCCTTGGGATTAAATTTTTGCGAGATTAAGCAATGGATGTTGGGCTTCTCAAGCTTCCTATATCGATGCGATCCTTGCCCGTTTTAGCATGCCGGATTCCAAGAAAGGATTGCTTCCTTTCAGACACGGAGTCTATCTATCCAAGGATTAATGTCTTAAGACATCTGAGGAGATGGAGAAAATGAAGGGAGTTCCTAATGCTTCAGCAAATAGGAAGCCTCATGTATGCTATGCTGTGAACTATACTTGATATTATCTTTGTTGTCGGCATGGTTAGCAAATTTTAGTCTAACCTGGACAAGAAGATTGGACTGGTATAAAATGTATACTCAAGTATCTGAAAAGAACTAAGGATTATACGTTGATATACCAGTCAGACAGTCTAGTGCCTTGTGGGCACGCAGATTAAGACCTTATGTTATATAAGAGTTCCAAATAGTCAACATCGAGATATGTGTTTTCCCTAGGAGGTAGAGCCATGAGTTGGTGGAGTATCTAGTGATCGTATATTGTAGATTCCACCATGGAGGCCGAGTATGTGGCAGTTTTTAAAATAGCCAAGAAGCCGTTTGGCTCAAGAACTTCTTGATGGATGTAGAAGTGGTAGTTTCGATACAATCAGCATTTTCAATCTATTGTGACAATAGTAGTGTAATTGCTAACTCGAAGGAGCCAAAGATTCATAAGAAGGGAAAACACATCGAGTGTAAGTATCACCTTATTCAAGCGATCGTATAGAAAGGTGATGTAGCTGCGACCAAGATTGCATCGACAAACAACCTAGCAGATCCTTTTACGAATGGCTTACATGTCATGACTTTTGATAGTCATGTAAAGGGAATGGAAGTGATATGCGTGGTAGCATGGTTTTGAGTCTAAGTGGGAGATTGTTAGAAACTTATACTAAAAGCCATGTTTTTGTGTAATGGATTAATATTTAATTAGTTAATTCTTAATCAGTTTTATCCCTTTTTTATGAGAATCTATTATGGGCAATGTTTGCATGATATAATTGTATGTTGTGCATGTGTCTTTTATTCTACATAGTAGATGATCCAGTGTGTAGAGTACGGCTTACACATAGAAAATTGGATCATCGGTTCTTGTGGAATATAAGTTTTGGTTCACAATCTTAGGTGGAATTTGACACACCATCAGTAGGATTGTAGTACAATGTTTTAGTAGGTTTATCTTGACTACAGGGAATAGTTCTAGTTCCGACTCATTGTGCTAGTACATTTTGTGTGTATTGAACAGGACCGCTTTAAGGTAATTGTCTTAGTACTAACATTTTATGACAATTAGAACCTTATAGTTATTAAGAATACTTATGCTTTTAATCCGGATATAATTAATACATATATACATTTAATGTTGTTGACTTTGATTCATTATAAAGTGAGATTTTTTTTACGGTCAATAGTCTTGGTGAGTTGGGTCACGACATTATATGCATGAAATATATGGATATTAATTATTGATAGAATCCACGTCTCGTTAGAGATTGATGATACCCCCTTGAGTAAACTTATAAGTTTCGGTTATGTCAAACCCTGCAGGTGGATATTTGTATCCGACATATCGAATAAGTTAAGTGGTTAGTCTCAAGGTGTTTTATAAGATGTTGATTAGTGGGAGATTGTTAGTAATCGACATTTAATCAACGGGTATCTGTAATCTTAATGTGGGGAGATTAATAAGTGTTTAATAACATGGAGCTCGAAATATAATCGAGATAAAGATGTGAGTGCAATTATAATTCTTTAGTGGTGTGAATTATAATTTGTGAAATAAGAATAGAATCCGGGTGGGATTAGGTTTTCTTATTTACACAAGGAGCCCAGATTTATTTCTCCTCAGGTCCCTGCTCTAACCCTATAAATATATCGTTATGTTCTCTAGGTCACAAAAACAGTCATTTAGAAATTTAGAATAGAGGCTGTGAGAGAGAGAACAAAGAGATCATGTAGAAGTCCACACTTGGCTACATGATCAAGATATAAGGGAATATGGCAAAAGATCATGAGATGCTTGTCGAGCAAAAACATTTTAGCAGCATCTCATGTAATTAGGTGCAATGTTGTTTCTCAAATAAACAAGTCAACCAAATGTTAGGTTCACGGATGAGAGGTAAAACCCTAATTCCGCCTTTATAGGGTTAGTGTTTATTTTTATTGTTTTTATCCAGACTTGCCTTGATTCTTGGGTTAAGGATTTGTTTCCCAACACCGCATTCTTTCAGGTTCAAGAAGAGTTAGATTTGGCCCACTACAACAACATATACGTAAATTTATAAAATACACAGGAAAAAAAAGAAGTTTAGAATGAGAACCATAAAGTTTAGAGATGTGTATACATTAGATGCTGGGTACCAAATTACTACTAAACAACGAAGAAGGTTTTTGAAATCTCCTCTGATTGTAGTTTAGCCCGTGTAGTTCTGTCTCGTTGAGTCAAATTTCTCTGTCTCTACTTTTCATCTGAACATTCAATTAAGAGAAGAAGCTTTGCATTGATTTAAAAATTCCTTTTTAAATGAAAATTCACTTTATCTCCAGACCATTTCTGAAAATTCACTTTATCTCCAGACCGAAACAAAAACAGGTTAATGGGGAGAAAAATACAGCAAATTCTATCTTTTGCATCATGCTTATATCACTTCTCCCTCATAATACGAACTAATACATTATTAGTGTATCTTTAATGTTGATATCATATAGGAGTAGTAGTTATTTGCAACAAATATATTTAATTTATAGGATGGAGACATGTTATCCAGAAACGGGACATTTCGTTTTTGTGTGTGGATTATGTAAGGGTGACATGAGTCCTGCTAAATGTACACCAATTGTACACCACTTTTATGGACCCATTACAGGTCTCACATGAATAATCGGAGCCGCTCAATATTCTTAAAACACTTTTTTTAGGGTCTCTAAGAAAAATCTACTAATTTTAACATCAGTAAGGCCTCGATCGATTCTGCTCCCAATTTACTGGCAAAAAATTGGGTGCAGAATCGATTGAAGCCTTACCGATGTTAATCATTTTTTTTATAGCAGAGACCCTTAAAAAAATGTTTTAAAAGTATTGAACGGCTCCGATTATGGTGCGGAATTCAAAATAAGATCCACAAAGGCGGTGCACAATTGGTGTACCCATAGGATTTTTGATTTTGGTATGGGGCCGTTGCTGAAGTGGGGAAGAATTTTTTTTTTTTTTTGAACTGAAGAGAGAGAATTTAGAAAGAGCATGAGATTGTTGACTTGACCTTTGTTGTATCCATGACATAGTGACATAAAGCATGGTCTTTGGAATTGTTATTGGAGGTCATTATCAGTGCAGAGAGGGCAGGTTTTTTGTTAGGTGTGTTTACTTACAAAAAAGGATCTTTTAGATGTCGACAATCATGCATTGAAATTGTCAAAGTAAAGCTTTGTTTGGATTTAGAATTTGTAATAGGATTTTTGGGTTCGGAGTTGTTGTTGTGCACCCATGCATAGCATGCGTGATGTGCACAATTCTCGCCGTCTGTTCAGTGATTCAATGGTCTAATTGAATCCGAGCCTTGTAAAATCCGAGCCGTTAAATGCAAAATTCCATTTGGACCATTAGGTCGCCGAATGGACGACGAGGATCATGCATAGCACGCAGTGCACATCACCAACACCGAACCCAGGATTTTTGCAGATAAACTAAAATGATATCACCAGGAATACTTTTTTTTTTTTTACTGTTTTTAATTAATTTAATTGATACTTTTTTTTACTTTTTTAATTAATTTAATCAATTGTTTTGCGACTCATGATACAAACACGGCCTTAAGGTAATAGGGAGAAAATACCTTTCCCAGCACATGATGAAGCCAATGACTCTAAAATGGTAGGCATGATCCCCAAGACTCGTTCAAAGGTACCTTTCAATTTGTAAGTTTTTGAAAATACTTTTGGTTACCCTGGCCCACTTTCCAGTCAAGCCAATGACTCTCTAAAAGGCTTGCATGATCCCAAGACTTTCAAAGCTAGTTTTTTTTTTTTGGGTAAATTCTTTCAAAGCTAGTTTTCTAAGAAGAATACTTTGTTATTTCACTTGAAAGTGTACATTTAAGTGGTATTCTTAAAGTAGACAATAGAAGTAGCTATTGAAGTGAAGGTGTAATGAACTTCATATGTTTCACAAACTTACACTAAGGTACTTTTTTTATGATTTCGCCCCGTTTTTAGTTCAACTAGTTTTGTGCAGTAACAAGTACCCTAACCATTAATTCCTTCATACTAATGTTAATACTGCGTTACACGGTCGTAGATACAACTAAACCCCAAAAGCTAGCTATTGAAATGAAGGTGTTATAATCATACATTGGTACTCCTATTATTTTGATAATCCAAATCTGTGGGATCTTTTTATATCTTCCAAAAGAAGAAGAAAAAAAAAAATTGTATGTGTTGCCCAATGCTCTCACTTACAGCAAGCCAATAAAATTAATGTACTAGCTAGGCTCCCAACTTTTCGACTTATATTGACTTAAAAGTCAGTTTTGAAACAATTAGTCAACATGATCATGATGAATTTAGACAATGTTTGCATTAGTGGCTTAAAAACCTCTTATGTAAATGGTGGAATGATAGAATTTCAGAAAGATGTAAAAGCATTGGAACTTTTATTCTAGTCGTAATATTTTTGGCTTTCTTTAAATTGTGGATATGTGAAAACATAAGCAGTTTTCTACCAGGAGTCTGGTGCACTTCCCGCAAATCAAAAAAAAAAAAAATTATACAAAAAAAAAAACTTGTACACTTCCAACCATATGCACAAGTTTTTTTTTTTTTTTTAATAATGAGAGTAAGAGGGTAATTTCATTTACGCACGCACCTAGGCCATTGCTGACTAAGGATAGGTGGACCCTTTAAACTCTTGAGCAGTCTTCTAAAAGATCTCCAGTGAATTACATAATTGAATTGTAATGGTAAAGGGACCAAATTTACCTAACCTTCTATAGACACGTTTACTTTGAGAAAGCAACATATACATATAGATGTTGGAAAAATACAGAGGTAATCCAAATTCTAAAGAAGAACTTTTATTGATAACAGGGAATATAAATTACATGGACAGAAGTGTAACAAAATTAACAGAAATAGAAACGAATACAAACAGCAGATTGGCCGAGTCGTGTGAAACCACTCTTCTCTCAATAAAGATGTGCCGCCTACCGTGGGTGCTGTTGGATGAACCGCTGTCTTCATCCTAGGATAAAACGGCTAGTACTACCACCACCGAAACACCACCGTTGGTAGGCCTTGGTGAACTGACTGGTGTCTACCTCTCTCTCTCAAAGACGAACGATTTTCAGTGCTTGGATGTTAGACGAATTTTTGGTGTCGGAAACAAAGGCCAAACCTGGCTTTATATAGCTAAAGGAGGAGCTAAAAAACATCTATACGGGTATTATGGAGGAGCTTCCCCATTCATTAGGCAGATTGAATTCTGCAATTCAATTCTTTAACGTTAACTCCTGCCTTAAATTCAAATTTGAATGGGATATGAATTCTACCACTACCCAACGTTTATTGCGTAGCGTTTGAATCCGTGGAATTGACTCAGCTGCCTTGGGAGGCCTTCTGAGTTTCCCGATTTCATTCACATATTTTCAACAAATAGATACATAATAAATAGAGAGAGAGAGAGAGAGAGAGAGAGAGAGAGAGAGAGAGAGAGAGAGAGAGAAACTGTCAAAAACCCTATGGATCCGTAAGCCGCCATATCTCTCTTCTCTTCTGTTTTGAGGTGTCGATAATCTGGAAGGAGGAGGTATCAAGCAGGTGGAGAAAGTGCACGGTCAACAGTCCCAAAAACAACTAAATTAAAGGATTGCACAGTGTAGACTCCAAAATAGGGCCCTTGTATTTGTGTTTTTTTTTTTTTCATTGCCTAGAATCTTTGGAGTGGGAATATTCCTTTTTAATTTCTATAACTAAATTAAAATTCTCATAGATTCTCTTTTATTGTTTTATATATTCTCACGTTTTATTTGGGCTTCGAACTACAACTATTTTCTTTGCAATCGAACTGGATGGTGAAGATCTTAACTTCAAATTAAGATAGATTGAAACAAATTTGAAATACATAACGGTAATTTTTATTCACACCCCCCAAATTGTTATCCACACTCTTTTTTTGTTTTTTAGTGAGATTTTTACAATTGAAAATTTCACTAGAAGACAAAAAAGAGGTGTGGATAACAATTTAGGGAGCGTACGTGGAAATCACTCCCCTATATTATAACAAGGTCTAGTTTTGTCAAAAGAAGTTAAGTATTGAAATTTATTAACCCCAACGGGTTTTCAAAGTGGTCATGCTTGGGGCTTAGGATTTTGCTCTCACCTAAAGTTTCAAGTTTGATTTTTTTTTGTCAACAAAATTCTTGAGACACTCTGTCGTTACCTTCAAAGTCCCGTAAGGTATTGAATTTTATCAAGTAGTATTGCTTTAATGTAGTTCTTTTTTTATTATAAATCTATCGCTCAGCATAAGGGCCGTGCTGAATTTATTGAGCATGAGTGGTCCGGTAGTTTTAGATATTTATAGCTGGGGTCCCCTATTAAAAGCACTACCTTCTCATTTTCAACTAACCCCTTCCACTTCTAGTCTACCACACTTCGTATCGCCAGATTAGCATTTCTGTGTTGCTATCTTCCCCTTCAAAATCGAAATCAAAATTTACCTGTTTAAAAAGATCCTTTCTTTTTTTTTTTTCTTTTTCTTTTTGTCAAATCGCGACGTTTAATCTAAGTACTGTTCGTCATAATGAATTCAGACAACAAATCGATTTAGCTCCTCGTGAAAATTTATGAAATACTACTATAGTACCAAGTCGAAAAAATTGACTTAAAAAAAAATTGCTCAAATCATCCGAGACCAATTTTGTTATCTTAGGATCTAATTATTTCATTTATGTTTATCAAATACCTACGATGATCTTCAATCCGCGGTGTAAAAATCGCCATCCATCTTGCTCTTAATTCTTTAATTTTTAAAACTATTGTTATATTGTTCACACACAGATATATATATATATATATATATATATATATATATATATATATCAATCCCGTTCTTGTAAAGACTCCCTCAAACTCTCAATTTGCGGACGTCAATGGATCGAGTCGAATCTTGACAATCTGAATCGCTCAATGTGTTTAAAACGTGTTTTTAAGGGTCATTGCGTGAATTCGTCCAAAAAATTAACCAGGAAGGACTTCCTTCAAGATTTTTTCGATAAATTATATATGTACGGTTATTATGAAAAACTACTTAGATGAAGCTCTTTCGGGGATTTTTTTTTGTGATTCCTTGCGGTGGCCATGGAGAACATATTTTAAACACATTGAGCGGTTCGGATCGTCAAAATTTGGTCCAAAAAATCAGAAAATGGGTGATCCTCACGGAGGAGATCCGTAAAGGAATCTTTAATAGAACATCCTCCCATATATATGTGTGTGTACGTGCGCGCACACATAATAAAGGGTCAACATACCCCAGTCACTATGAGCCATCTACTCCACTTGGAATTAATGTTCCATAGGTCAATGTTTGAAGTTTTCAAACGCCATTGGTTTTTTATATTTTAGTTAACAAATTTCTTTGTTTATTTAAAGGGAAACTATTATTATATTTGCAGCTAAAAGAATCAGTAAAGTAAAATGCAAAGCCATATCTTTGTCTCTTATATATTCATCTAGACGAATTGAGCTTCAAATGTGAAAGGACTTTGTTTGACAAGATTCTCTCATGCGTCAGAACATATTTGACCCATTCTAACACCTAAAGCGTTAATTCCTTTGGTTTATCATTTCGTTTTCCTGTGTTGCTTTTAATTATCAGTCCCGTATTCAAGTTGGAAGAAACAGAAGGAAAAAAAAAAAATAAGAAAAATTTAAATAGTCATCCTATTTCCAGACCCTACTTACTTGTTATCCAGGACAGCCATTTAAGTTCTCATCCTGAAATTGCAAAAATGCTCCACTCCGCCCTTATTAATTAAGGAAAATGCTAATCTCAGCCCAAATGGTAGAGGATAATAAACATAATGTGCATTAATATCTGAACTAATTTGTCATGATATACATATTGTTTTTGATTCGCAATAAAATTTATTATTGAAACTTCACAAGAGTACATCAAGTGGGGGGAGAGGAGAGGGGACTTCAACCAAAGTTAAAGAAATTAAAAAACCCCTAATGGGACACAGTACAAAAAACACCTGATGGGCAAAGCCCGTAAACACCTAATGGCCTAGCCTAGAATAACACAGTGAAACCCATAGCATCAAAGACATACCAAATATACAACAAAGAAGCCCAAAACCAACAGCCCAATGAAAGGAAACCCTAGCACCCTGCCACCACTCCACAAACCCAGCGCCAGCCACCACCCACTCCACCACCACCACACCACTCAAAACAAACCACCCACCCCTTGTCATTAATCCCAAACTAGTCTCATCCAACAATGAGAAAACTAGCGGGTGAGAATGAGCTGGAATAGGCCCAGAGGCAGAGAAAGCAAGCCTTAATGCCATTAAGCAAAAACAATAACATCCAACAATGAATCCCATGGGGAAAATGCCTATGATAAAGTGGATCGAGACGACAAAGAGGAAGATTGGAAGGGGGTGAAGGTCACCCTCCCCTCCGATCACCATTGTAGGCCGAAGCCCTAAAGGGAGGGGGGGAAGATGAACAAGTGCGGTGGCTGCTAGGTTAAATTGTTTAGAGAGAGAGAGAGAGAGAGAGAGAGAGAGAGAAAAGAGGGGTGGTAGGCCCGATTTGTCATTTAAATACATATTATCATCCACCTATTGGGTGGAGATTAGCAAGATTGACTTTGGTTTACATGTTAGATTGGCTTTAGTGGACATTTTAATGCTTTTAGTCTTCTTCTTTTCTTTTCTTTTTTTGAATTTTTAGATTTCTATTTGTGAGACTTGCCAAAGTTTAGGTCTGTCTCCTATCCATCCCCCGCCCATACTCCCAATTATTGGGGACTAAATGGGTTATGTTATTGTTGTTGTTTGTTATTGTTGTTGTATTTGTGAGACTTGCACCCCACTACATGCTTCTCCATTTGTTAGAACTTGCCCTTTGCATTGGATGAACTTGCTCCCGTTATTTTATAGACTTATTTATTCTTTTTGTGTGACTTTCACCCACAAAACATACTCTCACACACACTCTAGAAAAATCAATCCTCCCCCAAAAACTCATTTCAATTTCCATATGCTCATTGTGTTGTAATTTTTATTGTTAAATGACTTGGTCCCGACCCATGTAGGTTCCTGTGTTTTGATATATATTTTAGAACGACTTGGTCTCTACACAAGTTGTATTTGCTTTATACCTATATTTTTTCACAATAAATAAAGAATGTGCTAAAATCAAACGTCATTTGTCATCCTAGTGTTATGATCTTTCTACAAGCTCGTCTGTGTTGTGATCTTTATTTTAGAATGACTTACTCCTGACCCATGTTATAGTTGCTTTGTAATCAGACTTAACTTGGACCCAACCCATCAGGACTCACCCCTATCTCACACGTTTCATCCAACATCTTCAACGCATCCTCCAAACATCCACTCTTCATGAGTCCATTAATCGCAGTCCCATAACTGAAAATGTCAAGCTTCAACCCCACACCCAAATCCATTCTAACAACTCTTTCCCCTTATTGAATCGTCTCTTCTTACGCGAAATCTTAATCAAAACATTACGAGTCTCCAAATTCAAACACACTTTTTCCAAATACTTAAGAAAACAACTCATTGGTAGGGGTGCACAAGGTCCGGATTGGACCGATTCCCTAGAAATTCAGTAACCAAACCATTCCAATCGGTTCTAGAAAATTAAGAACCAAAACCTAACCAATACACATAAAACATGTCTGGATCCAAACCACAAGATTGAATCGGTTTTGGTTCTATCCAATTAGAGAGAGAGAGAGAGAGAGAGAGAGAGAGAGAGAGAGCAACTAAGAATACAACCTGTTAAATAGTTTTAAGGTTGGAAGAGATTAAGAGATATTGTAAAGAAATGGGAAAGAAAGAAACAAATTAGGAAGCAGATCGACATTAAAGAATAAGAGAATTGGGTTTTCCTTCGAGTAGTAGTTGTGAAATTAAGGTGGAACAAAAGAAAATTGAAATTGGTAATTTGGTATTACTAGATTATATAGTAATATATTAAAAACTTTTTAACAAAATAATTTTTTATTCTAAATAGACATAAAAAAAATACCTTACTAGAAAGAAAAAAAAAACAAATCAAGATAAATAATTTTGTACATGTATAAATATATTAGTAATATATATAATATGAATGTTATACGGTCCGGTTCAGTTCTAACCGTGGTTCTTAAATTGAAAACCAGTAACTGAACCATAATTAACGGTTCTTTGTTTTCTTGAACCATAACCAGACCAATGAACCGTAGAACCTAACCAAATAGACCAATTCGGTCTGGATCAGATCGGTTTGACGGTTATATTGGTTTTCTTGTGCACCCCTACTCGTTGGTATTCTGCTCTTCCCATTCGGCTTTTGTATTGGTCGAATGGGTGATTGAAGGAATGGCAATGCCGGCGACCTCCATGTTCGAATCATCAATCACTACGACCTCCTTGTTGGAATCTTCAATCGATAGCATTTTTTCTATTGTTGAGGATTGACCCCTTACAACTCAAAAATGTTGCTTCGCCCCTGCTAATAGCCTCATTAAATGGAGAAATAACCCAATAAATATACGGGGAAATGGAATACTATGAACACTTCTCAGTTAAGCCAGCCTACCCCAAATCAGAAAGGGCTGCTCACCAAGAGTGGAGATTTTTGTTTGGATTGCTTTACAGAATAAGGCCCTCACTGGTTCAGACCTTGCTTCCAGAAACATAATTGATCCTTTGGATTTGGATGATTCTGGTGACCCTATATTTGGATCAAGTGAAACTCAGCTATTGAAACAATGGAGGTGGCTGACCTTGTAAAGACCAGAGTTGCTCTCTGGATCAAGGCAAAATTCAATTTTGGAGTATACAGAGTGGAAGACTTCAGGCACCGTCTTTGAGTGAGGACATTCGTAGATTCAGTCTCTGATGCTTTCTTAGGGCTTCTTCTTCTTCTTCTTTTTTTTGTTTTCCAGTTTTTCCTGTTTTTTGTCTTCCATGTTTTCGGGTTCTTATTTTTATTTTGGCTTTGTTTCTGTCTTCCAACTAAGTTTTTTTCTGTCTTCCAACTTCGTTGGTTGCCTCCTCTTTGCCTTGCCCCATCACCACTCCCTCAATGTATCCTTGTCATGTTTCAATAATATATATTTCTTTGCTAATTAAAAAAGAACAAATATAAGGAGAATAACACACACGTGCAAGTGGAAAGATTCAAAACCAAGTCCTGAAAGATTCAAAACAAAATCCGCAATGACCAACATGCAGTTTTTTATTAACCAAGTCGGATAAAATACCATTTGTCAGAAATCCTTTTTTTTTTTAGCACTTTGATAGCTTCATTATATTAAAAAACACATTGTCAATTTTAGCATCTTTTTTACATGTGGCAATATAGGTAGAGAGAACATAAAACAATGATGCAAATGAAGAAAACTAGAGTCAGAAGCACGACTCGGTTTACTCAGCCCCCACCTTCTTCTATTCTGCAAATAAATCATTAAAAGGACATCATATTATTATGCTTGGGAAAGATATTTCTAGAAATGATGAATACCCTAAATCGTACCTCATACATCGCAGCCTGATGACGGACCAGAAACTATACAGTCGACATATAAAAACTTCTAACACCTTAAAATGCTAAAACTTCTGTATACCCAAAATGCTGTACAGAAGCGGGAAAAAAGCTCCTCTATTTGGCACTTCCTTGGGGTATTTATCAGGAGGAAATATGGAGCGGCGGAGTTGCTATTGCTTGCCCTCCAACTTGGAAGGAAAAGAAAAAACACACCGCGGTAACTCAAAGATGTCCTTGCATGAGATCAGCAAGAGTAATCTTGCCACCTTTGCCGGTGTCTAGTCGGTCAAACTTCTTGCAGATCTGCATGATGTCTTTGTCTGAAACCTTTCCCAACTCCTTAAGCTTGTATATAACGTATTCCGATTTACTGCAAAATATTCTCAAGTCAGCTCGATGCGTACGTACTTGAAGTCTTAGGACTCCAATCAAATGGTGGTGCAAATGGTCAAAATGGCTTAAGTAGAAGATTTCAAGCACGAAATGAGAAGGCTCGCACCTCATTTAAAGATCATATAACCTAAAATCCACCATATTAACACAATTATTTGTAAGTCAGAAAAATGTAAGTATTGCCTTCTCGGGAGCCATCAATTTAAAGACTAAAAAGACATCAACCAATAGATAACCAATAAAGATAAGAGTACAGAACCAAATGCGCAGATAATGTACAGAGGGTGTCCCCACACACAAAAAAGGAGACCTACACGAGCAGTAGAACAAAGACTTCTAGGATGTGATGGAACACCAGAAAAAAAAAAAAAAAAAAAAAAAAGGGTATTCTCCAAAATGGGTTGTCCTGAGGTTTCCAAATATTACCATGCAACTTTTCCATTCTTAATGAAAAGGTAGAAGCAGAGAAGTTAGTGACAGGAAGGGGCGTGAATAGCCCCAACTCTGGAACAATTTACTAGCTAAAAGATGCGAAGCAGATTCATCGATACAATTATCTGTTTTAAGATGAAACTCAATCATCAAATCTAATGTCTTGATCAATCATATGGCCTCCATATATGTCAAAAATGATATTGCATTATACGCGCAACAGGTCTACTAGGAACTGTTATTGACAACAAATCACTTGGGTAAATAACCCTACTAGCTGAAAGAGTTTACCAGTACAAATAACTAAGTAAAAAAAACTAGCAACCTCTTATACAACAAGGTTAAGCCCTTCCATACCTCTATCCTCTATACCTAAGAAGCACAGATAGGGACACGACACGACACGACACGGATATGCGGATACGTAATTTTTCCAAAAACTAGGACACGATACGTTGGGGGATACGTAATATAATATTATATTTATAAACCTAAAAAACTGACAGAAACCAGAAAAAGAAAATATAAAAACTGAGAATAAAAATTCTTAGGGCTGATTTGGGTTTAACATTGAAGGTAGCAGCAATGACTAATTTTGTTACGGGACAGTTGATGTTGACATCGATCGATAATAGCCCGCTCCGTGAAGGATTAGTTCAACCTCATAGCATCATTATGCTATTTCTTTTTTTTTTTTTGGTAAAGAGGCGATATTATAAACTAAGCATAAATAGTCATGGGGTATTTAACCCCTACAGAGTCATCATTATGCTATTTCTAGGCTCATTTATTGTTGAACTCTTCTGGACTAGTCAAAAAACTTTGCGCAACAGGTGCTTTTTGGATCCTCATGAGATCTTATCACTAAAAGAAAGCACGTGCTCTGCCTTCAATTGGAATTTATTATGAATTTCTTTGTGCAATTATGCAAGCTGTACCTTGAACCTAATTCAATGATCCCCAGATCAGTCAACTTTTGCCTCTCGCTATAATGACGACAACAAAAAGAAGATCTTATTTTGGGAAATACATTCAACTAACTCCAATCCTTTTACCCATTAACATCTTAGAAGATTTCACAAAACCTTTATCACTTGGTTTTCAACTTTTCGGGAATACATTAGCCGACGAATTAGTAGTTGTTGTTCTTGTTTCTTTAATCCATTTAGTGGTTGTGTTATTACACTTTTTACCCCTTACTTATTGGGTATCTCTTTATTATTCTATTTAAATTTAAAAATTACAGTTTTACCCCGTTTCAAGTTATATAAATCTTGTTTTGACCCAAAGTGTCCCAAAACGTATTCGTAGTGTATCGAAGCGTATTGAAAAACGTGTCAGAGTGTATTAGAAAACGTATCTGAGCATATTGGAAAACGTATCCTACTTGGAAAAAATAATTAAATATTCGGATATCTATTTTCACATCGGGAACGTATCCAAGCGTATCAGTGTCTGATAGGTCCAGGATATGGATTCGTTTACCCTAACAGAGTGTCCATGCTTCTTAGCTCTATACCCGTCAACACTCTATTTTTTTTGTTCCAATTCGGGTCCATAACAATTATCCAAATCATTCATCTCTATAAAAAATTAGGTTGATTGGAGTTAACCCTTGTACGATGGCCCGACCCGCCTAGGAAAGTCTAATCTGAATCTAGTACAGTCCCACAAGAATTTGTCCTCAGGTGCCCCAAACGCACCAGAAGTGCCCTACATTGGACTTAGGGCATCTCCAACCCATACTCTATTTCTTAATCTTTTGGACGAAAGTTTCACTCCAACCAATCCTCCATTTCTCCCTCCATTTGAGACTATGGAGTATCAAAAAATTAAGGAGGATCTTCACCCTTCCACTATTCACATTTTTTAATTCGTATTTCATTCATCAAATGAGTATTTGTAAATATATTTCGTATTAAAATTGTACCATTCAAAATATATTCACAATACCTTCAAAATAAGATCAATATTGAATAATTTTAGTAAAAGTTTGAAAAATACCAATTGGAATTCTGAGGGAAAATGAGAAATGCTTGAGATTTGGAGTGAATCTTTTGAAAAATGGAGGTAGAAATAGAGAATTGGGTTGGAGTTGGCTTTACTTCAAAATCACTTTTTCAATAAAATCCATTATTTTGATACTCTCAAATAGAGGTAAAAATGGAGTATTGGATTGGAGATGCTCTTAGGTTATGTCAAGTTCATATGCTCGCTCTAGCTGTCTGCAATAACACCAATATCTGTTGTCCATGAGCAAACACTGCACAGGCCTCAAATGTCTGAGAGTTGACCATAACTGTCCACCACCCTTTTAGGAGAAAGGCTCCCCGTTCTGATCCTTTGGACCTGCCATTAGCCCTCACTGGTTTGTCCTACGCCACACCATACAAACGAAAGACCTTTGTGTTAGCCTTGATGCCATTCCCTTCCAGCTCCACAAACTAGAATACAATTCGCAAGTAACTTTGAGTCAACTTTCAGACTCCTTTCCTCTATATATCTCCCTCGCGGCTTTTATAAAATGGAAAGATCATAATGCACAAGGAGTGATCAACTGGTGTAGGACGTGAGTTTTGCCAAACAATGAAAGAAGAATACTCACGTCTGTTTGTATGAAAACAAATGGGCGTCTTCAACAAATATAGATGACGTGGGAAAGCTACGTCACTGGGGCTATAACCAATTTTGCAGGTTGTTTCAACTTTTGAACGGTAAACATGCACATTTGAGAGATTGAGGGGGACGAGATAATGTGACAAATATAGCTCTAAGATGAAAGATATCTAAACTGTTAGAATTATTGCCAGAAGCAAGTGCATCAAATACCTTCCAAATAAGACTTCACCTTCTCGGATGTACCTTCAACTAGAGCATACATAAACAGGGGCGGATCTAGTATTGGGGGTGGGTAGGTGCCACCCGGCACCCCCTCCCAGTTTCAAGCCAAAATTTTTTTTACCTAAGGTAATTTTGTTAGGCACCTACATTGGCTTCTGAGAACTTTATATATTATCCAGATAATGTAAAGATCAATTTTTATATAAAAAAGGATCATATCAATAATATTGTAATGGCTTTCATTTGAATACCATAAGAAAGTTGCTCCAATACTTATTTCTTTTCAATAAAAAGTACACAACACCATATAATAATATCAATATATACACGTAACCTTCCTCTTCACATTTTGCCGACAACACGCAACCACAAAAGTGGAATCCATAGTGCCACTCTTGAATTTTAATCTTGGCTCCACTACTCTCTCTCTCTCTCTCTCTCTCTCTCTCTCTCTCTCTCTCTCTATATATATATATATATATATATATATATATATATATATACACACACACACACAAAAATGCAAGATAACACTTTTTTTCGGGTAACTTTAGCTAGAAATAGAAAAAAGGATAACCGGCTATACAGCCTACAAGGAGCATACCCCAAGAGGAAAAGAAAGCAATGAGAAAAACGAAAACCTAACCGCAGCATGGCAGATGTCCACCAAAGCTCAAAACACACTTCAAAGAAGTAACACAAAAAACACCATAACAAAAGAAGGTATGCAAGCCTCAAGAACTAAACTCTTGAAGCTTTTAACATCTTGATTTTCACCTGAAGCTTATTTCTATTTTCAACTCTAGCGGGTGAAGAAGTTGAGAAATCACCCACCAACTAGTTCAAATTATGTCGAGGTCCAATTGAAATCGCCATCCAAAGGGATTCTTGGAGGCTCTTGAAAATGTGTAGACCGGCGGAGAGCCACGGGGGGAGGCTCTTGTAGATTACTACCATGACCATGGAGAATCAGGAGAGCCTCACAAGATATAACCCCCGTATCATCTTTCTTGGACACCTTCATAGAGGAGGCACCCGAATCCTCACATCTCTCAAGAATGCCAATCACCCCTTTCTATGAAGTACAGTTCTCAGTCTTCAAAAATATGAGGAAAACTAGAAATCCAAAAAAAAAAAAGGGCAAATAAGCGTGTATTGCCTGAAATTCTTTTCTCCTCTTTGAATTCTGCTATAAGAGTTCATCTCCATGTCCACCACCCATGCCAACCAATACCACTGTGCTCTATCTCCATCTCTCCCCCCCAAACTCTCACTGATATCCTAAGCCACCACCTCAAATACCATCATCATTCACCACTCCCATAGATATCAACCAAGCTAAAAATTGCAATTGTTTATGAGACCATAATCATCACCCCCAAGACCAAAACCCAACTTCGATGAATTCAACCAACTTGAGAAATACCATGTCCATCAATACCAAAGCTACAATTGATTTAGGTGGTAGACCTGAATTCAGCTAGCAACATTGAATTACAAACAATCGTTGCCGACAGCTTTTCCTACGATGTCAATCAATATAACGTCGATCAATATCTAGTTTGGGTAGAAATAAGGTGGGGGGAAAATATGAACAAACTTATATGAAGGTTTAAAAGTCTCCACATGTCAGAATTTCCTTTTCATTAAGTGAACTAAACCTTTAAGGTGGCAAACCTGTACATGCTGAAGGTCATAAGCCATATGTAGGCATCAATGGGCATAAATAGAACATGAGAGAGAGAGAGAGAGAGAGAGAGAGTAATCTTCTCTTAGCTAAAGACAAAGAAAGAAGCAAGACCAGTACAAAGTTACATGAAGATAACTCGTTTTTTTTACATGAACATGAAGATAACTCGATATCCTAAAAGATCCTCCCATTTTTGCTCCCTCCAAACTATCCGAACATAGAGCATAGCCTATCAAGTGTCCTCCTTCCTTCTTCACTAGACAATAAGAATCCCCCTTTGCAAGAAGCTCACCCATCGAAGATGACATCACCCAAACCAAAGCAAACAAATTCTAATATCTAAGCTCACAAAGTGATTAAGTATAAGATGGTTATAAAACATTATTTTGTCTCTTCCTGAGGCTATCATAGTCAAGATTCGTAGATGATGCAAGTGTCGCTCAACTATGGAAAATAGAATTCCCCACATGACACATTTCAGTGGACCTGGACACAAGTGACACGTGCAGGCACGTGTTTACTTTTCTTTTGATCATCAGAAAATGCATACAGCCAGGTGTTTGACTATCAAATTAGTCAATTCTCTTGTTCAACAACACCAGGACGTGCAAAATATGGCTATTACTATTTTAAAAAGCTGTCTTACTTATATAATCAAAAGATGTTTAAAAGATGATTTAAAGAACTTGATGAAGAGTAAACGAGTCTAGGAAGTAGGATACCGGTAATCAACGATTCGTTTGGACAAATGTTTCTACAAAAAAACTGTTTGGCAATGGATTGTTTGCAAGATACAACCAAAAGTACATTGATGTAGTTGTTAATGTAAATCATTCGATGCATATTGGTTCCACACCAAAAAAGAAGCAAGCAAATCAAGAAAAATTCTTATGATACATTGATGAATTTGCAACGCTGGATTATGTAGAGACAAATGTAGCTTGACCAAATTTTAGGGGGCAAAGTGCAAGAAATTTCTGTCAACAAGTTTCTTAGAGTTTTTAGTTTTGTAGTTTGAACCACATTAAAAAATTTAAAACTTTTGCTTCCGTAGCCAAATGTATCCTCATTGTACCCTTCCCATATCCTAATGTGTATGTATTTTCTAATACTACAATGACATTAATATGGTAAACAACACTCTCTGAATGCTCCCCCTTCCAACTTGTGGGAATCCTGCTGTCACACCACACTCTCAGAATGCTCTGCCACTCAACCCATCCAACTCGTGCTCTTTGCATCAAATCTTCCGTAATCTCTCCACCATCGCTAACAATTGAGCCAAGATACTTAAAACACTCGCTTCATGGTAACTCCTGATTTTGGAGGGTCCTTTTGTCAACACCAGCACTTTGACTGCCCCTAAACCTGCATTCCATGTACTACTGATCCTAAATCTTATTGACTCCAATGCTTCTCTTCAAGCTTAATTTAGCACTAACACCTCTTCCAGTTTCATCTGCTAAGACAATATCATCCACAAACAACATTCACCATTGGATAATATCCTCAATATCTCTAGTCCATTCATCTATAACTAAAACAAAGAAAGTAAGGACTCAAAGCAAACCCTTACTGTAATCCTACTGTGATTGGGAATTCCAACTCAAGAGAGATTTTTCTAAGATGAAAATTTTGTTCTCACAATGATTGATCATTCATCTTTGCTTGATCTCCTGAAAGAGAACCAACCGGTTATCCCAATACAGGATCATTCATTCATTGAGCTGAATGTTGTTAACATGGAACTTCAAGTGGTTTACCATGTAACTACATTATCAATCAACCTCAGATTGGTTTACCAATTTTCACTATTCAGTGCTCTAGCAGTATGGACAAGTGCAAAGACAGATTTTGCCGAGATCTCCAAATACTTAGGAATCTAAGATGGCAATGGTTTTCAAAGTTCATCATTCATAGGCTAAAGTCTAAACCGTTGAAAGGATATTATGATTCTGGTTAAACTCACTTTCGAGCTAAAATTTCATTTAAAATTAGAACAACATTGGTTGAAAGTCAAAAGTAAAATCTTCAAGTCTCTCAAACAAGTTACGTAAAAAACCGCTGCAACTGCACGTTTTCAGCTAATCTCCTTCAAATTGTTGAAAGGGTGAAAAGTTGTGTGGAATGATTTATCAAAGAAATAAAAAAATCAAATGCTTTGATCTTTGCAAAAGAATTTAAACCTTTTAGACTTTATCTATCGAGATTTCATGACTTCATCTATCGAGATTTCAAGACTTCATCCATGGTGAATTTTTCAGGATTTCAATATCATCAAAAAAATCGCTTGTCAGAATAAAGCAACGGAAAAACACACCAGCATAGCCTACAAGAACTTAGAATAAGATGATGTCAGTGTCACATGAGTTCCAATACTTCCGTATAAGCAAATGCTCGCGATTATATTACTGCTAAACTCCAAGTACCTCATAATTCCAAATCTGGGAGCTAAACATTGCAACCAACAGGCTGTGACTAACTTCTCATGAATCTCATGCCACCCAAAATAACCTTAACCAAACCAAAACAAGCCGAACCTTAAGATCCAACCCGTAGTTGCATGAAGCAGGAGCGGGAGTGGGGATGGGAGAGCGGATAATCATAGAAGTGTGGGAGCGCCGTCGGGAGCGTTTAGGAAAAATTAATTAAATATTTTTATGTCTTTTAATATAGTTAAATGTCAAATGTCAAAAAGAAAATATTATTCAACCTCTTAGATTGAAAAACATAAAATTATTTATACTTTCAAAATGAAATTCCAACTGTTCTCCATAACTTAGTTCCATGAAGCTGGGGCAGGAGCGGGAATAGGGGCGAAGGATTATCGGAGCTCCTCTTTCGGGAGGAGGAGCCTTTAGGAATAATACATGAAAATATAAATATGTAATGCAAGCAAATATTAGTATGCTCATTCATGTCAATTGCAAACACTGTCTTGGTAACTAAGTTATTAAGGTTATATAAAGTAATTAAGCAAATTTTAAGTTAATATTTTTCTAATATCATATCATTAATTTGTCTTTTCTCTTGCTTGGTATGTTTTGTTTTTGTTTCTTTTGGGATTTGTATGCCCGGGTTCCTTTCTCAATGGGAGCGAGGTTCTAGGAGAGTCTTGACTTGGAAGCGCTGGTTCCTTTCTCAATGGGAGCGAGGTTCTAGGAGAGTCTTATGTGGATATGCCACCCAGATAGGAGGTTCCAGCAACTAAGACCCAACCACCTAAAATAACCATAACGAATACAAAGAAAATGTGATTCGATGCGAATCTGAGTGACAAAAAGAATTTGCTCACAAAAAAGAGAGAATTTACCTCACAAAACCATTATTGTCAATGTCAGCAGCGAGAAACTGAGAGACCGTCATATCCTGACCAAGCACCCATTTGGCCATCTTTCTATGCCGCTTATCCACTCTTGCCTCGGCCAAGTACAGAAAAGCTCTTGCAACAGCAATTGTCGATACAAGCAACCAAATTGACGCAAAAACTCGACCTGTCATGGACGTGAATGCCCTGTCACCATACCCAACTGTCGTAACTGACATGACCGAAAGATAGAATGCATCCAACCATACCAACCTCTCCACATAATGCATAACAGCAGCTCCAATCCCAATACAAAGAACCACAACACCCAAAGCCAATCCCACCTTCATTCGAATCCTCATCCTTCCTTTCTTCACATCAAACATAATTGACCCTGGCCTGTCCCTATCTGCACCACCTTTTATATGTCTCAAAAGATAATTTTCTTGCACATCGAGCATGTAACTGACCATCCCAGAAAGCAAAATATCGATAAACCCGAACCCCACCAGCACAAACATTATCGAAAATAATTTTGTGGTGGTACTATTAGGGGTAATGTCACCATATCCAATAGTGCACATTGTCACTATGCAAAAATACAAAGCATCAACAACTGGGTGTGTCTCAATGGCAACAAAATTATCTCGATTAAGAGAATATATGATCACACCAAACAGCAAATAGAGAACCAAAAGAATACAAGCCTGCCGAATAATCGAAGAAGAAACAAACTGAGGGGGTCTACCAGCTGAGGGATGCTCAACGTCGTTGATTGTTGCCATGGCAGGGGCAGTTTTGGATCTATGGAGATTACTTTTGTTCCATCTATAACTCGGATCATTGCACCAAGATTGACTATTTTGTGGGTCTGAATTGGTAGTTGAATCTGAGGAAGGACAAGGAGGGGTAGAGAGAAGTCTTGGGGAATTTACGGTTAGGGTTAGGGCATCAGCAAGACTTGAAGATTGATCGTTGGATGATGGAGAAGAGGGCCCAAAGATGAGCCTTTCTTTGAGCTCGGATGGGGTTAGAGGCAAAGGAAGAGAAATTTCATCGTTTTCAGGGAGGGGACAAAGTGGTGATGGTGGTGATGGTTGCGGCCGTCTAGGGCTAATATATGGCAGAAGTGGCTCTTTCTCCATCTGGGTTAGCCGGGAAACCGCTTCTGGCCGCCAGAATACCAGAAGTAGCGAGGGGTTTGGATTATGTAGCGGGTTTATGACGTGGTGGGTTTAGATGTGGATGATGGAACAGAGAGAAAATTGAACAGAGAATCCTTTTCCATTGATCAAAGTAATCGATTAAATTTTAACTAGGAGTATGGGATAACATACGAACTGCTGGAACTTCTCCATTTATAGCGTCAGAGAATCCTTTTCCAATGATCAAAGTAATCGATTAAATTTTAACTAGGAGTATGGGATAACATACGAACTGGTGGAACTTCTCCATGTATAGCGAGGTTGACGAATGTTCGCAAACTTTCATGATGTACTGGAAAATTCTCTAGAGTGATAAGACTCGTAAGAGCCTCTCTTTTTCCGATCTTTATCGGCCCTTTGCCAAAGTGAGTGAGAAAAGAAATGACTTAGACCCTTCGTCTATCACCCTGCCACGCATACACCCCTCATCTCTGAAACCCATCAACCACACCAGCGGTGGAAATATATGACACGACACAAAGTTATCGGTTAGTGTTGAATATTTTTGACACAAAACACGTAAATGACACGATCCGAAAACATGATTAGTAAACAGATCGGATTTGGGTTGAACCCGCATAACCCGAAAATGACACGAATTATCCTGCTCGTCTAATCGTGTCAACACGATAACCCAAACCTGACCCAAAAATGACTCCAATTAATCTATATGTTTTCATGCTCTGAAGTTGTGCTTGAAATTTTTTAAGCTCAATCCTGTTGCAGTTGAAGTTTATCCTTTGATATCAAGTTATTCTCTTCATGTTCTAAAATTTGCAAGATTTTGTTATAGTGGCTAAGGTTCTAAGCCTACACATTGTTTTGGCTGGCCATAATTACAAATTATTTTTGTTGGCTATAATTACTCTTTTTGATATCTAGTCCTTTGAATCTATTGCAATAGTTACGGTGGATTAATAAAACGAAAAAATCACCATGCAAAAAAAAAAAAGTTAATCATGTCAACCCAAACACGACACGATTATTAGCAGGTCGGGTTAGGGTTGATGTTTTCCAACACGATTAATTAAACAAATCATTTTGACACGAACCTGATTTGACATGAACATGGCTCGACACGACACGAACACAACACGACACGACACGACATGACGCACACCCCTAAACCACACCCCTTCATCTTTCAACCTATGAGAAATACCAAACGGCAACTAAAAAACATGTGTTTTGACCATAATACCCTTTCGTATATAAGGGTTGGGGAGTTAGGGTTTTCACTTTTGTAGCCCCAAAATACGCTCTCTCTCTCTCTCTCTCTCTCTCTCTCTCCGATGAAAGAAAACCCTAACCTCAATCGATCTGACACCTGAAAATTGGTCAATTTGAAGGACAATGTTGCAGTTCTAAGATGAAGAACTTCAAAACCCAGAAGCAAATTCGAGAAATACGATTGGGTATGACTCTGATTTTTAAAGCAAATACGGTACATTTACAAACCCTAATAAACCCTACATCTGCATTTAATGTTTCGTTTGTAAAGAATTGAACGTTATTTAGGGTTTTATTTGTTAGAAAACGAAGAACCCAAGTTCTCGAACAAATGGGTTTACAAATCAGTATGTGTGTATATATAGATAGTGGTGCCCTAAACGTTGGTGACTTTTTAAACCTAAATATGGTCCCTTATGACTATTTTAGTAATTTTTAACCCTAAAGATGTTTCCTTGCTTATAATACACATTGTACCCTTCATACTTTAACCCTTAAAAACGTTATGTTCAGACAGTGATCCCCCTGTGTCACTATGGTTTCCTAAATCTTGTTCACTCTCTCTAACTTACTTATGGTTATTTGTTTTTGTGTGTTATTTTGTAATTGTCCTGCAGTGTTGTGGATATGGGTGACCAAAAGTGTTACTCTAGTCCCCATTTTAAATTCCACACACTATCTATGTATTATTGAACATTGTTACTTAATGTTTGTTGGACCCTTGTTTGTTTTGGATATTTCTGCAATTTGTCAATATGGGTGACAAAGTTATGACTCTATTGATTCATGTAAGGGGTAGGTTAGTTGTGGACGGACCACAAATGTCTTATGAGGGTGGGGTAGTGGTCACATCTATAGTGCTAGATATTAACAGATTCCATTACTATGACATACTTGAAATATTGGGTGCATTAGAATGTTCCAAACAAAGTAAAGTATTTTTTAAGCTTCCACAAGCTACTCCAACTAATCACATTATCAGTGAGTTACAATGTGAAACAAATGTTAGGGAAATGTTTAGCATGTATGGGATTGGTAGTCCAATCAATATTTATGTAGATGACCCTTTTGATTTTGGGGATGATAGTGAAAATGACAGAGAGGGAGGGGCAGAAGAACTAGATGATGAAGGGGAAAAAGAAACAGATGCTAGAGGGGCAGAAGAAACAGATGATGAAAGGGAAGTGGATTCAGATGTAAGTGATCCTGATTAAAATGGCAGTGGAAGTGAGAGGGATAAGATAAATGGTTTAGATGATTCATCTAATGATGACATGGATGAGGATGGCAGTCAACCTAGGAATGATGAGGATGGCAATCAACCTAGGATTGATGAGGGAACAAGTTCACCTAATTTTAAGGAGTTTGAGGCAAAAGACAGTAGTGATGATCGAAGAAGCCTAGCTGGATCAGATAAGGATGGCAGAAAGGTTGAAGAAAATGAAGAATTTGTAGAGGAGAGAGATATAAAGAAGCCTAGGTTGGTGTGTGGGATGTTATTTCCAAATGTGATCAAGTTTAGAGCCTTACTGAAGGAGTACTGTCACGCCCTCAATTTTAATAAACCAAAATACAAATAAAAATCCACGTAGGATCGATTAAAGTCAAACAATTTTCCATAGAAAGTCATAGTCGAAGTACAATGAGCTTCTAGTCAAGGGTACCCGTACCCATACAAAATAACAAAGGTTTTGACGTTATTACATAAGTTGAAATACTCAAAAGCTTGGTGAAATTAAAGTTACAAAATTATCTTACAAAAAATGTACTTAGCATGAAAATGAGAAAATAACTTCATGATCTTAAATTCCTCGTGGCATGCATCACACTCCATGCTGTGTACCTGGGAAAGATAGGGTGAGCTCACTAGCTCGTAGGAAACATTTCTACCAACACTAAGGGTATAAAGAATGAAAGATGCACATGAAGGTATGATACACATAAATGAGTAGGCTAAGATGGACCAAGATAATTCAACTCAATGACAAAATGTCTAGGAGATGCCCCACAGATCCGATGAAACTAGAATATCCATAAGTTTCTTTATAACCATTACATTTCATGTCGTGCGTTCGTTCCCCTCAAAACACAGTCATTTACACAGACATTTCATTTTACAATACATCACAAATACCCAAAACATCTAGAATAACCCAAGCATCCTTTACATTTACCAAATACATCTTTTTCCTTTTAATCATTCACTTGTTTTGTGTCTGACACTCACACAACATTTTTCATATGATTTGCACGATATCCATATCAATCTCATTCATTTCCAAACATTTGATCATTTTCTGGGCATGCCATATAGGCCCCGTGTCACTCCGGGCATACCATAAAGGCCCCGTGTCACTCCGGGCATACCCTTTCGGGCCCCGTGTCATACATTTCACATTTATATTACCATTTATCAACTCATAAGTTCAATTTACTGCCCAAAACCAATTCTCGTATTACAATACCCTTTTACGAGTGTCCAAAACATTCACGCAATCATCTTTGTTTCAAAAACTCAAAACATGTCGGTGATAGTCAAATCAACACGTGTCCAATGTGCGTGAGAAACCAAGACAACCAAAACAAAGCATAAAACGCACCATGATAGGTTACCGAAGCTTAGAGGTCAAATAGAGAAGCTATGAAATGGCCAATGAGGGCCCGGAGCGGTGGAACACGAAAACGGAGTTTTAAACCTCGAGAAAATACGACACGCTGATAGTAAAAAGGGAATTTTTCTCAAAATACAAATAATATGAATATGAAACCAATTGGGTTTGAAAGTAGACTCGTAGAGCTTTCCAACGGTTCAAGAATCACCTCAATCGGAGTTCGGACAAAGTCGGGGCGTGCCCGCGAAGTTGGTAAAAAAATCTGTCTGGAGAAAGGAATCTGGATCGATCCACTCTAGGGAAAACAGCGAGCAGACCATTTTGGATCGATCCACTCTTGAGTGGATCGATCCACTCAAGGAAAATCAGTGAACAAGCCATTCTGGATCGATCCACTGTTGAGAGTGGATTGATCCACTACGTACCAAGAGTGGAACGGAGGGTTTTGGATCGATCCACTGTTAAGAGTGGATCGATCCACCTGGGTTCGGGTGAAAAATTACAACTTGGCTCAAATGGATGGGGCTTCATTCCTAGTCCAAATTTGGGGTTCCAAAGCACAACAAAACATCATTTTAGCATATCTAAACACCCAATCAAGGATCAATCTAACAAATATGGAGAATCAAGCTTATACAAGTCCAAATCCAATTTCCATGGAGGTATTAGAGTTATGTAGAAATTTGAGAAGAGATATGAACATCATGCATTAATTCATTCAACATACACTTAGAGAAGGTAGAGTATTGTTCCCTACCTCAAAGATCAAGCTTTGATCAAGCCAAAAATGCGAAACCCTTACTCCTCCTAGCAAACCCCCAATTTAAACTTGACTTCTCGGAGTGATTCCAATGTAACCCAAGCTTCATAATGTGTGTAGGTGAAGGGTTTGGGTGGAGATCTTGGTGGGTTTTAAGTATTAGTGTGTATTTTGGGAGAAGGGTGAAGAGAATGTGAGAAGGGAGGGAGAGAGAGAGAGACGCTGGAATTTGGGGGAGGAAGATAGAGAGAGAGAGAGAGGTGTGTGTATAATGAACAAAAATCAGCCACAACAAATCTATATACACACCACCAATTACACTAGCACCCCCTTGTGTTTCTAATATGTTCTAAAGGCACCCCAATGCACATACTTCCATCACACTGACCCCACATCACTCTAATTTCATTTTCTCACATTTACCCAACATTATTTCTGAAAAATTATTTTAAAACACGGGTCTTTACAAGTACCATATTAAATGTCATTTTTATCTAACGCACTTTGTTACACTATTTGGAAGGGTTGGAGTGCATGGTTCAATTCCAGCCAAGGCTCCAATGTACAAGGGTCATAAACAATCACCACTATCCAATGGTTTGGACAGAATACAACTGCACCTCCTGGCACTTAAGGGTCCTCCACTTAAAGTTCAATTGACACTGAATTTGGATATCAAGTGTAGGTTTGATGAAACTAAAACTTTTGTTTTGAATTAAGTATTATGTTTAGGGGGATGTAATTAATGGTATCTGAAGTAGCAATACTATGGGTTGAGAACAATGACTAGGAATTGTGAAATGTAATTAATGGATTATAAACTAGCAGTATCATGTTTGTTATTGGCAGTAGTAATAGGAACTAAGTATCTAGCCTTTTGATCCTGAAATGTTGAAAATATGACATGTTATGCCATTCTGATTTATGAATTCTGGGTTTGAATTATGAAATGTTATGGCATTCTGAAATATAAATCTGAGTTGAAGTTTGGTTTTGTGTTATGTAATTTTCAAGTGTTGAAATCTGGTTTGTTTTGTGTTATGCAATTTTGAAATGTTCAAGGCTGATATACCAGATGGGATTATGGAGTGCAAATAGAATGGTGGAATTCAAATATTACCACACAAACACTTTACATTAGTAGCATTGAAATGAGAGTGTCATTACATTGCATTTTGAAACTCAACTGGGCTAAACTATGGCAGATATTCATGTTCCTTGTGTTATGAACATTTACAAAGTCCTTACCTAACCACACAATAATGAATACAACTAAAACCCAAAAAAACTTTTTTCTGGTAGCCCAACACTTTTGTTTCAGCGTCTTTTTATTTTTTTTCTCAGCTTCTCATTCTTTCTGGTTAGTCTTCATTCTCTCTTTTCAACACTTGATTTTCTGTTAGTAGTAATTCTTTCTCCGTGTCCTTTTCGGGATCAAGCCAAAGGAAGAACCCACATGCAGTGGATTGCTACAGGGGGGGAAATGTGCATACCATTATAGGAAACCATGGAAGTTTTTAGGGTTTGAAATTGAAAACAAAAATTTATGCAAGAATTTACCTTATACTTAATTCAGCCAAAATATCTTCTTCCCTGATTTGGGTCTTGGTTTGAAGCTTTTAGGGGGGTTAGTACCCCACATCCACAAAATGGGCCTTGATATCTAGTGGAGGAAGATGATGACATTTGTGGTGGAAGATTGGGAACTGAGAAATAGAATAGAAGAAGAAAAAAAGAATGCTTGGTGATGGAAGACAAATGAGGAGGAGAGAGAGATGCAACTGATGGGAGGGAGAGGAAAGAGGAGGGAAGTTTCTTTTTTCCAGGTGAAAGGAGATAAGAGAGCCTTCTACAAAGGGAGGAGTGGAGGAAATGTATGAAGGGCAAAAAAGGGTTAAAATTTTAGGTTTGGATGGAAATTTTCAAAATTTGTTAAAAGGTTGGAAAGAGTAATAACGGAAGGGGTCTACGTGATACTGGTTGAAAGATGAAGGGTGTGGTTGATAGGATTTAAAGATGAAGGAGTGTATGTGTGGAAGAGTAATAGATAAAGGGGTCTAAGTGATTTTTATCCCCTAATCTATTACATGGGGAGGGCAAAATGAGATTCAAATCCAAACATGGGAGATGTAGTGTGTGGCATCCAAGAGTTCTACCACATGAGCTAGCCACCATTTGCAAGGAGAGTGTTTTCTCCCCCACCAAATCTCATCAAATGTGGTGATGACAAAATGGGTTTAAAATGATTCCTGATTCTCAATATTTCTCACCCTCACCCACTATTTTAGCCATCCAAACATGGGAGATGATAGGTGATGAAAAGCACCCGTTTCATCCTCTGTCATACTTAGGGATGCCTTGTCCTCTGCGCCAATTATGCAATCACCCAATTGGTCCTTACTGTTCGAGATTATGTGTGATACGTACAACTATGCAGTTGGTGTTGTCCTTGGACAACACAGTGACAAAATTCTCCATATTATTTACTATGTGAGCAAGACCCTCTCCGATGCTCAATTGAATTACACCACCACAGAGAAGGAATTACTTGCGGTAGTCTTCGCACTCGACAAGTTTCGATCTTACCTCCTCGGGTCTAAGGTTGTTATGTTCTCTGACCATGCCACTTTGCGGTACTTACTTTCTAAGGAAGACAAGAAACCTAGGTTGATCCGTTGGATTTTGTTGCTACAAGAGTTCGACTATAAAATTTGGGATAAGAAGGGTTCTGAAAATTCTATAACTGACCACTTGTCGAGGATTCTAGTTGATTCTTTTTGTGACACGGTGCCTCTACATGACTCATTCCCCAATGAGCAACTTTTTCAAGTGTCACAATTCCAACCTCCATGGGTTGTTGATATTGTGAATTACCTAGCCACTGGTGAGATTCCATCTCATTGGTCCCAACAAGCTAAGGGATGATTTTTCTCACAAGTTAGGCATTATTTATGGGACGATCTGGTACTTTTCAAGTATTGCACATACCAAGTGATCTGGCACTATGTCCTCGAGTGTGAATACCATAGTGTTCTTACTTTTTGTCACACTCTTGAGTGTGGAAGACATTTTAGTGGGAAGAAAACGGCAGCCAAGCTGTTGCAGAGCGGCTTCTATTGGCCAACTCTTTTAAGGATGCCCACAAGTTTTGTAAGACATGTTTTTGGTGCCAACGCTCCGAGAATATGTCTTGCCGAGACGTAATGCTGTTGTCCCCTATCTCAGTTGTAAAGATTTTCGATGTTTGGGGGATTGATTTCATGGGTCTATTCCTGAACTCCTTTGGGAATGAATATATCTTAGTTGTAGTTAATTATGTTTCAAAATGGGTGGAAGCAGTAGGCACCAAGACTAATGACCACAAGGTGGTTATCAAGTTCTTGCAAAGCAATATCTTTAGTAAGTTTGGCTATCTGCATGCAATTATAAGTGAGTAGGGGACTGACTTCCTCAACAAGTACTTTGCAGCCCTAGTCCATAAATACTCCATAACTCATAAGATGGCAACACCTTACCATCCCAAACAAGTGGCCAAGTCAAGGTTTCGAATAGGGAGATTAAGAAAATCTTGGATAGAACGATTGCACTACATGCAAATATTGGTCTACTCGACTAGACAATGCATTGTGGGCTTACCATACAACTTATAAGACCCATATTGGTATGTCTCCTTACCGGTTAGTTTTTGGTAATGTGTGCACTTACCTGTTGAGTTGGAAAATAGGGCATTGTGGGCCATAAAAAAGTTTAACTTTAATATGGCCGCTACCGGGTCTCATCGTCCACTCTTAGTGAGTTTGTGGAGTTTCGTAATGATGCATATGAGAGTGCGCGGATTTATAAGGATTGAACCAAAACTTTTCAAGATAAACACATTGTTCGCAAGACTTTTAAGCCTAACCAAAAGGTGTGGCTTTTCAATTCTTGGTTGAGTCTCTTTCCGGGTAAGTTGAAATCAAGGTGGGATGGCCCCTATATTATTCTTAGAGTGTTTCCCCACAGGGCAATTGAAATAAGAAATCCACAAGATGGGAAAAATACTAAAGTTAATGGCCAATTTTTGAAACCATACGTGGAAGGAATTGTGAATGAAGAGGTAGTCGAGGAGATTGACTTGGTGTATCATGTTTATTCAGATCTTTAAGCATTGATGAAGTCTAAGAGACTAAATCCTTGGAGTTTGCGACAACTTCAATGTTAGCCATGCCTAAATGGCTATCAATGGTCTAGTACAGCCACCTATTTTCTAGCCTTAAATTTTGTATATGGGTTTCTAACAATCTTATTATCGTATCTCGGATAGTCACAAAAGACAATTGGCTCTAATTTCTTTAAGGGAAAACCTTGAGGGATTTAACATGTTGAGTCATGACTTACCAAGAATTGTTACGATGACCGTCTCTACACCAACTTAAGTGAAAAATTAGGGAGAAAAGTAGTACTATGCCTTTCGAAGGAAGAAAGAGGTGGATTTTAATTGTTTTTATGCATTTTCTTATGATTTGCGTTTTTATTTTTATTGAATTTCCTGACATTGTTACACTTCAGTCTAAGCATTTCAGGTTTTGGAATGAAACAAGAGCTGAAGGTTCTGGAAAAACTGCCCAGACAAGTTGAGAACCGCCCGAGCGGGATTTCCAATGAGCAAAGAAGAGGAAAACCACACAGGTACAATATGGAAAAATAGCTCATGCAAGTTGAAGGCTGCCCAGACTGAAAAGGCAAACGGGCTTGAATCTAGAAAACTGGCTTAGGTGGGTTGAAAGCCCCCCGGATGGAATGGGCAGTCAGAGAAAAAAAAATGGTTCTTTTGGTCAAAGTTGGCTAGCCCCTCTTTCTTCCCCACAATCAACTAACCCTTTTTCTCTCTTACCCATACTCTCTCTCTATCTCTCTAGATCTTTATAACCACAACCTCCACTACCAAAGCCCACCAATACTTCACCAATCCTTCAACCGAACGTACCAAAATGACCACCGCACCACCCTCTACCTGTCACAACCCACTACTCTGTCTGGCTAAACACCAATCCCACTGATTTTTGTGCTTAAAGTTCCAAGGTTTTTGACCTTCACCGTCAGATATACGACAACCAGAGTACTTTCAAGCCAACCCACCTGCATATTCTCTCTCTTTGGGGCACGGACTTCATCCAACCAGTCCCGGTTTTGCTTCGGCGACACCTTTTCCAGCAACCCATGTTTTGCTCAGGTAACCTTTAATTTTTGCTCTTTTTTTGTAATTCTTTTAGCTTTCTTCGTAGTATTTCATAGTTTGTTCGTGTTTGAGTCGTAGGAGTCGTTTGGCTATGTCTACATGTAATAACCATTGCCAGCACAATCTAGTCGAGCCATCCACTGTCACAGGGCCATCTGACCCACCAACACAAGGCCACTGTCAATGACACATATTACTTCCTAATAGACCCATTTCTCCAAGAACCTTTGTTTATGGCAGGGGTAGAACAATTGCGATCCCGCCATCTTGAGTATCTTTTAGGCCCATATCCTCTTGTGTACCCATTCCTTACTCATCAATTTTTCCAAAACTTGCGAGAGAACCATAACACCGAGGGTTTATGCACTACAGTGGATGTTACCACCATTAATTTCTTTCCCAATGACGTGGCTAAGGCATTTGGGGTGGCCTATGAGACTAATATACCAACCTTTGAGCCTAGGACTACCCAAACTGATACTTTGGTGGCCCAAATGTTGCCTACGGACAGACAAACGGGTGAGGCATACCAACCTCAAGCATGTTGAACTTCCACCGAACCTTTTATTAGTAAATTGGCTTTTTAAAAACATCACTTTGGTCCTAAGGATGAATGGAGGAAGTCACATTTAAAACGTCTTGCTTCATTTCACGCCGGCGCCCGTGTTAATATTCTGATGATTATTTTTAATAAGTTTCTTCAGTTTCTAAAAGATGGCAACCCAAGAACCATAATCATGTTCCCTTACTTGGTCCTCCCTTTGCTACAGTATGGCATGGTCATTGAGGATAGCCAAAAGTTTTAACTCCAGCTCGGCTGACTCTACATTCCAGGCTCTAAGGTTTACATGCTCAACCAACGGCACTCGAGTTGCAGACTCTTCATAGGGGAGGGGGAGAGCCTAAGGAGCCTCCTCACGATGAGGAACCCAAGCCTAATGTTGTTCCTCCTCCCCAGGGTCAATGGGTTTTTGGGCAAGCCCAATACGATTATTTGGTGGTCAGGCTTGATAATGCTAATGAAGTGGGCCGTTGCACCTAGTGTAGGGTGGCAAATGTTGAGTGCCACCAAAATTACATCCAATGGGTGGTGCAATACTATAGGGAGAGGCAAGCATAAGACGTTTACAATTTGAGTGCCTTTCTCCATGCTATGCACTACCAGCCCCCGCCACCAACTTATGTGCCACCCTACTATCCTCCTTACATTTATTCTTGATTGATAGTTGTTGATTAGTGTTGTGATGTTTGTTATGCGAGTTAATGTCTTGATGTGAGTTCTTGGATTGATTTAAGCTTGTGAATGAAATGTTGACAGAAAGCACTTGATTAGCTTGTAATACCTTTAGCTCAATATTGTTTGATCACTTGTGTTCATGCTTCTGCATCCGCACTGTCCCACTTGAGCATCACTAGCCTCAAATTCGGTTCACATGTCATTGATAGTTTGGTATGAGTTGATTTTCCCATGAACTAATTGGAACTCATTCCCTACATTGTGTGCTGAATTGATATTATTTATCCGGGAGTTCATTAAGTATTCGGGCAATCAAGGTATGCTCCCACCATATTGTTTGCATTACGAGATGGATAGACATTGTGAACGCACTGTTGAATGTGGTTAGTTTGAGTCTCTCCTAAAAGCCTTTTTTACTCAAGCAATTAAGTCTAAGGGGTCTTTTTAAACCTAGTACTCTAAGGCCATCTGGCCTGGGGATGGTTGACCTAAAGCTCGCTAAAAGGGTCAACTAGAAATCCTGAGAGAACAGGACATTGCATAACCACATGAAAAAAAATATAAATAAATAAATAAAAAGTATAGAAATCAGTTGAATAAGGGGAGAGGGTGAATTTAGAGACACGCCGGGCTATTGATAGTGTGTGAACTATTTTCGGGGTTGGTGAATTTCTATGTGTGGTTTTCACTTTCACACATGTCATTTGAGAATTCTCTATCCAATTGAAGGTGAGAAGGTTAATTTTTGTGGTAGATTGAATTCGAGAATTCATTTGTTAATCTTTCCATGAATGAAAAATCTTGTCTTCGACTTGCATAGCATTCACTGCGGTACTTTGAGAGGTGGTCTGTTGGGTTTGAGTTGCACTTGAAGTATCCAATTCCTTTTGTGTTTTGTGGGTGATCACTGTTGAAACCTCCTATGAAACTTCACTCGTCCTACCAGAGCCGCTTGGAGTTTTAAAAAACCTATCATTTCCTTTTTACTTAGTTTAGTGCAATATTGTTTCTTTTGCTAAGGACTAGCAAAGTTTAAGTTGGGGGTGTTATAGGTGCTGAAAAGCAGCCATTTAAGCCTCTGAATTACACTTTAGTAATCCAATCATAGAGTTACTTGATGAATTATAATGGTTGAATCGTGTGCTTTGGAGGGTGCCAGACCATTAAAAGTGCGATTTGGAGTCGGTATGAGAGCGTGGAACGCAAAGGAAGCAGCCAGTAACGAGCCTGGAGCGAAGCTCTACAATTTGGAATTTTCGCCCAAGCGGGAATCAAAGCCGCCCCGAGCGATTTTGGTCAAGTCAGACACAGATTAAGGTTTTGAACACATTTTCTTGGGTTTTGTTATAAATAAGTTGTTGCTCTATACGTTTAGGGAGTTCTAAAATATTTTAAGGTAAGTCTAGCAAGAGAAAAGGAAGCCAATCCATCGGTTCTTCAATTCCTCCAACAAATCAAGCGTTCATCACCACCTCCATGGCCGACGAAACACCTTCTAAGGGGAATATGAAGCCCCGTTCCAAGTAACTTTGTGTATGTGTAGGTGTTAGGCTTATTAACTCTAATCGACTGTTTAACTAAGAACATGTTTTCATTATAATCAGATGGAATCGTTTTAATTATTTCTATTGGTTGAGTATTTGTGTGTGCACCCTCAAATACCTAATTAAACAATGGTTTTCTATGTTGGTGCTTGGATAATTGAAATGGATTATGATTGTAAGACGGATTGTGCCACTACATAGTCCATGAAAGAGATAGCCTATGCCAGCGAGACGGACCGTGCTATGCGATAACCCATGCATGTTAACAACATAATTATCCTCTTGACAAATTGTGATTCAAGTAATAAACCTAGCCTACACATAACTTAGTTACATGGTTGGGGTGGATTCGAAATGGTAGATTTCTCTTCTATTCATTTCTCATCAATTTCATTACTTGTTTCCTTAATTAATTTAGTTTCCAAAAACCAGTCACTCAAATCTCTTTTTCCGAATTAAATTAGAAATTAATCGAAGCTAACGTAATTTAGCCAAATTAACTATGCAGTTGGACTTAGCCACTATTCTTCTAAGTAGTAGTTAATTCTAAGTATTTATAAATTATTTTGATACGATACGATACAATCAGGAGAAAAAGAGTATTCTCTCCCTTTCTTTTCTTTTTTATTGAAAACCTTCAATCCAAAGAGGAGGGTCACATGCTCTTTGTGGATTGGGGACTAAACAGTTTTCACTTTTCACAACACAGACTTCCTTTTCCAACGAGAAGAGAAAATTTTACTTAGTATGTTGCATGAAATTTTAATTTTGTCCCCATATATAGTAGTATTAATTATGTCCATCTAATGTATGTAGACTATTTATTGTCTCGAATTCGTCTTTATTTGACGGCTATTTTAATTTCATCCTGCTTTACCGACCAGGTGACTAAAAATAAAGACACGTCCCAAGCGTAGGACTCTTGACCAGTGTAAAACAATATCCGAAAGTACCGGAGTCGAACCACGAGACGGACTGACGGTGTTTGACTCAAAAGCGTTGAATTGCAGTTTAACCTGGCTCTTAGGTAGACACCCCTTGTTTGATAGGATTAATTAACTAATTAACCGACTGATTCACTAAATGCAGATTAAAAATGAGAGTACACCTGAGGGAACCCAGCGTCCACGACTAGCCTAACCGATGTTTAGTCGGGCCACAATTACTCTTTTTACTGATTTTAGAATAAGAGAAAGGCTCCCTAACAAATGCGCACCACCTGTCACCAGATTCAGTGCGCATTCGAATTCTGGCAATGCCTGAGTTTTGTTTGTTAAGAAAGTTTCCGTTTCCTAAAATAGCTCAAAAATCAAGTTAATTCAGTCTTGAGGTAAAACATCAATCAGCCTAGTGCGAAGCGCTTTCGCCCACAGCCGCACTCTATATGACTACTCACTCATTATTATAATAATTGCAGAAATTATACTAAACCTAGATCTAAACATGTCCTGCGAATTAAAAATAGTAATAGAAAACAATACCACTGATCATGCGAAGAAAACAAACTTGATTATTGATACCAAATACCAATCCGGAAGCTGGAAATTTGACAAATCTGAAATAAACGCGAAGATAGACTGCTGAATGTTGAATGCCCAAAGTTGCAGCCAAAAAAACTTAGAACAATAACCTAAAATTAAAGTCTGAAACCCTAATCACGAGTGTTAAGAGAGTATTTATATGAGAATCCTCGCTAACTATAATTAAATAAAAATAAAACGAAATTAACTCAAAACTTTTGTGTTCCACGACGAGATAAACGCTTGTGGTAGCACTACCTAAGAAAAGGGGTAGCGCTACCGAGCCTATTAAGTTCCGTTTGACCGATGACTCGCTGTTTGACCATTGACTCGAAGCATTTCGGGAGCGCTACACCACTTTTAGTGTAGCGCTCCAAAACATTCTATTCATATTCTGTGCCTTTTTGTGCCAACCTTGAGCACTCCAGAGAAATAGGGTAGCGCTCCCGACAGATTATGATCACTTCCATGCAAAAACCAACTCCATGCTCACTCTCGGTCTATGTGGATGCATTCCCAATGTCTCGAAATTTGTGCCCACATCTTAAATTACCTGCAAAACATACTCAACACACCAAAAACACCACGTGCACATATCAAAGGGAAAATGAAGCTCAAACCGCACGTCTAACATGCTAAATCACCCTACTTAGGCACTCAAAAGCATGTTTTCAACACGCTTATCACATCCCTATAGTAGTATTAATTATGTCCATCTAATGTATGTAGACTATATATCGTCTTGAATTTGTCTCTATTTGACGGCTTGATTGGAACAAACAAAATTCACGGTCAATTTGTCATTTTCTCTTTAGAGACAGAATTAAAATTTCATGCAAACTAAGGCAATTATTTCTAAAATTCTACCTTGTACTTTTGGTTGTGCAAAATAAAAACATGAGAACTCTTTAATATATTTCTCAAATAAGTTATTTTTTCTATTGAATAATAAAAATATGTCGAGAATTTTTTTATTACTATTACAAATTACAAATATGTTAAGAAATTCAAAAAGTAACCCGTAACATATTGCAAAAACATTAAGTAACAGTAGGGGTGCAAATGAGCTTCATAAAGCTCAAGCTTGGCTCATTTGGTAAACGGGCCAAAAATCGAGCTCAGCTCATTTAGCCGAGTTAGGGTGATTTACTTAATTTGCCGAGCTTTTGCAAGTCGAGCTGAACTTTACCAAGCTTGTTTGGTAAACGAGCCTAAAACTCGAGCTCGAGCTCAGCTCAATTACTAAATGAGCCGAGCCTTAATGAGCTGAGAAACGAGTTGCTCGCGAGCTGCTTGGCTCATCCCCTCTGGGTCAAGGTTTTCTGTTGTTAATGTTTCCATAGTTGTGGTCGGAAAGGTTTTTTCTATTACATTGCTCTTCCTCTATTGAGTTATGATGATGACTTTGAACCTTGGATGCCCGTTTTTAGTGTCAGGTGGACTAAGCATGTGTTTTCAGAGTACGAGGTTCACTAGGGAGAGAGTTCCCTGGGGCAAATCCTTGTCGTTGTTCTACTAGAGGCTCATCTCCTTTGGCCGTATAAAGACCTGTTGTTTTTAAAAGACTTTTTGAAAAATAAAAAGTGGGGATTGTTTGTAATTGCATCTAAATGTGGGGTTAATGTGAGAAATTATATGGTTTTGGACTTGTTTGTAGTATTTTGGTAGTTGAGGGGTGTGAGGTGTATTTGTGCCTAACAAGTTGGGAGAGAAAAAAATCATTTCTCTCCCTCCTCTCTAATGGCCAACCCCCTCTTTCTTTCTCTTTCTCCTTTTAATATTTCTTCCTCCTTCACCAAAGTCAACCACACCCACTTGAAATCTACACAAACCCAACCTAGATCCATTGTCCTCACATCAATTGGGCCTAGAATTCATGTACACAAGCTTGGGGGAAGTCAATTTTGGTGGGGTTCAGTTTGGTGGAGCTAAGTCTTTGATTCAAAGCTTGATTGGAGCTCAAATCTTTGAGGTAGGGATCTCTTATCTCTTCCTAAGTTTTTATGTGTTAGATTGATGCACATTTTTGCTTTGATTTATACCTTTTCTTGTGTTTTGGGTTGAAATCCCAAAATATGAGTTTTCTATAGATTTTACCCTATCTTGCTGCATATTCTGTCCAAACAAATGGCCCGACCATCCCAACGGAAATTCTAGTAGCTTCCTCGATCAATTTTTCTGATGTAAAACTTCTTTCGATCCCCATTTGCTCTCTTCCTTCTTGTTGAATTGTAGTACAACTTAGTGTGCTCTCTAAACTTGATTGATTACGCTTGTTGTGCTTTACCTTCTTGGTTATGAAAACAATTGAGAATATATAAGCATGCTTGTTGATACATTGCAACATAGTACATGAGATTTATGGATACGGTTGAAAGAGTTGAACAAAATACTTGGTAACTTGAGAAAATGAGAAGTTGATCAAATATGAGAAACAAGTAACTAGGACCACCGATCGGTGTGTCACTAGGAAAGGGTTTCACGAGGCCCACAAGACTGGGCCACAAGGCCTATATGACTCAAAAAGGGGGTTGCACAAGGCTCATAAGACTCGGGAAAAGGATTGTGAGTTCTTCAACACCCGGATGTTAATCTAATGAACAAAATGAACATGGAACAAAGTAGGTTGACAGAAATGAAACGTTGTTGACACGACGGACACTTATGGGGACATGTGGACACTTGTACAATATGTTGGACACTTATGGGGTAAATCGGACACCTATGGATACATTATTTATGTAGGAGAACATCATGTTTCTATCGTATGATTGTATTTTGTGATGTTGCTTCCATTGTTTTTCCGTATAACCTTGACATCCAAATGCTCATATCATCTCATACACACCTAGAAAGTTAGAAGATTTTTCTTTTCTATTGGGCTAGTGTAGTTGAACCCTTCATTTTCAGGTTCAAATCACGGAGCATGAGTTGACATACTAGGAGTGCATGATTTTGCTTGAAAGAAATACAAGAAGAGGTATTTGTTCATCTCATGAAACTATATTTTTGGTAGATGAAAGTGTAACTATAAATATTTCCTCTTTCTTTTGACTTGGATGATTTTAATGACTTAATACTTTTATTCATTTTACTTAAGGGAAATGGGTACGTGGTTATTGAACTTACTTATGAAATATCAAGGTGAAAATGTTGAAAGTCTATATATGGAATTATTATACTTTTATTTGAGAAATGTCTAGTTATTGTGGTTGGAAATTGGGGATGTGACAGGCCAAGTTTCTTTGTTTTTGTTGTTTTCATAGTTGTGGGTCAGACGGATCTTCAACAATACATATTTATCTCCTTGTGCTACCACTGGATAGTTTTACATATCCTTACTTATGTGAAGCATTAGTTGGTAATTACCATTATTAGAATTTGTGACTGTTCATTGTACTACTAGTGCTCAGGTTCCGTTTGTAACGCCCTCATTTTTACAAAACATAAATAAAGGAATTTCAACAATACATTAGTCAAATGATGAGATTTCCATAAATCCATGACAAAAGATTTCCATAAAATAAAGTAAATCCTTAGCCCATTGTCTATTAAATGTTCGGGCACCCTTACCCCAAAGGTGAAATCATTAATATCCCATAAGTTATTACAAGTTCAACGTCAAAAAGATAGTGAAAAGATTAGAGTTACATTACATTATCATTCCCCAAAAGAAAATTTAATGCATAGAAGATGAATAACATAATTTCAAGTCATGTATGCTCATCATCCAAGTCATGCACTCCAAACCATGCACGATCAAAGCTGGGTACTTGAAAAGGGATATGGTGAGCACACATGCTCGTAGGAGAACTATTCTACTAACGTTACGTGTATAAATGTGATATATGCACATGAAACCATGCTATGTCAAATGGATTAACCAATGTGGGTAACGGTAACCAAATTATTAGGGAAAGGATTTAGAGGCACCAAAGTACCCAAATGATTGCCAAGTATCCACCAACAAACCATATGTTCAAAATATTTCCTAAGTACCCAAACACCACCCACATATCCATTTTCATTACACCCAACTATCCAAGTTGATCACACAAGTCTAAAATCAAGTTTACATGCCGAGTTTCGACAAAACACAATGGATAGTTCAAAAATCTCATTTCTCACCTCTTTTATTGAAGAAAATCATCATTTCATTAATACTAGGGATTTAATCCCTCTGCCAGATTCCATAGGCTCCACGTGCCTCTACCAGATTCTGTAGGCTCCATGTGCCTCTGCCGGGTTATGTGGCCCCCGCGTGCCCCTGCAGGATTTCATAGGCTTCGCGTGCCTTTATAAAACAAAATTTGTCAAATGATGATATTGGTTTGAAACATCTCATTTCTCAATATTCCATTCAAAATCCATTTTCTTCAAGTTCATTTCATCACTTCACGCGTTTGATAAAATGTGCTACGCCCACACCCACACCCACGCACGCTTTCTAAAAACCAACAAACATTCATGTGAGATAAGATGACATATTTTTCTATAAAACCATAGTTCTCGAGTAAAAACATGGTTGAAAGTGATGCCAAAAGTCGATTTTATGAAGGAATAAGCGTTCAGGGACCAAATGGACATCAAACGGTGGCCGAAGACGGCCTCAAAAGTAGGGGCAATGGCTGGAAATTACAGAAGCAGCAACATATGAAGTAACAGTGCAGATTTTCACCTCAAGGTGTGGAATTTTAACCCAATCACAAATGAGATAGTTTAGATTCAAATTGGAGATGCTAGGTAACAATTAAACATGGAGGGAGGTCAATTTCACGCCCAATTTCTCCAAACAACAAGCAATTTCATAGATCAAATAATCAAAGTGGGAAAAACCACACAAATTGAGAAAAACATGAAATTCAAGGAAATTGAGGTCTAAAACCAACTATATGTAACAAATCATAAGCATACAACTAAAGAGAGTAGAAATTGTTCCCCTATCTAAAGACTTTGCTTGAAAAATGAAGATGAGTGAAACCCTAGATGTAGAAAATCCTAAATCCCGAAATGTAACCTTCCGGTGCGAATCCAAGGTGAACCAAGCTCCCCACAGCGTGTAGAATGTAAAAATAGCCTTGGTTCTTGAAGTGGTCAAGAGAGGAAGGTGGGATTTGAGCTTGGTGGGAGCAAAAATGGTGGAGAGGGAGGAGAGAGAGGGAGCCGACGGGTTGGGGGAGGGAGAGGAGAGAGTTATGTTTTGATTTTTGCAAATTTACCCCATACACTTCTAATATAACACTCTAATTACACAACACACCCAAATATCACTTGTGTATATAATATGTGACCCCACCACTTATTTTCATGAACCAAACTTAAGTAAAGATTCTTCACTTTAATTTAGTTATGAAATTAAGGAAGTACCCCCCATTTGGAAACAATGGCATTTCCAAAATTTTAAAATTCTAATCACATCAAAATCTCATCCCCCCACTTTTAGTACAAAACCAATAAATAGAACATTTTTCTCCAAAGAAAATGGGTGAAAGATGACTTTGCTTTACTAAAAAATAACTCCCGATTATACTGTTGTGATTAGAAAAATCCAAAGAACAATTACCGGGATTTTTTATCGGCCAAATTGAAACTTCTCCAAAAAGTGATTTTTTTTTTCATATGGGTCTTTACATTCTACCCTCCTTAGAAAAATTTTGTCCTTAAAATTTAAAATAACAATGCTCTCTAAGCGACTACATGCATGATATGTAACATGCACTTAACTTCATAAGCTCGTGAAATGCGGAAATTTTAAACCAAGTATTCACATAGCTCAAATTGTAAAGGTGTCCGTATACTAAAGGTTCCACAAGATCCCTAAATTTGTAATAATAGACTCACGCAATACCCGAACAAAATCGTATGTCTACCTAGGTCCTTATACAACTCTAAATTCTCAACGCGCGACCCCAAGAACTCAAACCAACTCACATCAACACAAAACCCTCAAGACCATGCACAAACTCAATTTAAGTAAAACAATATCGATTATCCTTGTTCAACTACCTCAACCACACCTCAATCCAGATACAGTTAAAATTGAATTTTCACAAAATAAGTTCCACAATGGTAGCCGTTAATAGAACAAAACACATCTTTTCATAATAACAGTTATTTACAGTTAAGCATTTCATGATGCACTAGATAGGTACATAAAATTACTCTACATAATCAACACGTCATAGTCCCATTCTACTCGGAAAAAAATAAAAAATAAATAAAACATAGATGAGTAATATATATTCATAGTGGTAGGTATACCTTCTAAAGTTCCATTCATCAAAGTGCAATCCAAGTAAATTGACCTCGTATGTAAGTTTCCTTCGAATGGAGCATAGCCTTTAAAACTTTACATTCTTCAACTGGAAGTGCAAGCCAAGAGAACAAGTGGGAGGAGCAAAATCGACTTAAGAGGTGATTTTACGGTGAGGTCGTGAAGAGAGCCCACATTTTATGGTGAAGTCGAGAGAGAGAGAGAGAGAGAGAGAGCATGGGATTTCAGATTTGGGGAGAATTTTTTATTTTTTGAAAAAATTTGGACGAATTTTATAGTAAAAAACTAGGGGAGTTTTTTTATTTTCATGTGAAATATTTTGGGATATAAAAATGCATTTACTTAATAAAATTGCGTCCTAATCAATGACCTTTCTAAGCCTGATTCAGCCAAACATTTACGATATTGATTTAATGAATAGGCACAACAAAATCAGCAGTCTCGATCATCTTGAATTGTCTCGTGGTCACATAGTCGCTATAGATTCAACTACAACACAAGATTTATTTTACGTCTCAATCAAGGACATTTTCAGATTCGATTTAACCCAATTTTTATGATTTAATTAATAGGCACAAAAAAATCAACGGTTTCAATCATCTTGATTGTGTCGCAGTTACATAGCTGCTGTAGATTCAACTACAACACAAGATTTAGTTTGCATCCCAATCAAGGTCCTTTCCAAACCTGATTCAACCAAATTTTTACAATATTGTTGTAATTAGTAGGCACAACAAAATCAATGGTCTTGATCATCTTGATTGTGTAGTGCTCATGTGAATACTGTACATTCAACTACAACACAATATTTAGTTTGTTATCAACTACATTCAGTGTATAGATTTTAAAGGTTATTACCAAATCAATTTTTACAATGGTTGATCTAAACCATTAAAGTTTCATCTAGCTAGTATCATCACTGTCAACAAAATTAAAGGATCATCGATATGGGCAACCGCATAATCAGATCACATTTAATCATCTCGAGGCATTTAAGTCCCTACAGTGGACAACCCGAGGTCCAACTAAATTTTTTTGAGTGATTGGAACCATCTATGTCACACCCTTAACTTCAATACCCAAAATACATACAATTTCCATGTAAGATAAATTAAGTCAAACTTATCTCCATTGAATGGTCAAAGTCAAATATACAACTTTCAAATATAAAGTCCACGTGTCTCTCATCATGGGTACCCGAACCCTTTTAATTTAATATCAAAAGTATCAAAAGTTAATACATTTATTAAATCTACCAAAAATTGAAGTAAATAGAAGTTACACGATCATCTCCCAAAATTATACTAAATATGGAGAGGATAAAATAACTTCATGTAAAAGTAAACTTCATGTCATGCAATCCACACTTCACTCATGCAATCCACATTCCAAGCATCCAAGTCATGTGCCTTGCCGAGTACCTGAAAATGATAGGGTGAGCTCACTAGCCTAGTAGGAAACTTTTCTACTAACACTAAGAGTATAGAGAATGAAAGATGCACATGAAATGAGCATGAGACAAACACTGTGATTTGTCAAATATGATGTTTCATATTGAAAACTGATGACTCATGAATGATATATGAATCAAACTAAAATCCATGTATTACATTTATAAACTTGTCATCTTCATTCATGAAAACTTCTTTTATTAAATCCCAAGTGTTTCACACGTGCTAAGTACCTAGTTTTCCTTTTTCACTTCAACTCTTCTATTAACTCTATACTTATATATTGGAGTCTTGGGTCCCGCAACCCATACCAGGATTTATAGATCCCTAATATTCTTGTCCAACTGTATTAGTAAATTAAACCGTGTTTCACAGGCCATGTTCACCCATGCACAGCTACCCTGGTGATAATAGTACATTCCGTGTTTCACAGGCCACATTCACCATGTCCAGCTATGTTGATAATAATAATATAATCCGTGTTTCACAGGCCACGTTCACCATGTCCATCTACGCTGGTAATAATAATATATCAATGTTATTATAACGTGACTCTTTCTATCTTTAAGCATACTCATACATCAATCACATACCAACCTATAATATGTAACGTCTCATCTATCCTTGAACAATCACGCATCCCCTTATTTTCACAAGTCGTTATGTAATCCACCACTCATTCAAGCAAGAAACCGTTATATCAAACATATAGGTAATGATCCATGATGATATATTTACCCAACAAATGTTTAAAGTCCTCAATGTGAAATATCGGATGTCCCTCAATCGCCCGTCTCTAAATATATTTCCACATTTTGAAGATGTGTCCGTTACCCATTGCCTCATGTCCTCACGTATCATTTTTCATGGAATAGATACCATAGTAATCAAGTAAACGAAATAACAAGTTAAAGAAGCAAAGGTTGGGAATAAGCATTTAATGTCCTTCAAATACCTTTTTATGAATTTTATACCAAATCACAAACTACAAACGGTGGCCCTGGAATTACTGATCTCCATTTTCAAAAGTTTATTAACCTGTCATATGTCAAAGACTCCTAAGTAATTCATTTAGTTCAAAAACTCGTAGTGTATAGATTGTAGTGAAGCAAACACGTGTCCAAGAACTTGAGGAAAACCAAGATTAATCATAAAATATAGCACGATAGGCTAGGAAGGGGTATTTAGGTCATTAATGAAGTGTACAATGTGGATATGTCAAGTATGGAACCAAACAAGTCAATCGGAAACCAAAGGAGAGTTTTTTGGAATTTTTGAAATAGATATGGATACCTCCCAAAGGTGGTATGGATACCAATACCCAATCAGCAAATAGAAAGATTGGTATCCATACCTCACAAAATTGGTATGGATACCAATGCACCGTCAGTAAGCAGAATGAATGGTATCAATACCTCATTAAATTGGTATGGACACCAAAGGCTGCGACATGAAATTTTTGATAGCTTTTCACTATTGGATGGGGTTTCAACCAATGTCAATTTTGGGGTTTCAAACATCAACTAAGCAAGGAATAAGGGTATATCAACCACCAATTTGTAGATTTAACAACCAATTAAGTGGGAATCAAACTCAATCAAAACCAAACTCATTTCCATGGAGATAATCAAATTTACTAAGAATTTTAGGAGCGAGAACAAGAATAATGCATTCATTCACCCAATGACAAGCCCCTAATGTTGTATATATCTGGGCTTATCTCGCTCATTGTGATCACACATACGTGCATTTTGTGCCTTTATACAATTGATTTTGCGCGAGTTGTGTTTTTGATAAGTTTTAGAAAATCGGAGCTAAAAGGCGTGTCCAAAGCTCCAAATAATCTCCGGTTGTACCCGGAGGTATCCAAGACCTCGCAATGCCGTGGAGGACAATCGCCGAAGCTTGAAAGTCGATTCAAAGAGCTTTGGAAGGTTCAAGGAAGGCCCGGAACAAAGGAACAAGAAGTGTAGAGTTATGAGGCTCAAGGAAATCCAACCAACCGATAGAAAAAGACTCATATCTCTCATTATAAAAAGGCCATGAAGATGAGGTCAATTGGGTTTGAAAGTAAGCTCATAGAGCTTTCCAACGGTTCAAGAATCACCTCATTCCGAGTTCGGATGAAGCCGGGGCGTGCCCGCGAAGTTGGGTAAAAAAATCAGTCTTCTAGACGATTCTGGACCGATCCAGAATTATTCTGGACCGATCCAGAATTGCCCAAAAAATTCCAGACGATTCCGGACCGGTCTGGAATAATTCTGGACCGGTCCAAAATTGCTCCGAACCAATTTTTGTGGACTTTTTGCACTTTCCACTTATGAAAACTTACTACTTTTGTTATTTTTAGGATATTTTTGTGAGAGAGAAAATGTTGTGTATATAATTATCTCTCTCTCTCCCTCTCTCTTATCTCCCCCATTAGTTAGCTTTAGGTATTTTAAGTTTTTCATTTCCATGGTTTTTCAAGCTTCCTCTCTCTAGATTTCTCAAGTAAGTTTTCATTTCTAGTTAATTTGTCAAGGTTTATTGTTGTAGCTACAATCATTCTCTCTATATAAATCTTGTTTATTTGCATTTCTACCGGTTAACTCTTGTTCTTGTTTTTCCATCTTATTCCTTAAGAAACACTAGTTTAAATTTGTTGTTTGTTAATTTCTCAAGGCTTAAAAGTGTAGGGAAGCTTAGGTTCAATATCAATATCAAGTTTAATCATGAATTTTATTTCCTTCAAATTTCTAATTAGGATTAGCTTAAGCATAATTAGTGAGTAGTTAAATGGGCTCAGTCATGGGGTGATTAGCACTCCATGACTTGGGTTTAATTCGTTCTTCTCGCCAAATTGCAAACACTTCTTGTTTAATAAAGTCACGGGCTCATCTTTATGTATCAAAATTCGGGTCTGTAAACCCCTTTGATCGCACGTCGCCTGGGGCATGACCACTTGGTACGTGCGATGCTTAGGGATAGGGCGACTCAAATGTTTGTCTAATTGACACAAGAATCCTAAACTTTATCAAACACCATTTCTAGTTCAAAGAGTTAGGAACGATTTTATGTACCAAAGTCTAGGTTTGTTAATCTTTTTGATCTCTCGTAGTTAAGGGTTGATTCTCCTTTTCACGTGTGATGCTTGGAGCAATGTCAACCGAGATGTTTGCCAAATGGTTATAAGAATCTTAATCTCAACAAGAGAGGAACGAATTAGCCTAAGTTATGGTTGTTAAAATCCCTTAGACTTTGCCTTAGTTTAATTTGTCGTTTTTAATCTTCCGAGTCATTCTAGAAGTAGGAAGAAAACCACCAAACAAAACCACCTCGTAAGTTGGTCGTCTTAACGCCAAAACTCTCATCGCAAGTTAAACTCTCACGCCGGATACGTTCGGTCCCTGTGGATTCGACCTGGTCTTACCGGTTATTATGCTACCTCCGACCTAGCCCTACGCTTGGGGCAACACTTTCTACGACACAATCAAAGGTCGCAAGCATTTTTGGCGCCGTTGCCGGGGATCAAGCACCCAACATACACTTAGAGGAAGTAGAATAATGTTCCCTACCTCAAGGATTGAGATCCAAATGAGAAGGAAAAGGTATCCCTAGCTTGTTCTTGCAAATCCACCCAATATGTGACTTCTCCAAGCAATTCTAAAGAAACCCAAACTCCAAATTGCGTGTAGAAAATGAATCTAAGGTTGAATCTTGAAGTATTTGAGTGTGGAGGGTGATTTGTTGAAGGTTTTGAAGAGTTTTTGAGAGGAGGAGAAGAGGGAGAGGGACAACTAATTTTTAGAGAGAGAGGGGAGTGTGTTTTGGCTCAAAATCAGCCATACATTACAACATATACACCCCACTAATTACACTCACACCCCTTGTGTTTCCTATGTGTTATAAAGACACCCAAGTGCAATCACAAAGTCCACATTGACCCCTCTTTAATCTAATTTTATTTCCTCACATTTCTCCAACATTATTACCGAATATTATTAAAATAAAATAAAATAAAGGTCCTTAAATATAATGGAGTCAACAATTCATACAAAAAATTAAGTGGATCACATACTCGTAGCCATTTAATCATAAGAAAAGTATCTTTCAAAAAATCAAATAAGTTCTAGATTGATGTTCTTTCTAAACCCGATCAAGCCAAAATTTTAAGGGAATGACTTAATCAATAAGCGCAACAAAATGAAGGGCCTCGATTGTTAAAATAGTTTGATTTTTTGTGGTTGGTTTCATAATTGTACTGAAGTTTATTATGAAATACATGTCATATGATTAGAAAATACATTTTTATCACAATAAATCTTAACCGATGTTAACTTGGATTAGGAAAAAAAAGAAGTTTTTGTTGTGTCGTGCCCTGCGCCATGCCGACCCACTTCAATGCCATGCTTGTTCAAAGATTGTGCCATGCCCACTTCCGTGTTGTGCCCGTCTAAAATTGTGCTCAAGTCATGCCATGTTCGTGCCATCCCAACCCATTTGACACCTCTCTAACAAAGGGGAAATAGAAGGTGAGGTAGCATCCCAACAAATAGATGTAGTCTGTTTGGGATAAAGGGATTGCGTCAGATTGCCATTTGTGACAATAAACACTTCTTGCATTTCTAGCGATGCGGCAATGTCTCAAACTCTTGAGAAAATTTTGTGTGCCAGTAGCGTACCATTCTGTCACACAAACATGGTGCCCATGGCCAATAATAGCCTAGCAACTAATTCAAGTGTGGGCCCATTCTCCACTCAGGAAATAGAACATTCACTCTAGTAGGCATTAACAAATTTTTCACTCTCTTCAGCATATTTAAAAATATTTTTCACTTTCTTACTTTACTCTCTCACATTTTCCACCAAAACCATGTACAAAAAATAAAAAATAAAAAAATCCCCCCAAAACATCATATTCTTAATCCATTCCCATCCCTTACACTACTCATTGAACTATCTATCTCTCCTCTCTCTCTTCTCTAATTCTCTCATCCAAATATACAGAAATCTAAAAACCACCATCTTTCTTCAAATGTCTTGTATTCATCGTCGAATCATTCCTCATTGAATCACCTCTTCGCATCTTCACCAAATTGATTATTAGGGAAATCTATCTCTATCGATGGTAAGATTATTCATGCCAGTTGCCAATTGAAAAGAAGTATTCATACCAGTTTGATTTTTTAGGATCTCTCTCTCTCTCTCTCTCACACACACACTTACACAATTTTGCTTGTTCTTGACCAAGATGAGTTTTTCTAAAGTAGAATCCAGAATTGATGAATCGAAACAAGGTTCAAGCTTGCCATGGACGCAAATCTAGAAGAAAAAATTGAAGGAAAGGGTACATTTATTCAACTTTCTATATACAGATATCTTATTTTTCCCCAACTCTTCAATGTTTGAAAGTATTATTCATGTCCTAATATGTCTTATTCTATGTTTTATTTTGCATTTTGTGTAGATAAAGGTCATCCTGATGACTTTTTACCTGCTCAAACCGATACTTTTGAGTTAACAATTGGGATGATTGCCAATAGTGAAGAGGAGGCATTTGACATGTACAATAAGTATGCATATCAAAGGGGTTTTAGTATTCAAGAGATGAAAAAAACGTGCAAAAGAGGCACAATTGAGTTGATTTGACATAGCTTTGTGTGTTCAAGATTGAGTTTCAAAAAATTTACTAATCTTGGTGAAGAGAAAAGGTATGACAAGTTGGACACTAGATGTGGTTGTCAGGCTCACTTTGTCTTTAAAGTAGAAAATGGTGTGTATCAAATCAGTCAATTGATCTTTTAACACAATCATCCATTAATTGAACCAGGTCAAAGACATTTCCTAAGGTCTTCACGTAAAATTCATGACACCACTAAGGGCGTAATTAAATCCATGGCTGGTGCTGGTATTAAAGTGACCCAAGTATATGCTTTCTTGTTAGATGAAGGTGGTGGTTATCCATGTGTTGGGTTCATTAAATTTGATTGTCAGAACCACATACAAGTAGAACGGTCGAAAAGAATGGCAGTGGTGATGGTCAGAGTGTAACAAACTATTGTAAGCATAAACAGATAGAGAATCCAATGTTTTTCTACAACGTATGATGAGGAAAATCGGATGACTAATTTCTTTTGGAGAGATGGAATATCCAAATTGGACTGTGAATGTTTTGGCGATGTTGCAGTTTTTAACACCAACTACAGGACCAAAAAATATAACATGATTTGTGCTCCATTTCTAGGGTTCAATCACCATTGGGAAAATGTGCTATTTGGTTGTGCATTTTTGTGTGATGAGACTGCAGCTAGCTTTGTTTGGCTATTTGATGTTTTTTTTTTCAATCAATGGATTACAAGGCCCCAAAAACCATATTCATTGATAAGAATCATGCGATGAAGCCATCGCATGGGTCCTTCCTAATACCTAACACGCCTTGAGTCCATGGTATATCTCGAAAAATGTCGCAGTGAATATTTCTGGTATATTCAAGTTTTAGGAAGATGTTCAACTTTTTGATGTATAAATGCGATAATAAAAAGTGAATTTGAGGAAACATGGGAAAAAATGGCGAAGGCATGGGGTTGTTCCAATCAATTGTGGCTTTTGAAACTCTATGATATTAGGAATAAATAGGCCTCTGCCTTTAGTCGTGATAATCTTTTCATGCAACATAAGTTCTAGCTAAAGAAGTGAGAGCACAAACAATGTTTTTTCAATATATGGCATTTAAGACTCTGGCACTAACTGAATTTGTGCATCAATACAAGAAAAATGCTGAGAAAATGCATGAGGCAGAGACGACTGATGATTTTAAGCGTGTAAATAGAAAACCTAGTATTAAATCTTGTGGCAGTGGAATTTTGAAACATGCATGCAAGGTCTACACTAATTAATTATTGTCAATGTTTCAAGATGAGTTTTTACAAACAATTAATGTCGTACTCGGTGGTTGAACACATATCTAATGAGGCATAGCATTTGTTATAAGATGAGAAGGGAGGATGGTACTAGGGAGTACATTGTATACTTCAATTAAGAAAATTGTAGCATTAAGAGTTTTAACTTTGAATGGTGTTAAGACAATTCCTGAGCAATATATATTGGGTAGATTGACAAAAGTTATAAAGGAAGGTCATAATATAGAGAGGCCCACTAAAGTAGTACAAGATAATAGTAGGGATTCAGTTATGACATTGCGCCTTAACCGATTGATGCGCAATGCATTTACTATAATGAATCTTGCTTGGACTTTAGATGGCACAATTGAGATTGCAAAAAGAAACATGGATAGGACTTTGGTGGAAGTTAAGGAATATAGAGCATCTCTAAGTGGGGCAGATGTAGATGAAGATAACAATATCATTCTTTCGTTAGCTTTTGATAATCCAATGATGGATCCCCTCCACTTGAGACATAAAGGGCAAACATATGGTAGAAAGAAAAGTGCTTTGGAGAGGAAAGGAAAGAAATTGGAAAATACCAATACAAATAAACGTCAAGCAACAAACGCAGCTATGAAAGGTAAAAGAAAAAATATTTGAGATTTTTCCAATATTTATTATGCTTGAATATGATAACTTATGATAGTTACACTACCTTCATGTTTTTCAATTAGATAAGGAAATGGAGTGAAAATGTCTTCAACCATCAAGGTTTTATGCACCAATAACAAATGTTCCCATTGTCAACTCAGTATTTAGTACATTTCTTTCTTTTGTTTTGAGATGCAAATTTTTTTTTATTGAAATGCTACTACCATCTTAAATGAAAATGCAACTTTCTTTATACTCAAGTGTGCCTTTTGCAAGTTGTAGACATCCCAATCCGGACCGTCGAAATTCCTCGACTTTCCCAGGGATGAAAATGCTTGATACGAGCATGCGAGGCTTGATTGAGAACTCGAGGATCCACCAAAAGCCTTCCATAAACCCACCAAAAGCCCCTAGAGACCTTAGGAACAAGCCAAAACCCCAAAACAAGAGAACCCATAGTCTAGGCACCCACACTGAGTCCAGGCGCCTGGACTTGAACAGTGTAGGCGCATGGACTTCTACCCAGTTTGCATATGTTTGAAGGAAAAATGGGCGAGAGGATCATTTCTTGGGGATTTTGAAGAGATATTTCAAGATAGTGGGGGTGGGAGAGATGATGGCCCTAAACCAAACCCCCTAATCCACCCCTAAGTGATCTTAAAGGCCCTTTTTGACCCTTTGATCAGCTCTCTACCTTTCCCTTACTGTTACTCTGCTAAAATATTTTCAGAAGCCTTCGTCCCAGTTAATCCCCCTTTGTTCTCTTTACCTTCAACCACCAAACCCACTTTCCACTACTTAAAATCCACATAATCTCATCCTCAATAACCAAACTTCAATTAAACCTCCATAACTTGTCCTTCATAGTTCCAGAAACCAAATTCCAGTTTACTTAGCCATCAAATATTACCAAAACAAGCACCAAAAGTTTATCAATCAAGCTTTATAAGGTAGTTTATCTACCAATTGTGCTCAAACGGCTAACTGAGGGTACACCACCCAACTCTTTATAGTCTCCTATACTAGTTAAGGGTTAGGGAAGGTAGAAAGTGCTGGTACCTAGAAAACAAAAAGGAGAAAGAGGGACGACAGGGGTTGAGAGCTTCTCTCTCTAGAATCTAGAGAGAGAATGCACTCCCCCTTATCTCCTATCATAATTTTTACAACAAAACCAACAATCTATTGGGTTTTCAAGGACCATTCGGTGAGGATTCGTCACACTTCTATCCAAAAATCTGTCCAAGGGGTTCACATTCCACAAACCACAACTTCTTCAAAGTTGGGTTCAAGCCAATCTATGGGGTATTTCAGCACCTCATCCTCCAACCAACTTGGTTTTCCATACAACATCCAGTTCCTTAATGGGGCTGGATTAACACTAAGCAAGTTAGATGGGTTTAAGGGGTCTGATTCCCCACTCATTCAGCAGGCCTCATCCACAAGGAACTGAGTTTTCGATTGGCATAAATCCAGGCGATTCAACCCTTACAGCAAACCACCACACCCGGATGGTGATGGGTATCATCTTGAAGGTTTGCAATCATCAATTACTTGGATTTTGTTTATACCCAGTTACCATACACAACAAACACAGTCAGTTCACACAGAGATGGTCTATCCCTCATGGTATATACACAACAAACACAATTACCAGCACTAAGTAAAGCTTCGCACAGAGATATTTGAGATCCCGATGTCCACCTTCCAAACTGGTTCGTCCTCTGCGATTAGTTCCTCCCGTGTAAATCGCCGATGTCAAGCGGTGGGGGGTAATACAACACTTTCGGTTCTAGTTGCTAAGGTGAGCTCAGAGAAGTGGTCCTCGTTTCTCTTATGTGTTCATTGGAAGCTTTTCTTGGACCTATGCTAGTCATGCATTTTTGTTTCCTAGAAATTTCCTGGAAATCATTGGGGGAAAAGAGAGTGAGAATCGTTCTCTCCTCTACAAGAGGGCCAACTGGCTCTTAAACTATTTGAGGCAGCAGTCTAGTCCTTGGGGAAATACCACCTACACGCAGCAGTCTATTTTATTCGGTGGTTCAACTCTTGGACCAAAAGCAATGACAGTTAACCCGCCTGTGTGTATGTTTGGAAAATGAAAGCACCGAAAGGTGAGTTCCTTGGGGAAATACCATTTACACTTCATGTAAAAGTGAGATTTACACCTAGCAATCAAAGGTAAAGTTTATGGGGTGAAAAGGTGGGGCCCATGGTCCTTTCTCTTAAACCATTACACGCAAATAAAGTTTTGCAAAAGGCGTGCAGCTATAAAGCTGATGGGGTGAAAAGTTTTGAAAAGGTTGGGACCACAGCCAAGGATTGCTCATCTAAGCAATGCAGTTTGACTACTTATAATTATATCCAAGCACTGGGCATTTGTGCCCGTTACCATCAGTTGGCCTTTGTGCCATTAATCAAAGTGGGACCACAAATATCAAATGGGACCACAAAAATGTTTGTCTATCTTTTCATATCCTTTCCTATCCTAGAGAGTTGTGCTAGGACCACCATTTTCCCACCCCAGCGGGTTGTGCCAGGGAGTACATACTTTTTGTTTATTTTTATTTTGTCCTCCCTGGGGTATACCCCTTGTAGACTGTACATTCGCTTAACCCCTTTTAATTTCAAGCTGAATTATCCACAAACAAAAAAGTGCTAAAAAGCGGATCAAATCCTTGGCACCCACATTGAGTGTGGTAAGTATGGGCACCTAGACTCCTCTCCTATCTCTGTGTTTTTTGTTCTTTATTCAATTTCTTATGCATATTTGAGTCATTCATGTATAGCTTAAGGTCAAAGATCATGGTCATGATGTAGAAAGTCACTTGGATTAGTTCATAAAATGCATTAAAAAAAAAGGAGTAGATCATGGGTTTTGGGATAAGATAAGAGCTATGAATTCATTGCAAGTACTCATTTGCTGGTTATGTACATGTTTTACATCACTCTTATAGTTAGGGGAAAGATCATCATGACATTCACACCTATCATCATCTTATTTATGGTAAATCCATCATGTGTTGTAAGGACCCGTATTTTTACATAATTTTTCCAGAATAACGTTGGGTAAATGTGAGAAATTGAATTTTGACTAAGAAGGGTCAATGTGATAGTGGTAGAATGCACTTGGGTGTGTTTAATATGCATTTGAAAGTTTAAGGGTGAAAGTGTTAAGGGGTGAGAGTATATAAGACTTTTTGTGGTTTCATTTTACACAAAAAAATCAGTCCCTCCTCTCTTCTCCAGCCATACTCCTCACTCTCTCTCTCTCCTCTCCTCCATTTTTCTTGCTCCAAGCTCAAAAATCCACCAAAACCTCAATTCCCCTTCATAAACCCCACCTAAAATCACCTCCTCTACGCATTTTGAAGCTTAGATTGCACTCATTTCGCACCAAGAAACCCCATTTCGGGTTGGAGCACATTGGAAGCTAGGGTTTTCATTTGCCCACTTTTTTCAAGCTCAAATCTTGAGGTAGGAAGACAAATTGTACTCCCTCTAGTTGTATCTATGTGATGTATGGCATATATCTTGTTCTTGTTGCTCAAATTCATCAAATTCATCATTTGCTCTCAAATGGGTTTGTTTGAGCTTGATTTTGTGATCTATGATTTGAGTACTTGTTTGATGCAATTGATTGTTGATTCACCTTCCCTTGATGTCTATTAGTTGCTCCACATATCCACTTTTGGCCTAAAACTTCATATATGCTATTGGGTTGAAGTTTCATGTTTTGAGAGAAACCCGCAGAAATTCTTTTTTTCCCCAACCGGTCGTGCGAAAACTTCCAACCGGTTGGGAAGTTCTAAAGTGTTCACATGAATTTGTCTTTGCCCAACCAGTTGGGCAAAAACCACCAACCGGTTGGGCACTTCTGAAATTTTCACACAAATCTGTCTCTGCCCAACTAGTTGGGCAAAAACCACCAATCAGTTGGGGTTTTCTGAAAACTTGTATTCATCTCTGTTTTAGTCCAACCAGTTGGGCAAAAACCTCCAACCGGTTGGGAAACGCTAAAATATCATATTTTCATCTTTGATCCTTCCCTTGAATATTGGACACATCGTACATCCCTCCAATCTTATTTTGGCATCGTTTGGATAATGTAAAAAGTTGGTTTGACTTTTTGATGCAAATGATAATTTTGGGACAAAATGTAAAGTTTTTAGATGAGTTTTAAATCGAAAATATTTTATGGATAAATGTGAACTCTAGGGATCACCCGTTTGGTGTCCCTAGCCATGGGTGTACGGAGCCCGTGAAATCTGGCAGGGGTGCACGGAGCCCACGAAATCCGGCAGAGGGATACTCCCCTATTAAATTGATGAATGTTTTTTTTATATAAAAAGTTGAAAATGACATATTTGAGTTGAATTTGGAATATTTGGCGAAAAATTGATTTTTTTATGTACGGGTATGAAGATTTGGCAATTACGTAGACTTTGGTTGTATACTTAAACTTAGTTTGGGATACTTGGACACATTCTAGACTCATGAACACATTTCGGGTACTTAGTGGTTGAGTTAAAGCCTTTTGTTCATCCTAGCCTTATGCATTGGTTGTGTCCACCACATACCCACTCATTATGCATGTATCATGTTTATACACCTAGCGTTGGTAGAATCGTTTTCCTACTGGGCTAGTGAGATCAACCTATCAATTTTCAGGTACTCGACATGGAGCATGAGATGGATGCATGAAATATGGATGCATAGCATTGGAGTTCATCGAGCATGAAGTTATTTTTCCATCTTTGTTCTATTTTTTTGAAAGATGGTTTTGTAACTTCTAATTGTTAATCTTTTGACTATTTGGTTATTGTAATAACTCTTCACACTTGAAACTTATGCATTTGGGTTACGGTACTCGTTAGTTAGAACCCAATTATTATTTATGGTGAGAATGTATCTATTTTGACGTTGAATATTTAAAGGGTAAACGTAAGACTTTGACTTGTTCTACGTGGATAATACTTATTTTGGTTTATTAAACTTGAGGGCGTGACATGTGTCCACTCTATTCTTTAATCCTTAAGTGCATGAACATTCTGTCCAATACACATGTCTAGTAAAGGCCCATTTTCTTGATGTGGTTCAGTTCTCATTCTTTCAATCATGTTCCAAAACATATGAAAATCGTAGCTTTTGAACTTGGTTCATCATACAAATGAGATTTTCAAAAGTGCATTGGAGCCATAAAGCCAAATAACACCACTTCAATGCATGCTAGAGCAGACTCAAAACCTAACTTGTAGTTTATGTGAACTCCTGGAATGAGGGAAAGTGTCCTCATAATACACTCCGGGCACCTGGACTTGCCAATTCTGGGAGCCTACACCTTGTCCAGGCACCTGGACTTGGCAATGATAGGCGCCTAAATTGACCCTAGGTGCCTAGAATTGTGGATAGTTCGTGTCCGGATTGCAGTACGGGTGTGATTTGTATAGAGTTTGAGGATGTATTTTAGGATCTTTCAGTACTGTTTGTGCATGTTTTAGCAAAGTTCTGTGCTCTATGCATGATTATCATTCATACAAGGCACTTAGCACATGTATCCACATTTATCATTTTGTTCTTGTAAATGCATTTTACGTGCTCTTGTATGAATTTGTGACTAAAGTCCATTCAAACAACATTTTTCAAATTCCTTGAATGTTGAGTAGAAACAGGCTATTGTGTCGGGCGAGAGGGGTGCTTTAAAATCCTTCCCCTCTCATAACCTAGCTCCGGACCCGTGAAATCTCAATGAAAGCAGATTGGTGTAATGTTTTCTATATAAAAGGGCAAAAGAGTCATTTTGGAAATAGGTTTCTCGAGTACAGTCCTCAAACTCGGGTGGCGACTCCCTCCAATCAATCAAACCGTTTTCAAAACCATTTTCTGAATGTCGATGGGGTGTTCATAAGCTGGTGACTCCACTGAGGACTCTAGTTAATATATATTTTGTAACTGGCTTGTAGACACCCTAAATTGACTCGGTAGATATTTTAAGCTCCGCCACATGAGGAATACCGATGATGAAATGATTTTATATTCCTTAATGAGGAATGAGATGCTTTTGAAGTATGTGGAACTCTTAGGGAGTGAAGAATTCCTTAGAACTAGGGAGGAAAGTGTCGCGTGACACTTAGAATGTGTTTTGGCCTTAATGGCTCCAATAATTTTTCAATTAGTCTGCTTTCATCCCACTTTTGATAAATCAAACTTTCTTATTTTTACATATGCGTTCCACCATCTTTTATTAATTTTAAAACCCTCTTTATCGATATATAGTATGTTTCAATCCAATTTGAAATGAGGGAGATACGACCGTTTTACCAAAATCATTCATTTTTCAACCCACTAAGGGTAAAATTATCATACATTTAATTTTAATTTTTTTTTGGACCTAAACCAATTGAGTTAGAAAGTATACTTAACAAAATTTTCAAGGTTCAAACTGCGTCAAAATAGGAGTTTGGCAGTGCCCAGAGCGAACCCGCAAAGTTTGGTCTCCTGTGTTGTCTAAAGTATCGGCCTCCAAATCAAGGTGTCGGCAGCCAAATCAACTCTGAGTGAGTCCAAAAGTTTTTGCAAGTGTTGGGTTTTGTTTCAACTCTTCCCATCTGGTAACTCAACTTGTTGTGCATGTTTGAAACACTGTTAGGAAATAAGGAACAATTACCATTAAGGTCAGAAAAAAAATATTTATTACCATTAAGGTTAG